>CM062296.1:852771030-852809023 GCA_031216915.1 Pictodentalium vernedei | reverse complement strand
GAGCCGATTTGAACAAACTTGAATCAGATCGACCCTCCAATGTTGCATACCAAATATCAAAAGATTCTACCTGCTGGATCTGAAGAAGAAGATTTTTTAATGTTTTTCCCATTGCCTACAGTGTTAAAAAGTGCTGACTCAGCACTTTTTTCAAAGTCTCGAAACTGTACCCTATGATAAAACCGATGGCAATTTTTTTTTTACCAATTCTTTCTGTTGGTCCTAAGGAAGCTTCACACCAAATAAAAATTCTTGGTGCCATGCAGTTTTGGAGATATGGGCGTTTTAATTTTTTTCTATTTTTAGCTCCTGCGGTTCCCATGGGGCTACGGAAAAAAAAAAATCAGCATAAATTAGGTACTTATGACCCAATAAGCCCTCACATAAAATTTGGTTCAAATCAGCCTCTTGGTTTGGAAAATAGAAAATTCGGGCGGGGCCAAAAATTTTGCCCCTCCCATAACGACGCCAAGTATAGCCCCACAAACTTCTCTTGAACAAATCTGAGTCTACACCTCAAAAGGAAGCAGCACACCAAATATCAAGTCTCTGCTACTGCTGGTTCATGAGAAGAAGATTTTTTAAGATTTCAGCACACTTTTTGGGTGTGGCCCTACCCATGGGTGGGGCAACTTGATTTGAACAAAATCAAATTGCGATGTCATAACAAACTATTATCTCAAATATCAATTAAATTGGTTCAGCGGTTTGGGAGGGGAAGACGCAAACACCATGTTCACGGACGACGGACGACGGACGCCGGACGACGGACGGTGAGTGATCACTATAGCTCTCCTGACTGAAAGTCAGGTGAGCTAAAAACTAAAACAGAATACCCCCAAGATGATGTGGACAATATATGTTTTAATTTGGGCCATTGGTTTGTGAGGAGAACATTGTTTTGTAAAAGCTAACATACGATGGACGGCGGACGCCAAGTGATAGCAATAACTCACACTGACTTTCAGACAGGTGAGCTAATGAAAGGATTCTCACTAGTGGATCTGAAAAAGAAGATTTTTTAAGAAATTTTCTCATAATGCACCAACTTAAAATCTGGGCTCCAATAAAGAGCCCAAATATTCATCCAGGGATGCCATTTGAACAAACTTCAATCTAACCCCCTAGAGATGCTGCATACCAAATATCAAAAGAATCTGACTCGTGGATTTGAAGAAGAAGATTTTTAAAGATTATTACCCATATTGCACAAAGTTAATATTCAGGCTCCCACCGGAAGCACAAATATTAACTCAGGGAGTCGATTTGAACAAATTCAAATCTTAAACCTCTAGAGATGTCACTTGCCAAAAATGAAAGGATTCTCACTAGTGGGTCTGAAAAAGATTTTTAAAGAAATTTTCTCAGATTGGACCAAATTAAAATTTGACCTCCAATAAAGAGCCCAAATATTCATCCAGGGATCCTATTTGAACAAACTTGAATCTAACCTCCTAGAGATGCTGCATACCATATATCAAAAGAATCTGACTGATGGATCTGAAAAAGAAGATTTTTAAAGATTATTCCCCATATTGCACAAAGTTAATATTCAGGCTTCCTCAGGCAGCCCAAATATTAACCCAGGGACTCAATTTGAACAAACTTCAATCTGACCCCTGTAGAGATGATGTATACCAAGTATCAAAAAAATCTGACTCTATGATCTGAAGAAGAAGATTTTTAAAGCTTATTCCCCATAGTGCCCTAAGTTAATTATTTGGGCTCCTCTGTTGAGTCCAAATATGAACCGAGGGGGGGCGATTTAAACACACTTGTTTTTGACCATCCTATGGATGCTGTATACCAAATATCAAAAGATTCTGATCAGTGGTTGTGAAGAAAATTTTTTTTTTTCAATTTTTGCAAATATGCTGACTCGGCATTTTTTCAAATGCCCCTACAGAACACCCTAACACAACCGATGGCTTTTTTTTTTTAATCCATTCTACCAGTCAAAAGGATTCTTCATACCAAATAACAGTTCTCTCTTCTGTGTGGTTTGGAAAATATAGGTATTCAAATTTTTTTTAGTCCTGGGGTACCCACAGGGCAACGAAAAAAAAATGTGGGGCATCAATCAAGTACTTTGGACCCACTTATGCTACACACTAAATTTGGTTCAAATCGGCCCATCGGTTCTTGAAACAGAAATTTGAGGCAGAGCCCAGAATGGATATGTGCCTACAGAGAGCCCAAATATTGCTCTACTAACTTCTCTTGAACAAACTTTAATCTTCAACACCAAAGAGTGTTACATTCCGTATATCAAGGCAATCTCTCTAGTGGTTCATGAGAAGATGATTTTTTAAAGATTTTAGGCTTTGGCATCATTGCCCAGAGCCCAAAGAAGGCAGCCACTCCATTTGAACAAAATAGAAAGGGTATACACCAGGGATGGTTTGTGCAACATATGTTTGAATTTGGCTGAATGGCTGTGGAGAAGAAGCCCGGTTTGTAAAAGCTAACGTACGATGGACGATGGACTACAGACGGATGCCAAGTGATCGCAATTATCACAAGAATTGTGATAATTGGAAATATGTTAATTTCTGTTCCCTGTATGCTATGTTTTCAATAAAAATAATATGAGGTGTAGACTGCACTAAAGAACTGAGGTGTAAGTTAATGTGGCTCTCACAGTTAATGTATGTGGCCCTCACAGTTAATATATGTCAACGAAAGTTACCAAGTTACAGAGAAATTATTCCAAAATGAGTCATCCTATCAAGTTAAAATGAAATCCCTTTATAAATACAGACTGTAGACTGTGCTAAGGCCAAAAAAAATTAATGGTTTGGTTCCGGTTACATAGCAGAAAAAAATAGAGTCGATAGGTCAGGATAATTTTTTTTTTTTTCCTTTGAATTTGTGCCCGAGTTAATTTTTAGGACCAAATTCTTCCAATAGTTGTGACTGAAATATACTGCTTTGATATTCTGTTGAGTCTGAATTGCAAAATTACACCCGAAATGGCAGTTTATCAGCAGATGCTTTATTCGTGATTTTGGGTGTAATTCCTCAACTTCAAAATGAAACTGACTTGGAGGTACAGTTAAAACTAGAAGTCCTGTCATGAATTGTGTGCTTATCTAGGCTTAATTGCGCGTAGGAATTGTGCGCATTTGCCATATCGAATGACATCCAAAGCACGGCAGGTTTTCCTGGTTACTCATAGCAAACACGGGCAATGTTTCTGCCAATGGACCTCCGGGGTACCCGGAAGTCCATTGGCTGAAACATTGCTTATGCGCAGGCCCATATGTACAGAATTTGATAGCTTTACTATGGTCATAACGCGTAGATTAACGTGCAGATCGACGTGCTATTTGTGCGCATTTCATGACAGGACTTCTAATTTTAACTGTATCTTGATAATATTATCATCAGCTGTCCTCAGATTCTGAAGTGACGTGTGTGTGTTCGCATGTCTCATTTATCACGGTAAGTGTTAAAATTAACGCACCTCAGCACATGAAATAAATTGGCATTTTAAGTAGGCTTGCCGTGATTATGCAAAAAGTCGACTAATCGTCGGTCGTGCCAATTGATCGACTTTAAATTTGAAAGTCGACTTTTTTTCACCCCCGCATGTATAAGGACAACCACTGCCTTGCCAGAATGTTATCACGCTGTATATACATGATGGGAACTTTTCTGGATGTATAAACGACAGTGGTAGACCATATGGAGGTAAAGGAGGGCGGCCTCAGGCCCTCCCCCCCTCCCCCCTCAAATAAATCGTCATTTTTCTGAGTCCGATTCGGAAATGTTTGCGGTAATTACCTCCCACTTCAAGGATTTTTTGGGGGGAATACATGAAAGTTATTTTCAAGTATCACTGCTCTCGTCATGTCAACAACATGTTCGTATTTTAAACAACATCGTTTCCAATAACCATTCTTTGCTCATAAATCGTTTATTTTGAACAACACGAAATGAAACTCGCTGCGTTTGATGAAATTTGCATAGCCATTTTCAACCATGGGTCAAGATTCAGCTAACTCTAGTTTTGTAACACAAAATATTTAATCTATTTTTCATCACAAAACTAGAGTTAGCTCCCTTGGGTCACTCTTTCGTGTTGGAAATCCGAAAATCACAATGTTTTCCCACCATTGATAAATTATCGTGTGTGTGCGGAAGGGGGTGGGGGGGGGGGGGGGGGGGGGGTTGGGTGACTTTTCACATCCTTAGTGCCCTTAGAGGGTCCAGCAGAATAGTCCTTGTAAATTGTAAAATCCCTCTCCCTCGGATCAGGCCTAGTTCCTTCTGGCTGCTCACTGTTATGTTTCTTCTGAATTTCGGGCGTCAGGGTGTATTACTGTTTAACGGTATGGCAGACGATCGACCAAGTTAACAGAATATGGTCAATGAAACATTCATTTTGACATTCACCAAGACAGGGACCAGCCTAGGGGGAAATTTTAGGGAGACTCCATGTCTCTCTCCAGAAAAAAATAGGGAGACTGCAGAGTCATGTAGGGAGACTTCATAGGCAAGTGGGGAAAATTAAGAATATTCATGTACCACCCCCGCCGCCCCTTCATATTTTCAATTTGTGGTCCTCCATTAATGTCCCAATAATCCAGGTCCAGTTGTCTATGAGGCATCTATGCCAGGTTAAAAAATCACAAAGTAAATATTGACTGAAAATCCCCCACTGCTACCCTCTCCTTCATGACCCCCCTCCCCTCTTCTTCATGCCAATCCCCCAGCACCCTCCTGTGGTTGCCTTTCACCAAAGTCTACTAAGCTAATAATTTCCTACAGTTAAAAGTAGAAGTCCTGTCACGAATAGTGCGCTTATCTAGGCTTAATTGCGCGTTGGAATTGCGCGCAATTGCCATATCGAATGGCATCCAAACTTCCAAAGCATGGCAGGTTCTCTTGGTTACTCAGAGCAAACACATGCAATGTTTCTGCCAATGGACCTCCGGGTTACCCGGAGGTCCATTGGCTGAAACATTGCATGTGCACAGTCCATATGTACAAAAATTTGATAGCCTTACTATGGTCATAACGCGTACATTAACGTGCATATCAACGTGTTATTTGTGCGCATTTCATGACAGGACTTCTAGTTTTAACTGTAAGTCTGAAAGTGTGAACAGGACCAGATGTAAGAAGGTTGCTTGGAAGGTACTTTGTTAGTTAATAAACAAAATACATTCTGGGGGCGAGTATTTTGTAAAAGAAATGTCATTCCGCATCATTTATATGGCATTCTGGTGTCATTCCGCATCATTTCGTGTCATTCCGTTGTTTAGGACCCTTTTTCAAGATCGTCCACATGCACTCTTGTGTCCTGTACAAAGCTTTTCTTGTCATCACTAAAGCTTTTTTCATGTGTTTCAATTCCATTCGTGTTTTTGTGGGAATAGATGGCCCAACAGTTAACAGTCGTCAGCAAAACGAAATAAAAATACTGCGTTCACTGTTATAAAAAACATCCGTTGTGTATGCATTTTCGGCATCCTAAGCGACGTAACCTACTTTCAAACTGAGTTATTTTGTTGAGTCGCATAAGTCACCTATTTTCGTTTTGACATTTGAAGCTCCGACTGAAACGCAACAAAATAGAAATAAAAAAATACGCCAAAAGAGACAATGGACAATTGATTGTCGTGTGATTTCATTAAATGGACGTTTATTTGACGAATTAAAATGCCCATTTATCACACTCGAGCACATTCGATTTTTGACAATAATCGTTTTCCTGCAAAGCTCGCATCACTCAGTTCAGCCTTTCCTCATTTTGGCCAATTTTTAGAGGGCGACTTGTAATCGCCCTGACTATTTTTCTAGGCGACTTTGGGCTTAGAAGGGCGACATAATCGCCCTAGTTGCCCTCACGGCTGGTCCCTGCACCAAGCCTTATAATGTGGAAAAGATGGATCGTTGACTATGTCACCATGTTATTTGAAATGTATACAGCCACATGCCCAGTTATACCTATCTTTAGGACCATTCAGCAATCTTGTTTTTATCGACCCTTTGTTCAAAAAACGTGGTCAAAAGAGTCAACTAATCATCGATTTTGGGCTCTGATTAATCGACAATGGAATTTCATAATCGTGGCAAGCCTAATTTTAAGTGATTGTGGTAATGGACTGATTCAGTATCATTATATTTATCTTGGCAGAGGAAGCACAAATGACTTGCTTTTGTTTATTTGAAAACAAGGTACCTTGTGTCGGTCTTGTATCAAACACTTGTGTGCACACTGTTTTGAAGGCAAGTTGCTATCATGACATCACCGTGTGCAAACAGCCAATCACTTTGAAGTATAGGTGTAAAACTACACGGAATCCCTTAGAGAAATTTCCTGGTTTTAAATAGCAGAAAAGCGATTGGTCAAATGTTCAATGTGACTGACTACGCAACCTTTGCGTAATGTAGTACACGTGGTTGTGGCTTTTCACCTCAACTTGTTTATGACAAATTAGAGGTAAACAATGTTCTATCATTTTCGTAATAATGGCGATTGTCAAAACAAACCACTTGAACAATTTGCGATGAAAAGTGATAAGAAAGGTCCCATAGTCTATGAGGTTAGACAGGGTGGTAAAAGGGAAAAACCCAAATCTATTTTAAACCAACAGTAATCCGCACCAGTGAAGTAAATTCACTTCTTGTAAACCAGGATAAACTAGTTGAAACTCTCATACCCGAGTTAAAACAACTTCGGTATACAATTACCAATTATGATTAAATTTGCTGATGACAGTTTTGAACATGGTACTGATTATATATAACAATCGGTATAACAAAAAAATGCCCAACACTATTTGTGTCGTTGTTGTAAAAGTTGGCGTTTGTGTGTTTTGTTTGTTTCTTTTTCAATTTCAATAAAAAAATTGTTAGGGATGGGGTGCAAAATTAGGTCGGTCTCGTAACCGGAACCAAATCATTATTTTTGGGGGGCCTAAAGGTTTTTGGGCTTTGGGTCTGTGTAGCCATCACGGTTCACCAATCGCAACCAAAATGGGACGTCCTCATCTAGACATTATACTGAGTCATCCTACCAAGTTACAATGAAATTCCTTCATAAATATGACCTTAGTCTGTACTCAAGTTTTTCAGGTTTTGGGCTTGGGCAGCCATCATGGTTGAGTGATCGCGACCAAAAGGGGACGTTCTCATCTAAGAATTATCTGGAGTCATCCTACCAAGTTACTATGAAATCCCTTCACAAATACGACCTGTAGACTGTGCTAAAGGTTTTTGGGCTTCAGGCCCCTGTAGCCATCACTGTTGACTAATTGAGACAAAATGGGATGTTCTCATCTAGACAAGTTTTTCAGGTTTTGGGCTTGGGCAGCCATCATGGTTGAATGATCGCAATCAAAAGGGGACGTTCTCATCTAAGAATTATCTGGAGTCATCCTACCAAGTTACAATGAAATCCCTCCATAAATATGACCTGTAGACTGTGCTAAAGGTTTTCAGGTTTTGGGGTCGGGCTGCCATCATGGCTGAATGATCGCGACCAAAAGGAGATGTTCTCATCTAGACATTATCTGGAAATATCCTACGAAATTACAAAGAAATCCCTTCATAAATATGACCTGCAGACTGTGCTAAAGGTTTTCAGGCTTCGAGCCGCTTTAGCCATCACGGTTGACCAATTACGACCAAAAGGGGACGTTCTCATCTAGACATTATATGGTGCCAAGTTACAATGAAATCCCTCCATAAATACGACCTGTAGACTGTGCTAAAGGTTTTTGGGTTTTGGGCTCGGGCAGCCATCACATTAACAGATCGCGACCAAATGGGAAAGCTGACATCTAGACATCATACGGAGTCATCCTACCAAGTTACAATGAAATCCCTCCATATTAAATATGACCTGTAGACTGTGCTAAAAGTTTTTGGGTTTCAAGCTTGGGCAGCCGGCAGATCATGACCAAAAGGGAACGTTCTCATCTAGATGTTATACAGAGACATCCTACCAAGTTACAATGAAATATCTTCATAGATACAACCTGTAGACTGTGCTAAAAGTTTTGGGGTTTTGGGCTTGGGCTGCCATCATGGTTGACCGATCGCGACCAAAAGGGGAAGTACTCATCTAGACATGACCTCAAACCTGCATATGAAATTTTGTGACGATCGGACAAGAACTACAGGGTGTAGCCTGTGCTAAAGAAAAATGCGAACAGACTCACAAACTGACATTCTTCCTCAAGCGTGATGGCAATACAGTAGAACCTGTCTTGATAGACCGCCCTTTGGCTACACAAAAGTGGTCTCTCAAGACAGGTGGTCTCTCATAACAGGTGTCAGGTTTTCTCAAGTCAGTGAATAACCAACCACAAAATTCAGAAATGAAGAAGAAAGAATTTTTGTAATTACTTTGTAGTTGTTCTTTTTTATTAAATTTTTGTTACAAATTGAAATGGACTGTTATAAAAATTATAAAAATAAATTAGTGTTCAAAATCTTCATTGAAGATTTTCAACACAAATTTATTTTTATAATTTTTATAACAGTCCATTTCAATTTGTTACAAAAAGATTTTCAACACAAATTTATTTTTACAATCCTGTCTGTCACATTTCAGGTATGTATGAAATTGTTTATTCAGCAATAATCCTAATCTTTTCACAGGGGTCTTATAAAAACATCTC
The DNA here is from genome assembly GCA_031216915.1 of Pictodentalium vernedei. NCBI lineage: Eukaryota > Metazoa > Mollusca > Scaphopoda > Dentaliida > Dentaliidae > Pictodentalium > Pictodentalium vernedei. The sequence goes on along the minus strand of CM062296.1, from coordinate 852,800,387 downwards.
AATCTTTAATAAGTTATGTAACTGAATAGCAATTGAAACCCAATTAAGAGCTTTTAATACTTTTAATTATATTAGTATAACCACAATGGATTTTCCAGTTCCAGAAAAGGTAAAAAGTAAGTTTTTGTCATGGTTTCAGTCTTCAAAGGGGCGGTCTCTCAAGACAGGTCCATTATGGCATAAAAATACAAGTTGGTACCACGTCACAGTGGTCTCTCAAGTCAGGTGGTCTCTCAAGACAGGTGGTCTCCCATAGCAGGTCCATTATAGAATAAAACCAATCGGTGCCTGGCAGATGTGGTCTCTCAAGACAGGTGGTCTCTCAAGACAGTGGTCTCTCAAGACATGTTTTACTGTAGCTTATCTTGACTTTGTCAAGTTAAGCTAAAAAACTAAGTAGAAACCGAAACCGTGGAAAAATTTCATAACCTCCCAACTCTAAGATGCATACTCGCTATATATTGTACCATCCAACTTGGCGATAGTGATAATACTTTTTGTGTTCGTAAATTTATCCCGAAGTAAAAAAAAATGCTAATCAATTCCAGCTATTGCAATTTTGGCAATGCGAAATCAAATACATCTTAGCCTGCCACAAGTCAAATTCAAGGCTGTTACTCGAATCTTAATACCTCATGGGAACCCTGTATGGTTTTTGTGGTAGTCATGCAGGCCTGGCATTCTTAAAAATGCAGGAGGGCTAAAAAATCACTCTCCTCACATGGCCTGGGGTAGCGATTAGCTCTCCTCAAGCTTACAAAAGCTATAAGTGGCAAAATGAAGTTGTACTATTGATGAATTCTGCCTAGTGGGCTTTGTACATTTTATTTGGTGCTGCTAACAAGGTAGTCTCTGTGAGACGGCTACACTGCCCTTCCCATACATCCGGGCCTTGGTAAGGCCCGGAGGTGTGAGAGGGGTAGTATGGCCATATTGCAGAGACCAATAACGTAGCAGAGATCTGAAAACCTGTGGGTTTTAGGAATAGACTGTTGTGGTAAACATTATTTTTTTGAGGCTAGGAGGGCTATTTGTCACCCTCCTGAATTTTTGTTAAGGCGAGCAGTAGGCGAGCGAATAAATCGCTCTCCTGAAAATGCCAGGCCTGGTCATGCATGTTCTGTGGAAACAATCTGTATCTTTATAGTTTCAGAGCTAATGTGGACAATTAACGTGGATAAATGTGAGGCTCTTTCATGCAGACTCGTGAAAAATACACAATCCATGATGGCTTTATAGTTATACCTACCGCCATTGCAATTGCCATTTCTGCTTCTGTCACTGTGTCCATTGGTGAAGAAACTAATGGAGACTTGAGCGTTATCTTTCTGGTTAATGCCGATGTCAAATCCTGTGCAAGAAAAAGGATATTGAGGACAGGATGTACAGAAAGTAGAAACTCCTATTCAGTGAATCAAACCTTTTTCTAAACTGACGTTCAGGTCTCGAGAAATTATAAATTGAGCAGAGGAGCAAGTCTCTAAAAATTATACTTTAAGGCGAGGAGCAGGTCTCCCTAAATAAGGCAAGGGGTAGGTTTCTATAAATTATAAATTAAGGCAACGGACAGGTTTCTACAGTTAAAACTATTAAGCCCTGTCACAAACTGTGCGCTTATCTAGGCTTAATTGCACATAGGAATTGCGTGCAATTGCCATATCGAATGGCATCCAAAGCACGGCAGGTTCTCCTGGTTACTCATAGCAAACACAGGCAATGTTTCTGTAATCCGGAGGTCCATTGGCTGAAACATTGCTTGTGCACACTGCACAGGCCATATATACAGAGTTTGATAGCCTCACTATGGTCATAACGCGTAGATTAACATGCAGATCAATGTGCTATTTGTGCACATTTCATGACAGGACCTCTAGTTTTAACAGTATCAATTAGAAATAAACCAAGATGGTCTCTTTTAATTAGAAATTGAAGTGAATTGATGAACAGCTACAATACAGCAATAACAAATGTGCTCTAGTACTGAAATGGTTAACCAGATAACCGGTTTGAAACCAGTTACCTACCTAACCAATTATAAAAACTCTCAACTGGTTATCTGAAATATCAATAGTGATCGTCATTCCAATGTTAAAACGCAGTAAATCTGCCGCTTCCCCTTTGGGATAGATTACACCTCAAAGCCACGTTGTGTATATTGTGAAATAATCAACTTTGGGGTTCAAGACTTCATTAATGATCGGCAATTTCCGTGAGTACTGAGTAATCACAGAAACTATTCCACAGTATGTATACAAATGAACGTTGTCGAGTACTCGACAAAGATCATTTGTTTACATACTACGGAATTGTTTCTGAGAATACTGCTTTCAAATTCCTGCAGTGTTGATCCTATATTCGGTGAAATAATGGCCACGGGTAACCGGATATTATCTGGTTGTAGCTCTCGGTTAGTTGGTTCTGAAAATGAGCCAACCGTTTCAGCTCTAATGCGCTCATCGAATTCTGTGTAGGTTGCTACAACTGATAAATGCACGGGTAATTATTCATCAATATCGACACATGAACAATCTATGACCTTGTCCTTGGAGTCAATCATTGTGTGAATTATGACCATGATCTTTGGCCTTGTTTTTTTTATCAGAAAAGGTTAGAAAAGATGAATAGACAAAGCGGCTACTACATACATACGCTCCCCAAATAATTTGGAGTGAGTACAAATACATTAGAAAAATGTTACTTGAAAAACATTACAGTAAACTATTTTTAGATTACCTGTGGTACAACAGTGAAGAAATTCCGATCAGGATGAAATAAAATCGCATTCCATTTAACCCTTTACCCAACGCAGACGATATAAAAATTTATTATTTAAAATATTTTTTTTAATTTTTCAAAAAATTTCAGCAAAACCATATCATGTGACCCCTCGTTGGAATCAGTTGAAAAAATATTATTTTTCAAAAAATTTCAACAAAACCATATCATGTGACCCCTTGTTGGAACGAGCTCATCGAGCTCATTCCATAATATTTTTTCAACTGCTGAATTTGCATATTACGCGGGCGGATGTGGGCGATTCGTTGGGTAAAGGGTTAAGGACACTGAAAATGACAGTAAAAATGTATGAAAATCGATACAAAATCGTGATTTCCACAATGAGTTAAACATGTCAGCAGTCAACCCAAGATTCTAACAAGAGCAACGCAAAGAGTAGCATACATGTAAGTCCCCGACAGTGTCATAATGTCATGGCGTCCATGTTGAATTGATTAGCTGGACCAAAATCGAAAGGAAACATTGTCTAGTCTAGGGCTGTCACGACTATCAATTTTCATAGTCGACTAATCGCCAGCATTTGACAACGGTTAGTCGATTAATAGTCATTTCACATGAATTCAATAATCTCTAATATACTTACAAAATAAATTTAGAACTAACGATGTTGAATTTGTACCTTTCTGCAGCGAGATAAAATAGAACACCGAAATATCTTCGGCAGACTCAGATTGATTTGAAGAATTCAAACCGAAGAACATTTGTGCAAATGTTTCTTTTATGTAACTAATATTCAGAAATTTCTAATATAAAACTCCCCCCATTCCAACAAAAGTTACAACTTAGTACTAAAAGTGAAGTTAACGCTGTGGGTCTGGCGACAATTTTTTCACTTTCGCGGTTCCAATTATTTTAAAAGGGGTTGTTCGAGTCTACAAGACCGAAGATTCTATTTACTCTGCAGTGACTTCCCAAACTGCAATTATTAAAAGATACACTGTTTGAACAATACTCTTTAGTACTGATCAACAGGTGCTGGTTAATACTACAGAGAACAGGAATTGATCAAATGGAACATCTCAGTGTTTTCAAAATTACGTTGTTGCACAATAATGCGAAAAGCACAGGCCATGTAATATTACAAGTAACTACAGTTAAAACTAGAGGTCCTGTCATGAAATGCGCACAAATGACACGTTGATATGCGCGTTAATGTGCGCGTTATGGCCCAAGTAAAGCTAACAAATTCTGTACATATGGCCTGTGCACAAGCAATGTTTCAGCCAATGGACCTCCGGGTAACCCGGAGGTCCATTGGCAGAAACATTGCATGTGTTTGCTATGAGTAACCAAGAAAACCTGCCGTGCTTTGGATGCCATTCAATATGTCAATTGCGCGCAATTCCAATGCGCAATTAAGCCTAGATAAGCGCACTATTCGTGACAGGACTTCTAGTTTTAACTGTATGTCGAAACATTTCAAAGGTTAATAATCTGTTAATTTACCTCATTATGTATCACAATTTTAATCTGACTTGTACCACTTTAAAAATGAATGATGATCGACTAAAAATAAAAACCGTCGACTACAGCAACAATCAACGGTTAGTCAATTAGTCAAATGATCCCGACAGATCTAGTCTCGTCATCCACAAGTAACCCCTAAAATTACGACTTGAACGAAGAAGCGGTTTTCAAATCCAACATGTAAATGAAAGTGTCAGTGACACTGTAGCTCAACTTGACAAACTTGAACTTGGTAAGTTATAAATGAAATGGCAAAATTGAAGATCATTGGGACCAATGTCAGTTTTTTGGCCAGTGGCAACATTTTTTGACAGAAACCGAAGAAAATCGATAGCTCCCATCTAGAGGCAGGGACCAGCCGTGAGGGCGACTAGGGCGATTATGTCGCCCTTCCAAGCCCAAAGTCGCCTAGAAAAATGGTTGGGGCGATTACAAGTCGCCCTCTAAAAATTGGCCAAAGTGAGGAAAGGCTGAACTGAGTGATGCAAGGTTTACATGAAAACGATTATTTTCAAAAATCGAATGTGCTCGAGTGTGATAAATGGGCATTTTAATTCGACAAATAAACGTACATTTATTTGAAATCACACGACAATCAATTGTCCATTGTCGCTTTTGGCGGATTTTTTTTATTTCTATTTTGTTGCGTTTCAGTCGGAGCTTCAAGTGTCGAAACAAAAATATGTGACTCACGCGACTCAACAAAATAACCCAGTTTGGAAGTAGGTTACGTCGCTTAGGATGCCGAAAAGGGAGCAGGAGAAGTCGGCCCATTGCGAACTCGGCCCCGGAGAAGTCGGCCCCTAGGAGAAGTCGGCCCAGACAATTTCGGAGAAGTCGGCCCATGAGAGAAGTCGGCCCCACAAACTACAGGAGAAGTCGGCCCCTAGGAGAAGTCGGCCCAGACAATTTCGGAGAAGTCGGCCCATGAGAGAAGTCGGCCCCACAAACTACAGGAGAAGTCGGCCCAGACAATTTGAGAGAAGTCGGCCCACGAGAGAAGTCGCCCCCATGAAGTACAAGAGAACTCGGCACCTAGGAAGTCGACCCAGACAATTTGGGAGAAGTCGGCCCCACAAACTAAAGGTTAACATCCGATGGTTTAGGACATTAGTTTACTGCAAACAGAACTAATTTACAGCAATTACAATACACTGATCTATTTCCGTATTTCGCCGTAATGACGATTCAACACTTCACAATTTGAGATGTATGAAAAAAGCAGTCTTGTTTTTTTATCATTGAAAATACCAGTACTTAACATTAATTCCTAGAACGCCCACAGGGCTTTCTAGGAACTGATGTTACGTAGTAGTATTATCAGTGATAAAAAGACATTATTTTACTGCAAACAGAACTAATTTACAGCAATTACAATACTCTGATCTATTTCCGCATTTCGCCGTAATGACGATTCAACCCTTCACAATTTGAGATGTATGGAAAAAGGCAGTCTTGTTTTTTTATCATTGAAAATACCAGTACTTAACATTAATTCCTAGAACGCCCACAGGGCTTTCTAGGAACTGATGTTACGTAGTGGTATTATCAGTGATAAAAAACAAGACTCTAACAACATTATAATCATGACAGGTTTGTCACAAACAGAGCTCATTTGTCTGTTTTTACAACAATAACGCTCCCATTGTACTTTTTAAAAAATGTATGTGATCAGAAATGTGTGCAATGTTGTACTGTGCAGACACGAATGTTCGTGGAAGATTTATGCTTCAATTTAAAATGTGGAAAAACATAACGTATAGGTGAGCAGAACCTTGATGAAATTCATTCTATAATATTTAAAACAAGGTTTGTCAGGGCTTGGGGTGGATTTACCATGGTACTTTTTATAAGGGTGGGGCCGACTTCTCTCTTGGGCCGACTTCTCTTATGGGCCGACTTTGTTTTGGGCCGAGTTTTCCTATGGGTGACTTTGTTTGGGGCCGACTTCTCTCATGGGCCGACTTCTCCTATGGGCCGACTTTGTTTTGGGCCGAGTTCTCCTATGGTCCGACTTTGTTTGGGGCCGACTTCTCTTATGGGCCGACTTCTCTTGTGGGCCGACTTTGTTTTGGGCCGAGTTCTCCTATGGGCCGACTTTGTTTGGGGCCGACTTCTCTTATGGGCCGACTTCTCTTGTGGGCCGACTTTGTTTTGGGCCGAGTTCTCCTATGGGCCGACTTTGTTTGGGGCCGACTTCTCCTGCATTCGCCGAAAATGTACACACAACGGACGTATTTTATAACACAGTATTTTCATTTCGTTTTGCTGACAACTATTAACTGTTGGGCTGTCTATTCCCAGAAAAACACAAATGGAATTGAAACACATGAAAAAAGGCTTTAGTGATGACAAGAAAAGCTTTGTACAGGACACAAGTGTGCATGTGGACGATCTTGAAAAAGGGTCCTCCTAAACACCGGAATGACACGAAATGATGGGACACACTAAAAAGTGTAGTCTGTGTCCGTGTCCGTGTCGGAGAAAAAGTGTAGTCGGGAATTAAATTATCATTTTCTCCTGTATCTGTTGGTTGTTTTCTATGAAATTTGGAAAGTATACTCAGGGGACGATACCAAATATATATGCCAAAAGAGAAGTTTGTACGATGTTATTTTACGATGTTAGAAGACATTTTCTCTTTCAAACACACTAAAAAGTGTAGCTGACTCGGCGCTGTGTTAGCTAAATAATTTGTTTATGCTGTGTTGACACATGATTATGAGGAAATTAGTGGGGTGTTGATTGGATTGATAGATTTTCTTTCATTACTTTTTTTCCATTTACATGAAGTAAAGTACAAGAGTAAGAGTATAATAAGAATATTTCATATAAGATTATGTTAAATGTCCGTGGTGGGTCGTTACACGTTCACGCCCCCCCCCCCCTCTCTCTCTCTCTCATGCGCCCTTTCAGTCGCACTCTGTTTCACAAATCGGTTGCGATGAATGAATGAAACTGGGACTGACAGAGAAGAAAAGAAAACCAAACAGCAACGCCGGTTTGGTAGCGGCTCCGGTATATTGACCATAGCGGTTACAAAAAAGGAGTGGAGAAACCTCCGCCAGTATAGTTTTGACTCAAGGGGAGATCTCCCCGCCAAGCCACCCCCCCCCCCCCCCCCCCCCCCCGTACACCTATGCCTACCCTGAAGTATATCCCCCATATAACCCCTAAAATCATCTGTATAAATTTACGAAATTCATTTTTCATCTCTTCACAGATGAAAACTTACGTTGGCGACAAAAAAGGGGACGACCTACTTCTTAGAATAGCATATTATTCAACATCAACAGAACTTGCCCTAGTTCACTATATAGGCAATGAAACACTTCATCTTGAGAGACCGCACGGTGATGCCAAAACTGAGCAGCAACCATGCAAGCGAACGTTACCACCGTACTCCACGTGCTTGTTGGTAATCGCGACACTTGACATGATTTGTAAGGTAGGTCTCCGTGCTTGAGACCTTCCCAAGAAATGATGTCAAATTTTGGAATTATAAATAATTGGGTGAAAAAAATCTTGTTCTTATTTCGTCTGGTTTTAAAACACGATCGACACCTTTATCCACTGTCGCAGGGAATCCAACCACAAAACACTCGGAACGACATACCAACTAAATTTACTTTTGCTTGTTATAAATATGTTTGTTACTTGTTCATGTTTGTCCTGTATCTCTATATCTTTGTGCTAAGCTTTTTCCTTCATGTCCTTTATTTATCCAATAAAATACTGAAAATTAAATTATTCGTTGTTTCTTTCATCCACACCCCACTAATCTCCTCATAATCATAAAAAGAACCAGGATTATCAGCCCGCCTCGCTGTGTCAACACAGCCTAAACCAATTAATTAGCCAACACGGCGCCGAGTCAGCTACACTTTTTAGTGTGTTTGAGAGAGAAAATGTCTTCTAACATCGTAAAATAACATCGTACAAACTTCTCTTTTGGCATATATATTTCGTATCGTCCCCTGAGTATACTTTCCAAATTTCATAGAAAACAACCGACAAATAAAGGAGAAAATGATAATTTAATTCCCGACTACACTTTTTCTCCGACACGGACACGGACACGGACTACACTTTTTAGTGTGTCCCCGAAATGATGCGGAATGACACCGGAATGCCATAAAAATGATGCGGAATGACATTTCTTTTACAAAATTCTCGACCCCAGAATGTATTTTGTTTATTAACTAACAAAGTACCTCCCAAGCAACCTTCTTACATCTGGTCCTGTTCACACTTTCAGACTCAGGAAATTATTAGCTTAGTAGACTTTGGTGAAAGGCAACCACAGGAGGGTGCTGGGGGATTGGCAGGAAGAAGAGGAGAGGGGTATGATGAAGGAGAGGGTAGCAGTGAGGGGATTTTCAGTCAATAATTACTTAGTGATTTTTTAACCTGGCACAGATGCATCATAGACAACTGGACCTGGATTATTTGGATGTTAATGGAGGGCCACAAATTGAAAATATGAAGGGGCGGCAGGAGTGGTACATGAATATTCTTAATTTTCCTCACTTGCCTATGATGAAGTCTCCCTACATGACTCTGCAGTCTCCCTATTTTTTCTGGAGGGAGACTTGAAGTCTCCCTAAAATTCCCCTCTAGGCTGGTTTCTGTCTAGAGGCCTCCCCAAACAAGCATGCCAGGTTTCAAAGCAATCCGATCATAAATGTGCCCTGTAGGGTGTACAAAAGGGAAATATTGTGGTCTGACTAGACTAAATTCTAAGAACGTTGGCCGTGGCAACATTTTTTGACGGAAATGGAAGAAAATCGATAGCTCCCATCTAGAGGTCACCCCAAACAAGCATGAAAGGTTTCAAAGCAATCCGATCATAAATGCGCCCTGTAGGGTGTGCCAAAGGGAAATATCGAGTCTTCTGACTAAACCAAGTTCTAAGAACGTTGGCCACGGCAACATTTTTTGATGGAAATTGAAGAAAATCGATAGCTCCCATCTAGAGGTCTCCCCAAACAAGCATACCAGGTTTCAAAGCAATCAAATCATAAATGTGCCCTGTAGGGTGTGCCAAAGGGATATATTGTGGTCTGACTAAACCGAGTTCTAAAAACGTTGGCCGCGGCAACATTTTTTGACGGAAATTGAAGAAAATCGATAGCTCCCATCTAGATGTCACCCCAAACAAGCATGCCAGGTTTCAAAGCAATCCGATCATAAATGTACCCTGTAGGGTGTGCCAAAGGGAAATATTGAGTCTTCTGACTAAACTAAGTTCTAAGAACGTTGCCGCGGCAACATTTTTTAACAGAAATTGAAGAAAATTGATAGCTCCCATCTAGAGGTCTCCCCAAACAAGCATACCAGGTTTCAAAGCAATCTGATCATAAATGGGCCCTGTAGGGTGTGCCAAAGGGAAATATTGAGGTCTGACTGAACTAAGTTCTACGAACGTTGGCCGTGGCAACATTTTTTGCCGGAAATTGAAGAAAATCGATAGCTCCCATCTAGAGGTCACCCTAAATAAGCATACCAGGTTTCAAAGCAATCAAATCATAAATGTGCCCTGTAGGGTGTGCCAAATGGAAATATTGTGTTTTGACTAAACTAAGTTCTAAGAACGTTGGCCGCGGCAACATTTTTTGACAGAAATTGAAGAAAATCGATAGCTCCCATCTAGAGATCTCCCCAAACAAGCATACCAGGTTTCAAAGCAATCTGATCGTAAAAGTACCCTGTAGGGTGTGCCAAAGGGAAATATTGAGGTCTGACTAAACTAAGTTCTACGAACGTTGGCCGTGGCAACATTTTTTGCCGGAAATTGAAGAAAATCGATAGCTCCCATCTAGAGGTCACCCTAAATAAGCGTATCAGGTTTCAAAGCAATCAAATCATAAATGTGCCCTGTAGGGTGTGCCAAAGGGAAATATTGTGGTTTGACTAAACTAAGTTCTAAGAACGTTGGCCGCGGCAACATTTTTTGACGGAAATTGAAGAAAATCGATAGCTCCCATCTAGAGGTCACCCCAAACAAGCATAAGAAGTTTCAAAGTAATCTTATCATAAATGCGACCTGTGAGGTGTGCCAAAGGAAATTGTGGACGTACGTACTAACGTACTAACATACTAACGTACACCGACGGATGAGAAGTGATGGCAATAGCTCAGCTTGACTTTGTCAAGTTGAGCTAAAAATGCAATACAGAGGTCGAAAAAAATTTTTATAAGTCAAAGAGTGAAAATGGCCATAACTCGGGGAGAAATCATTGGAAGGAACTAAGGCTTCAACATTTAGGAATTTTTGTAAATGGTTAAATGACCGTATCTACATGAAACCCAAACGTTTACACGTACAAACGTGCTACTACTACCAGTACAAGTGAAAGAAGTCCTATGAAATGGTATTCTGCAGGTTTTTGCAATGGCACAACTTTGCGGTCAGAAATATCTTTTGCAGCAGCAAAGCCAACTTTGCAACAATTTGATCACCATCAAAATATCTTGGCAACAATAACGTGCAATCCGATGAAGCATCTATTGTAGTTCACTAAAAATCATACTGGCAGTCAGTGGTGGACAACTCATGCAGTCGTTAGCAATGTTATAACTGCTGCCGACCTGCCGTAAACTAGGTGGTAAGTCACAGACTCGTTTCAGTTGGGCGGATTTTATAATAATGGTGGCGAAGGTTGCACACTCAAACAACACTATTCTATCATTTCTGTGGAGTTTTTATTCTATGATTCCTATGGAGTTTTTATTCTATCATTTCTGTGGAGTTTTTATTCTATCATTTCTATGGAGTTTTTATTCTATCATTTCTATGGAGTTTTTATTCTATCATTTCTATGGAGTTTTTATTCTATCATTTCTATGGAGTTTTTATTCTATCATTCCTATGGAGTTTTTATTCTATCATTTCTATGGAGTTTTTATTCTATGATTCCTATGGAGTTTTTATTCTATCACTCCTATGGAGTTTTTATTCTATCATTCCTATGGAGTTTTTATTCTATCATTTCTATGGAGTTTTTATTCTATCATTCCTATGGAGTTTTTATTCTATCACTCCTATGGAGTTTTTATTCTATCATTCCTATGGAGTTTTTATTCTATCATTTCTATGGAGTTTTTATTCTATCATTTCTGTGGAGTTTTTATTCTATCATTCCTGTGGAGTTTTTATTCTATCATTTCTATGGAGTTTTTATTCTATCATTCCTATGGAGTTTTTATTCTATCATTCCTATGGAGTTTTTATTCTATCATTTCTATGGAGTTTTTATTCTATCATTCCTATGGAGTTTTTATTCTATCATTCCTATGGAGTTTTTATTCTATCATTTCTATGGAGTTTTTATTCTATCATTCCTATGGAGTTTTTATTCTATCACTCCTATGGAGTTTTTATTCTATCATTCCTATGGAGTTTTTATTCTATCATTTCTATGGAGTTTTTATTCTATCATTTCTATGGAGTTTTTATTCTATCATTCCTATGGAGTTTTTATTCTATCATTCCTATGGAGTTTTTATTCTATCATTTCTATGGAGTTTTTATTCTATCACTCCTATGGAGTTTTTATTCTATCATTCCTATGGAGTTTTTATTCTATCATTTCTATGGAGTTTTTATTCTATCATTTCTGTGGAGTTTTTATTCTATCACTCCTATGGAGTTTTTATTCTATCATTTCTATGGAGTTTTTATTCTATCATTCCTATGGAGTTTTTACTCTATCATTTCTATGGAGTTTTTATTCTATCATTCCTATGGAGTTTTTATTCTATCATTCCTATGGAGTTTTTATTCTATCATTCCTATGGAGTTTTATTCTATCATTCCTATGGAGTTTTTATTCTATCATTTCTATGGAGTTTTTATTCTATCATTCCTATGGAGTTTTTATTCTATCATTCCTATGGAGTTTTTATTCTATCATTTCTATGGAGTTTTTATTCTATCATTTCTATGGAGTTTTTATTCTATCATTTCTATGGAGTTTTTAGTTTTATAGCAGAATATAGCTTAGGCCTATTCTGGGCAGTGCACATACACAGGAGAGCAGGGCATAATATTTAAGAGGAATGATTTTATCGTCTGGCACTTATCTAAATAAAAAGGCAGATGAACGACAAATCGTCCCTCTTGAATTACAAATAGTTCATCCAGAAATGGCCTCTTATCTACCTTTCAAGGCCGAAGAGGGACAAGGAGGCAACTACCATGCTTTACGATGCTTAAACCTTAAAGCACAGCAGTTGGCTCCTTCTCGTTCCCAGGCCTTCATCTAGAGTCTACATAACCCCTTTGCCATCCCAGTCACTTAACTTGTGGCTTGAGGGGAAATCACTCTAGCTAAACTCCATCCCGTGTAAATGTTTATGAAAATCGTAAATGTTTATCATCGTGAAATGAAATGTTTCCGTTTACATGTTTAAACATAGAAGTCTTAGAAGGAACACGTTCCTTGTGCATATCCGCTCCCCCTTGTGGGTCCGTCAGAATACCAAAGGAGATCCAAATCCGACTGATGGCTTTGAAATTACAATCCCAAACCATGTACAGATGGATGGACAGCTGGACAGACCGACAGATGGACAAACAGACAGAGGTCTTCACTAGATACCCCTGGATCCTGCTACAGAGATCGGAAGAATAATAAGTATAGGATTGCCAAACATTACACTACCATCAATCTAAAACAACACACAATTTATCCTCATCGAATTTGTGATTCTTTTCCGAACTGTGAAAAAATTGTTCTGTCATTCCATGAATTTTTATTTTCTCTTGATTTAGTTACCATTGTGTTTGGTTTCTCTATTTATCGGTTGTGACTTCTATCAAAATTCTGTTTTGATCAAATCAGCCGTAAGACAACTATTGTGAGACTAGGTCTAGAATTTCTTAGTTGAAAAGACATGCACTCTGTTCATATACAATGAAGATATTTCCAATTATCAACAAGTGTTTCCAGGATTACAATCAAATTTTCCAGATACTTTAACAGGATTTCGGAGGAAAATCAAGAAATGAAAGTGGAATATTTCAAGCACTGGGGTTATAGAAAAGTCCTGGATTAGCTTGGATTAACCTGGATTAGCCTGGATTAACCCGGACCTTTCCATGGGTTAAGTCTAGTTTTGCCTACAGTGCAATTTTGCCTACAAAATAGTTTTTGTAAAAGTGTAGGCGAAAGTGAACTAAATTAGCTAGGGGTATTAGCGGTAATTACCTGGTGCACCTACAGAAAATGGAGTTGTCCTGTTTTTACATCACTCACTCACAATATTTTTATTTAAAATTTTTACAAAAAACACTCTCTGGTCCAAAATAAATTATTTTTAATGTCTGAGTGATAATCAGCATTTGTTTAGTTAAAGTTACGAAAACAATGAACAATAATCAAAGTGTTAATTAATAAATCAAAGAGAAAGTTAAGAAATCAATGAACAATAATCAAAGTATTAATTAATAAATCAAAGAGAAAGTTAAGAAAACAATGAACAATAATCAAAGTAATTAATAAATCGAAGAGAAAGTTAAGAAATCAATGAACAATAATCAAAGTATTAATTAATAAATCAAAGAGAAAGTTAAGAAAACAATGAACACTAATCAAAGTATTAATTAAAAAATCAAAGAGACAGTGTTTGTCTTGTCTTTAAAAGTAATAAAGTCAACAACCCCTCTATTTATGTAAACTGTTAGTGAGGAAAGGTCATATATAGAGCCCCCCAACACAGTGTAAAATCATTCTTCTTAGAAATGGCTACTGTGCAACGTGTTGAGTGTGTAACGTCCCAGAGAGGTGGAAGACAAGTGTTACTTAACGGTTATAGATACAGACTAAATGTTCATAGAAAAACATGTGTACACTGGAAGTGTGTTGATCTGGGGTGCAATGCTAAATGCACAACTGCAGAAGATTATGTAAAAAATGTAACACCTGCACATACCGGTAACCACCCAAGAGAAAATGAGGATGCCAATAAGTTCCTGTTAAACTTACGGCAACGTGTGGAGTCTGAGACAGCTCTAGTTCAAGCAATTTTTGATGAGGAAATTTCTAGTGTTCGAAAAGAATTGGCTATTGACATTCAGTCTTTTCATAGTTTAAAGAGTGGCCTATATTATCGATGAAGGAAAACTACACCTGCACTACCAAGTAAACTGTCAGAAGTTGACCTGCAACATAGATGGCCAACAACACTGGATGGAGAACAATTTTTGTGTATAAACGACAGTGCTAATGACAAAATTTTGTGCTTTGCGACGAATTACTGTCTTGAAATTATGCAACAATTATCTGAACTGTATATGGATGGAACTTTCTATTCTTACCCTCCATTGAGTCCATTATGGGATCAAGTGTATGTTATTCATGGACTCGTCGGGTCTAACATGTCTCAGTTAGCATTCTGTTTGCTCCCAAACAGGCAACGTGAGACATAATCATATGCACGTTTATTTACAAAACTTAAGGGTGTGGTGTTACAAGTGACAGACAGTGAATTGCAGCCTGAGGTTATCCAAACTGACTTTGAACTAGCAGCAATCAGGGCAATTGAAGATATCTTTCCTAATTGTGACTCTCGTGGGTGTTTCTTCCATTACACTCAATCCTATATGGAATAAAGTGCAAAAAATTGAAATGGTGAATCAATACAGACCATGAAGAAGTCCACCAGTTGGTGAATCGTGCTGCAGCACTTCGATTGTTACCAATTGAACAAGTGCAGGATGTATAGATAGAAGTAATGAAGAAAAAGCCAGACATTCTACAAGCAACTCCTTTTAATGACTATATTGTGCAGGACTGGGTTGATGATGATGCACAATTTCCTCCAGCCTTGTGGAATCATCACAACAATATAGGACCAAGAAGTAACAACCATCTCGAGGGATGGCACTGCAACTTAAACAAGACTGTTCAGAGTGCTCATCCTAACATATTTTCATTTGTGAGTGTTCTCCAAAAGCTGGAAAAGGCGCAGAGAAACAAACTTAGTCAGTATATGTATGAGGCGGTCCCCCTCCCTGGAAGAGTGTACCGTGAACTTGACCAGATTTCAGACTTAAGGATCAGTTAGCTGTCGGTCAAAAAACTCCAAAAGAGTTTCTTGATTCAGCAGCATATTTAGTGAAACTTGGTTAATGAAATTATTATTATTCTTATATTATTAAGGCTATATCCACTATTTTTTAGTCAAAACTATTACGTATATGATGTATATTATGCCTATGCAGTTCTGATATTAATCGAATATCATCCCCAAGAAGTGTTGAACAAAAAATATTAGTGGGTAAATCCATTTTCTGTAGGTACAACAGGTAATTACTGCTAATCCTCTAACCCAATTTAGTTCAAATTCGCCTACACTTTTACAAAAACTATTTTGTAGCGAAACTGCACTGTAGGCGAAACTAGACGTCCCCTTTCCATGACCCAGATGCCTGAAAAATTCCACTTTTGTTCTCACTATCACATTACTTACTGAGGAGGAAGTAAAGAAAGTTCTAAAAAAACTCAAACCAGATAAATCTCCCGGGCCGGATCAAATACATACGGAAATACTAAAAGAAACTGTGAACACTATCTGCACACCACTTACCATGATTTTTAACAGTAACAGATCCATAAAAGTTTCACAAGTGACTCAGCAATGGAAAATAGCTCAGATAAGTGCCATCTTTTAAAAGGGAGACAAAAGCCAAGCAGGAAACTACAGGTCTGTGAGCCTGACTTCAGTTATCTGTAAAGTACTTGAAACACTAGTAAGAGACCACATTACTGATCATATGAGACAGAACAACCTCTTTACAAACAGACAATTTGGATTCATCTCGGGAAGATCAACTTCACTCCAATTATTGACTGTGCTCGACACCTGGACAGAAGCCCTGGACTTAGGACACACCATTGACTGCATGTACATGGACTACAAGAAAGCATTCGACACCGTACCACACATAAGATTAATAAGCAAGATGAAGACATACAGCATATCAGACAATATGATACAGTGGACCAAACATTTCTTGTTCAACCGCAAACAATGTGTAGTAGTAAATGGGAAATCTTCCTCCTGGCACAAAGTCACATCAGGAATCCCACAGGGATCAGTATTGGGACCGTTGCTTTTTGTACTATTTATAAATGACCTTCCAGATACAGTAGACTCTGACACTTACCTCTTCGCCGATGATACTAAAATATTTAAAATCATAACGGGAAAGCAAGACACCAAAATATTACAGCATGACTTAGACAAGCTACCGGAATGGAGTAATAAATGGCTTTTAAAGTTCCACCCAGATAAATGCAAGCATATGCACATTGGAACAACAGATTTCGAGAACAAATACACACTGAATGGGAAAGAACTCCAGAAAGCCACCTCGGAGAAAGACACATGAGTTACAATCGACGAAGACCTCACATTCGAAAAGCACATGAAAGAGAAAGTCAACAAAGCCAATCAGATGTTTGCGGTACTTAGAAGATCTTTCCAATACATGAACGAAAAAACCTTCATACCACTGTATAAAACTATGGTCAGAACCCAACTAGATTATGCAAGTTCAGTCTGGAAACCATATAAAATGACACATATAGAACAACTAGAAGGAGTGCAAAGAAGAGCCACTAAACATATACCAGGACTTAAAGACAAGAGCTACCCGGAAAGATTGAGGATTTTAAAACAACCAATGTTGAGTTATAGACGTATAAGAGGAGACATGATAGAAGTATACAAAATAATGAATGGAATTTATGTCAGGGGGACATGCAATATTATAAAGGAATGGGATACTATGACCGAAAGACATAGCATAAGAGGAAACACAAAGGAAATTTACCCACAAAGAGCACAATCAACCATCCGAAAAAATTCCTTCTCCATTCGGGTAGTAAAATATTGGAACAGCTTACCAGAAAAGGTGGTCACAGCCGATAACATTAACATTTTTAAAAACCGTCTAGAGAAGTTTTGGCAATACCAAGAGCTCAAGTATAATGATTTTAAAGCAGACATTGAAACGACAGGAAATGCAAAAGATATTTTAAAACAACACATGTACAAAGATAAGGAGTCTGGCGAAGAGGAACCAGTGGATCATGTGCTGGAAAGCTACAATAAGTAAGTAAGTATTACACAGAATTGCAATAATCAATACTATAACATGCAAGATTTGATGAATGAATCCTCAAGAATTATGCAATTCTCATTCATCAGGCAGAGTCAACCTTCGCAATGTTTTATATATATTTTCAGAAAGTTTTGATATTGGTGTTACATTCTAAGGAAAATTTCCATGACTTTTCTAGTGCTGAAACGGTTGGCCCATTTTTGTAACCAGCTAACCATCAGGCATAACCAGATTTCAATGGATATCTGTTAATTTCAACTGCTGGTATTATTGCATTGTCTACAATGCATAATCAATAAGGAATGGAGAGAAAACAGTTAAAAACACTGTCACTTGACTTCCGCAAAACATAAACACCATCGAGTGCCAACAGAAATCGCCGATGTGAAAACAATCGGTTAACAATTTTTATGACTGCAATGGTCCCACATAATAGTGATGATACATCGTAACTGTAGTCACCCTTCTTTGCCCGGTCACAAAACCAGGCCTTGCCATTTGAAAATCACAGGCACGAGACATGCCGCACACATGAAACAAAGTTTGCGTGTGACATTTGTTCCCATGGGCGTGCATTTGAGGTGAAGGACGATTGTTTTTGATATTAGGTACGAATTTTCCAATCAGTTTTGTAAATTGTAATTAGGCATAGTTAACTGTATTAGCAAAGAGCCTCTTACCTTGAGTGACTTGAATTTGATGTTATCATGATATGGTGAATACTAATTTTTTGATTATCTTTTTCTGTTCTGCGCTAAGACAAATGTCACAAACAGTTCCACATTTACATTTACCTATTCTATTGAAAGATTTTAAAATAGGGTTTTATTTATGACATACAGTTAAAACTAGAAGTGCTGTCAAGAACTGTGCACTTATCTAGGCTTAATTGCGCGTAGGAATTGTGCGCTACTGCCATATCGAATGGCATCCAAGACACGGAAGGTTCTCCTAGTTACTCATAGCAAACACAGGCAATGTTTCTGCCAATGGACCTCCGGGTTACCCGGAGGTCCATTGGCTGAAATATTGCTTGTGCACAGGCCATATGTACAGAATTTGATAGCCCTACTATGGTCATAACGCGTAGATTAACGCGCAGATCGACGTGCTATTTGTGCGCATTTCATGACAGGACTTCTAGTTTTAACTGTACGTTCATACTTTTAAACAGTTCAATAAAATCAAAACATGTTTTTTCTGAAACACGTCGGTAAAGTACAAAACAGTCAATTTATTTTTGGAAGCATCATTATCGTTAATTGCACTGAGGGATTTTTTCAGCATTATAATCTGCAATTGACAACACCTCAACAAAGAGAAGAATAGTAAATTTGTCTGTAGAAGGTTATGTTACATTGACAGGCACATGCTCACTGCTGCCCACGCAGAAAACAACCTGCAGTGCACTCGACTGTTGGCAGTTTGATACAAACATTTATCCGCGACTTGACAGCCCAAGCACCGAAATAACTGTTCATTGAACATTCCAACACCTTAACCCTTTCATATTACATCAAGTACACATCATAGTAAGTCGACAAATGTTTGGCAGCTTTGACAATGCTTGCGTCAGCAAAAGAATTCTAACGTCTCGTGGTCAAATACTATTTATTTTCATGACGTTATCCCATAAATTACAGGTATAGCAGTTATCCGGTTGACAACTTTTGCAACCAGTTGCACCGATAACCAGTTGCAAACCGGTTATCCAGCTAACTGTTTCAGCACTAGACTTTTCCAGAAAAAGAAGCAAAAGTATCCTTATTTTTTCAGGACATCCAGCCCCGGAAAAATATTATTTCATTTTCGTGATTTTTCCAGGTTTCCTGAACCCATATGAACCCTGCAATTATTTTTTTTTATCCACAATTAGGGCCGTCACGATTAATCGATTGTTGATCGGTCACGGCGAAATCGATTAGTATTTTTCGTTGTCGAATAATCGGTAAATTATATCCCGTTTTAGACGTTTAATAATTAAAAGAAAATATGTTGAAAAAACTATTGTTTCTAAAGGTAAAGAGTTAAGAACATCGATGTTAAACCCCAAGAAGCTATTGGAAGCATTTGTCTTTCAGGTACATTCATCAAAGCTTTGATGTTCTGAACTTTTGAACCATCAGTATAATAATCAAGACCGGTCGGCAGTTGCGAACTTCGCAACTGCCGACCGGTCTTGATTATTACACTGATGGTTCAAAAGTTCAGAACATCAAAGCTTTGAATGCAACTAAAAGCGGATCGTCTTCGCTGTTTACTTGAGGTGGGTCAACTGACTTGAACTTCATTTTTATCGACTTCAAAGAGACAGAGATGGGAGTCATCTAGGTATGATCAATCGATTATCATCGATTATTTGCGACAATTAATCGATTCCTAAATTTAAAAATCGCGACATCGACGCCGTAGCTGCGACGGGTGGTACAATTTCACAAAATTCTAAGTCCATCAAGGGCCATAACTCCAAGAAAAATACTTGGAACAACACATGCATTAAACAGTGGCTAGACATCAATAAGATACACTTACATGCCAAATATAAAGTCATTCCATCAAGTATTTCAAAAGTTATTGAGTTTTGAAACTCGTTGGTCACAGACAGACCGACCGACTGACAGACCGAACGACAGACAGACCGACAGACCGACATTGCCACTTATAGAGCTGCTAGTTGCAGCTTAAGATCATAACATCGACGATGTAGCTGAACGGGTGGTGCAATTTCACAAAATTCTAAGTTCATCAAGGGACATAACTCCAAGAAAAATATTTGGAACAACACATGCATTGAACAGTGGCTAGACATCAATAAGTTACACTTACATGCCAAATATAAAGTCATTCCATCAAGTATTTCAAAAGTTATTGAGTTTTGAAACTCTTTGGTCACAGACAGACTGACCGACATTCTAAGTTCATCAAGGGCCATAACTCCAAGAAAAATATTTGGAACAACACATGCATTGAACAGTGGCTAGACATCAATAAGATACACTTACGTGCCAAATATAAAATCATTCCATCAAGTATTTCAAAAGTTATTGAGTTTTGAAACTCGTTGGTCACAAACTCGTTGGTCACAGACATACCGACATACCGACCGACCGACCGACCGACCGACAGACAGACAGACAGACAGACAGACAGACAGACAGACAGACAGACAGAACAGGCAGACAGACAGACAGACAGACAGACAGTCGTGACAGCCCTATCCACAATATTTGTAGAGAAGTTATACTTACCACTTGCTCGGCAGAAAAGTCGATAAAACCTGGCAAGATTAAGAAGTCACTGAAAATAGAAGAAAATACATGAAACAATAATTAGTCTCAACAAATATTTTGTTTATAAATCAAGAATTACCCCGTGAAGAATCGGTCAAAATAAATTCTGTAGCAAATACGTGGACTGAGTTTCAGCTTCACCTTTCATGGATTGTACCAACCAAAACATGTGATATGCTATGGAATGTTCAATCACCCGCCACCTGACCAACAATGGCAATACCAGGATACAGCTACAGTTAAAAAAACTAGAAGTCCTGTCATGAAATGCACACAAATAGCATGTCGATCTGTGCGTTAACCTACCTGTTATGACCATCGTAAGGATATAAAATTCTGTACAAATGGCCTGTGCACAAGCAATGTTTGAGCCAATGGACCTCCGGGTAACCCGGAGGTCCATTAGCAGAAACATTGCCTGTGTTTGCTATGAGTAACCAGGAGAACCTGCCGTGCTTTGGATGCAATTGGATACGGCAATTGAGTGCAATTCCTACGTGCAATTAAGCCTAGATAAGCGCACAGTTCAAGACAGGACTTCTAGTTTTAACTGTAATTCAAAATCCCCTCCATATTACCATTAAAAAGCCATGTAATAATCTACAAGAAAAAATCTTGAAAAGTTTCCTTTGAAATATCATATGGTGACAAGAAATGGTAATGTGTATATGGATACCACTGGGAATAGTTCACTGAAGTACAGTAGTTCTAATGGCATTCAAATTTGTATGGTTTTAGAGAGGAGTAGCAGAAATAAAAGTCTTGAAATATAAGAAATAAATTAGTGTTCAACCGATGATTGGAATCGGTCACCCCAATTGGTCGATTGTGGGCAATCGGCTGACAAAAGCAACAGCTCCAGCAACATCGGTTAAACCATTTGTTGCCAAGCAATTTTTGTGATGATTCATTAACCGCATTTTATTATCTTCTGCAACTGTTTAATTGTTAATGTAAAATGATGTCAATGATACCATTCAATAATGTTGAAAAACCACCACAATGTGTTTTCTTAATCTCTCTAGATGCCCCTTTATGGGATATACAAGTTAAACGACATGTAAAGCTTACATTTAAGCTTACTTGCAGCAAACGCCAGTTCATACCGGAAAAGTGAAGGTTGCACTCCAATGACTCAAACGCCAGTTCATACCGGAAAAGTGAAGGTTGCACTCCAATGACTCAGGTCGCAATAAAAATGACCAGTTGCGCGAACTTGGGTGGTAAACGTGGCTCTGAGTTATCATTCGGACTCCCACAGTGAGCACAAATATGAACCCAGGGACTTGGCTTTAACAAACTTGAATCTCACCCCCCCTAAGGATGCTACACACCACATATCAAAACATTCCGACTGCTGGATCTGAAGAAGAAGATTTTTAAAGAAAATTCCTCATTTCGAACTAAGTTATAATTCAAGATCCCACAGTGAGCCCAAATATGGACCTAGGGATATGGCTTGAACAAACTTGAATCTCCCCCCCCCCCCCCCCCCCCCCCCCCCCCCCCCCACCTAAGGATGCTGCATACCAAATATCAAAACATTCCGACTGCTGGATCTGAAGAAGAAGATTTTTAAAGAAAATTCCTCATTTTGAACTAAGTTATCATTCGGGCTCCCACAGTGAGCCCAAATATGGACCTACAGTTAAAACTAGAAGTCCTGTCACGAACTGTGCGCTTATCTAGACTCAATTGCGCGTAGGAATTGCGCGCAATTGCCGTATCGAATGTCACACAAAGCATGGCAGGTTCTCCTTGTCACCCATAGCAAACACAAGCAATGTTCCTGCCAATGGACCTCCGGGTTACCCAAAGGTCCATTGGCTGAAACTGTGCATGTGCATAGGTCGTATGTGCAGAATTTGATAGCCTTAGCATCGTCATAACACGTAGATTAACGCACAAATCGACGTGCTATTTGTGCGCATTTCAGAACAGGACTTCTAGTTTTAAGTGTAGGGACATGGTTTGAACAAACTTGAATCTCAACCCCTAAAGATGCTGCATACCAAATATCAAAATATTCTGACTGCTGGATCTGAAGAAGATTTTTAAAGAAAATTCCTCATTTTGAACTATGTTATAATTTGGGCTACCACAGTGAGCTCAAATATGAACCCAGGGACTTGGCTTGACCAAACTTGAATCTCACCCCCCTAAGTATGCTGCATACCCAATATCAAAAGATTCTGCCTGCTGGATCTTGAGAAGAAGATTTTTAAAGAAATTTGCCTGAAATGCACTAAGTTCAAATTTGGGCTCCTATACTGAGCCCAAATATGAACCAAGGGGGCCGATTTGAACAAATTTGAATCAGATCCACCCCACAATGTTGCATACCAAATATCAAAAGATTCTGCCTGCTGGATCTGGAGAAGAAGATTTTTTAAGAAATTTGCCTGAAATGCACTAAGTTCGAATTTGGGCTTCTATAGTGAGCCCAAATATGAATCCTGGGGGGCGATTTGAACAAACTTGAATCTGACCCATACCAAGATGCTGCATACCAAGTATCAAAAGATTCTGCCCACTGGTTCTGGAGAAAAAGATTTTTTAATCTTTTTTCTATAATTCATATGCTGCTATCAGAGTTATGCCCTATACAGAGCCCCCATGCGACGTGGCCATTTCATTTGAACAAACATGAATTGCCATATAGTAATGAACATCCACATGACGTTTCGTGAAAATTGGACCAGTGGTTTCAGAGGAGAAGTCCCTTTGAAAAATGTTCACGACGACGGACGGCCAGTGATAAGTTAAGCTCCCTTCGGTGAGCTAAAACCCTATATAACATATTAACTTCCAAAACAATTTTTGTTATATTGTTAACAGTATATTTATATTATTTACAACATCTACACCACATCAAAATACAAAATTAAAAACAACACATGATTTATAATTAACAGTAATCATTTCAGTTAAAAAAAGCACAAAGAACTACAGTCATATCAATGCTAAACAGTAAACAAACATAAACACTCAACTACATGTAATTGTTAACAATGCTCACTTCAATGCAATTACAAAACAAACAAGTACACAAAGGCATGTTTTAATAAGCACGAAGCTAAAAAGCAGTATTTTCCAGTCAGTTCAATCAGTTCGTAGTGAATCATGGACGTATTCTTGCTTATGTATATATAATTCTGGATAATTTTTGAATATTATGAAGGAAATTTTCACTGTGGAATTTAATTCAAACATGTAAGTACTTCATATTTTTTTTAAATTTATAATAGATATTTTAAAATGTCTTCACAATACGAATTCTCTCACTCACTCATGAGATAAATCCCGGTATTCACAAGAAAACATTACAGTTAAAACTAGATTAAGTCCTGTCACGAATAGTGCGCTTATCTAAGTTTAATTGCGTGTTGGAATTGCGTGTAATTGCCATATCGAATGGCATCCAAAGCACGGCAGGTTCTCCTGGTTACTCATAGCAACACATGCAATGTTTCTGCCAATGGACTTCCGAGTAACCTGGAGGTCCATTGGCTGAAACATTGCTTGTGCACAGGCCACATGTACAGAATTTGACAACTTTATTTGGGCCATAATGCGCACTTTAACGCGCATATCAACATGCTATTTGAGCACATTTCATGACAGGATTTCTAGTTTTAACTGTAAATATCCTCTATTTACACATCCAAACTGAGTTCTCAGTCTGATCATATGCAGTTTAATAGCGGGGCTCGGGAATTTCTGTTTCCTTTTTTAAAATAAATTTTAATCTGCTCATTTTACACATTGAAGTAGGCCATTTCACTGCTTTCACGAATATTTCTATTTCATTTTACATCACCCCCAATTCTAGTGCTCAAACGACTAGTGAATTCCAAAGTCGAATAGTTAATACCCAAAAGTCAAATCGACTTCGACTAGTCATTGGTGATAACTTGTCTCCTTATAACAGTGTTGGTGTTCTGGTAGAGTGCTGAAGGTCCAAATTTGGCTTCACTTGGGCATTCATACATGTATACAGCAACTTACTGGAACATTATTCTGTTAATGTGGCAAATGTGCTTCTAATTATGCTAAGAGTGAAATTATATAGTCTTATTCAATTTGCCTTGTTGCGATTTATGGGAGAGTGCCTATAGGCACTCTCCCATAAATTGCAACAAGGCAAATTAATAACATATCCTGATAGCCCAAAATAATTCAGCACTCTACTAGTACCAGTTAAAAACAAACTACTGTCACTACTATTAGATGGCAATAGATGTATACATTGATTGGCCAATATTGCTGTTCAAACTGTCTGACAGTGGCACAAAAGGGATACTATTTACCTAAAAGCTTGAACTCCTCCGACTAGTCGACTGCACAATTGAGAGTTGACTACTTGTTTGCCCAGAGTCGACATCGACTAGTCGACTAATCGTTTGAGTACTACCCAATTCATGTTTGATATCGTCTTTATCGAATGCGAAAGGAAGACTCCCACTGCTCTCCCTTTGGCTTTAAAGACTGAGAGCTTCAAATTTTTAAAAGTTTAAACTGCTGTTATGTAAACATGCTCTCGAGGACACTCATGGAGTCGGGTAGAACAATGGAAATCCGAGCTTTAATTTCATCATCAATGAATACATCTACTACGTCAGTTCATCTAACATATAAAGCTTTCCACGACTCAAATCGTCCGTATTATTATAAGTACAGTACAGTCGCCGTGGACTGGTCACTTTCCACACGTGGGCATTATTTCCATTGACGCAATGATATTAGATTCCAAAGTTCCAAACACCAATTACAGGAATAATCATCAAAAATTTAATTAATTTTGCTGATGATGATTTTTACTACCTGGTAAACACATGCGTGGACATACAGTACGTGGAGAGTGGATTGTAACTAAATCACCCGTGGAGTGGAGTTATCACCCAAGCTATAACTTTCAAATTTTGTTCATATCGACAAAAAACACAAGCAATGTTTCAGCCAATGGACCTCCGGGTTTAACCCAGAGATCCATTGACTGAAACTTTGCTGGTGCTGATTATGCTTTGCAACAAATCTGCAATTATTGCTCGGGTGGAATCTCCTCTCTGTGGGTGATTTAGTGATAATACACTCTTACGTACTGTAACTGCCCACATGTGGATTACGACCAATCCACAGTGAGTATATGGTATTCGCTCCTCTTCTTTTCATCCAAATAATTACGAACAATAGTTATGAAAATATTGTGCTATGCACGCGTTTGTTTTGCGATATTCACCACAACATGTCGAAAATATCTTGTTAATACTATAGGAATAGCGCCAAAATAAGTGCTAATATGACGTCATTAACAAAATAATATTGCCTAATGGTATACTTTGGCCTTACTGCAAAACAAAGTCATCAAATTCAAAAAACACAATTCAGAATAATCAAGAGAAACTTAAAATTACATAAAAATTAGTCCAAAATGGCCTGAAAGTCTGTTATATAATTTTTTGGTTTGGTACATCCTTTTCAGTCCAACATTCTTCCCATTCCACCAGTGGTGAAACTAAATATTCCATCAAAATCATCACTGTTAGAAAAATGAATTTGTTTTGCGATAAAAGTAAAAGCATTTCTGAGTAAAAATGTTAAAAAAAATTTTTCACTGGCATATGTATAATGTCAATACAAGTATTTCCAATGTAACCAACTCAATTTTCTTTTTCTAAAAAATGTTAACAGTTTTGTAATGCAGTCGGCCATTTTCTAGTTTTGTTTTGAATATTATCGGGAAGAATGTGTTTCACAGAATGTGTTGCCAAAACACACCGACAGAAAAGAACAGTGTGTAAACACACATGAAGTTTTCTTTTTCGTATGCGATTTTTTAAATTTTAACACAAGGTGAAGAGTTAATCAACAGTTTATAAGGACTTTAACTGGTACATTTTAAAAGAGAAAAAATCTGATTTTAACAACAGACACAAGATTAAGGGAAGAAGAAAAGGTAAGTCGAGCTCAATATTTATTTATTTATTGGTGTTTAAGGTCACATATTTCTGCACAATGGCTTATCATGACAGTTTTACGGGTGGAAGAAGCTGGAGTACCCAGAGAGAACCACCGAGCAATGGTGAGCAATTGTCAGCTCCCCAACATACTAACTCCACACTAGGAAGATTAGCATTGGTTGAAGACAAGTGCCCCATCGATGTGCAGTACGCCTTAGTACACAATGCCACCATGCTCCCAAATGGGTGAAGTGCCTTGCCCAAGGGACACAACGCGGTTGCCACAGGTAGGATTCAAACCGAGGGCCTCTAGGGTTGCAGCCTGCACCTCTACCTACTGAGCCACAATGCCCCCCCCCCCACCAACCCCCAACTCGAGCTCAATAAAAAAGTTAATTTAGGCCTGTTACACATGTCACTATTTTCAGGGAGCTGGGATGGGATGGGAGAGGGGGGGGGGGGGGGGTAATGGGGACTTTAGGGGGCAAACTTTGAACAGGTGGGGCAGGCATTCTGACTAAAATAGTAATATTAAATAGCATGTAATATTTTTATATACTGTATACAGAATATTGTCACAATGTAGATTTCATATTATTACAGGATGATCAAATTTTTCAATGACCTTCTCCCCCAAACAAGAGACAATACTATGCACGAAGCCAGGATATCAAAGTTGGGGGGGGGGGGGAGGAGGGGGTCAAGAATAATATAGGCAGGGGGCATACAAAAAATGATGCACAGCGGTGAGATGGGAGCAGGTACAAGAGAGGAGACCCCTCTCATTGGAGGAGTTTGGGGGGTATTCCCCCGGGGAAACTTTTGAAATTCAAGACAAAAAAATGCAATTTCCTTGACTTTGGAGTCTGTTTGTGTCCATACTTTATAAGTTGTGAACAAGTATAAACATTCTATAGTGTTCAACCGATTATCAAAAATGGTCGCTGACCGATTACCGGTTATTTGGGCAGACAATCGGACGATTCTAATGCCGATTCCGATTGTAAAAACGTGCACTTATGGACTTGTCGAGACTATATTAAACCGAACATTTTTCACAGTGTTAAACTTTGTTGACTGGGGTTGCAGTAAAATTACCAGTCGCGCACACTTGTGTGGAAAACGTGGCTCTCAGAGCCATGTTTACTGCCCAAGTGCACGCGACTAGTAATTTTACTGCGACCCCAGTCAATGGAGTGCAACCTTCACTTTTCAGGTATGAACTGGCGATTGCCGCAAGTATGCTCAATTGTAAGCTTTACATGTGGTTTAACGTGTATATCCCGTAAAGGGTGTCTAGAAAGATTAAGAATACACATTGTGGTTGTTTCTCAACTTTATTGAATGGTATAATTAACATCATTTTACATTAACAACTGAACAATTGCAGAAGATAATAAAATACTGTTAATGAATCATATCCCTATATGGGCTAGCATGACTGAAATGTTTTTTGGGGGGAGAGGGGGGGGGGGGGACACCATGGCTACACCAATGGACAACACTCACTAAACAAATTTCTCTGACAACAAAGGTTTTTTTTAATTTTTAATTTTGGCTTCCAAAGTAGCCTTATGACTCGATAACGGGATGGGTTTGTTCTGTAGGGGGGGGGGGGCAGAGAGAGGGGGAGGGGGGCACAGGATATGTTCTGGATGCAAAAACGTGGAAGAATAATAATAAAAATTTGAATAGCAAATTTAGTGTATCATTGGTTGCTGAGGGGCCATTCTTTGACAACACATTTGATGGGAACTTACTTGACGAGGCTTCCCCGGGTATTTGATCACTGGATTCGCATTGCAGAATGGTACACAAAAATGTCCAAATGCTAACCATTTTTCTTTTATATTGCCCTTATATTCACTATTTATCATCACATTTTGAAACCAAGAAGGAAACTGCTAATCAAAGTTTTAAAAACAAAAAATACCCCGTTTCAACAGCCCACCCTGTGGCTTCGACATGGTTATTGAGACACGAATGCAGCATTAAAGAATCTGCAACTGCAAGGTCTCGTTTGTGAAGCTAGTTTTCAAGTCACTAACAAAATATTTGCACTGCAGCTTGAACCAAGAAAAGCTGGCGTTTTCAGGAGAGCGATTTATTCGCTCGCCTTAAAAAAATTGAGGAGGGTGAAAAATAGCCCTCCTAGTCTTAGAAAAAAATGATTACCCGGTACCACAACAGTTTATTTCTAAAACCCACAGGTTTTCAGATCTCTGCTATGTTAGTGGTCTCTGTAATATGGCCACACTGCCTCTCCCACACCTTTGGGCCTTATAATTACAAAGGCCTGGAGGTGTGGGAGGGGCAATGTAGTCGTCCCACAGAGACTACCTGGTTAGCAGCACCAAATAAAATGTATGTACAAAGCCCACTAAGCAAAATTCATTAATAGTACAAACTTCATTTTGCCACATTTAGCTTTTGTAAGCTTGAGGAGAGCTAATCGCTCCCCTAGGCCATGTGAGAAGAGCGATTTTTAGCCCCTCCTGCATTTAAAGAATGCCAGGCCTGAATGTCAACAACTGGAATGGGGAGTAAGGAGAGATACATTTAAAACTAGAAGTCCTGTCACAAACTGTGTGCTTATCTAGGCTTAATTGCGCATAGGAATTGCGGGCAATTGCCATATCGAATGACACCCAAAGCATGGCAGGTTCTCCTTGTTACCCATAGCAAAGACAAACAATGTTCCTGCCAATGGAC
>CM062296.1:852468187-852770930 GCA_031216915.1 Pictodentalium vernedei | reverse complement strand
AATTTCTAATTCCCATAGGGAGCTCAAATATTAACAAAGGAACTCGATTTGAACAAAGTTGAATCTGAAATTTTCCTCATATTGCACTCAGTTATAATTTTGGCCCAAATATTAACCTGCATACCTGATTTGAACAACCTTGACCCTCCACTCCCACCCTCCCCCCCCCCCCCCCCCGAGATGTTGTATACCAAATTTGAAAGCATTCTGACTGGTGTATCTGAAGAAGAAGATTTTTTAAAGAAATTTCCTCATATTGCACTGAGTTAAAATTCGGGCTACCATAGGGAGCCCAAACATTACCCAGGGACTCAATTTGAAGAAACTTGAATCTGACTCATAAACCATATATGAAAGGATGGAAGTGGTGACCGGACGTTTCGGCCACGGACGTTTCGGCCCTGACGTTTCGGCCACGGACGTTTCGGCCTAGGACGTTTTGGCCACGGACGTTTCGGCCAATTGGAGATATTTCTCACAATATATGAGATTTCTCTATTATTATTTTAAATTTTTTTTACTTTATTTTTTTATGGTCATATACCGGGGCCGCTACCAAACCGGCGTTGCTGTTTGGTTTTCTTTTCTCTTCTTCCCTTAAACTTGCCATCGCACAACATTACATTCTGGCTCGCCACCATGGTGGGATTCAAACCTCTACCATCGCCGAACTGGAACCGAATAGAGCTCGCCCTCTAATAGTTTTAAAGGCGTTGAGGGATTGAGTATTGACCATCTAACACTCCAACGTAAACTGCCGGGTATTCTAACCGCGTGCATAACCCCCTCAGACTCCATTTTGGGCAATAGGAAAGCTAGGCCTGTGTGATCCAAGGGAAAAAAATAAGGTTAACCGGGTCGCAAGGGATTTGTAAATCCCACATCGTTCCTGCGCGCCTTCGGCGCGCTAAAATCTTTCATTCATCATCTCTCCTCATAGCCTTTGGTGTGCTAGGAGTCCTAACATGGAAATCATTACAACAAAAAGAGGTGGGAAAAAAACTATGCATTGAGGGACATATGTACACTGAAGTCAAGATCAGACAAGTATAAATCTGTAACATGGCGCTGTGTGAAACGTGACCCCCCTATCAACTGTACAGCTATCTTGAAAACAAATGACAATTATGAATGTCCAGTTTTGACGATGGAGCATTCTCATCTATCTGACAAAATAGAAGTAGATATTTCTAAATGCAGACAGAACATGAAAGAGATGGCTAGTAAAACAAATGATAAGCCCAACCAGATTTTCACGACAATGCTTTCGACAGTATCTGATGAAGTGAAAGCCCGTCTTCCAAATGCAGATGTAAATAAACGTGTGCTGCGGAGAGCCCGAGCTCTTCATCGACCCAAAGATCCACAAACTCTACAGGAACTTGAAATAACTGGTGAGTGGAGCATGACTACAGGTGACCAGCCTGTTCCATTTTTGTTCAGTGACAACGGTCCTACTGCTGATGAGAGGGTTATTATTTTAGCCACTGAAAAACATTTACAGCAGCTAGCAAGCTGTGATACTTGGTGCATGGATGGAACATTTTCAGTTGCCCCAAATATTTTATATCAGTTGTATGTCATACATGGTCGTGTAGATAATGTGTTTTTGCAAGAGAGGTTAATGGCATACAAACTGTAAGGTTAAGACGAGTGCCGCCATTATTTTCACCATGTGACTGGAATATGCATGAGGCTACTATTAGTAATCTACCCAGAACAAACAATATTTCAGAGGGCTGGTCATAGCCACCCTAGCATCTGAATTGAGTGTTTACAAGCTGAGTGTGCACGTGTTACAGGTATTCTGTTGCAATTGGAGCGAGGTATCAGACCCAAAAAGAGAACAAAAAAGATATATGCTGAATTACAATCACGACTCCAAAACTTGTGTGATGATAGAGTGTGTGGTCGTAAAACAATTGCTGAATTTCTACGTGGTGTAAGTTACAATCTGCGTGGTGGTCAACCGAATATGTAATCTTGAATACAATGAAATGTGACATAATGAACGTCCCAGGCATCAACAACCATGAATTCTGTCTGTAAATAGAGTGTCAAGTAGTAACGAAGAAGACGGATCTTCTCCCCCACCCCCTCCCTATGGGGCGGAGAATGTTGAGTTGATCATCACTCACTGAAACTTTCACTTGAATTGGCCTAGTGGTTTTGGAGAAGACCAATTTCTGTGCTTTTTGAGTGCATCGGGGCATTCTCTTTCTCAACATTGTCACCAACACCTCAAAAAATACAACTGAAAATTACAAAGCGTGATTACATGTGTTTAAAAGCAGTAACATGAACGTGTGTGTAATGGCACAGCAAATGAATCGAATATATATTTCGAAACAATGTTGTGCATGAATTTTTTTGTAATTTTAAATTTTTCAAGTGACCCGGGCGTAGTGCTGAATTTGTTCCTGCCCCACCCCAAAACCCCGAGGCTGAAAAGTGGTTGGGCCAAAATGTGTCTGGTCGAAAACTGGGGAGGAGGGGAAGGGGGTGGGGGTGGGGTGGGGCAAAAGGTGCGAGGCCGAAAAGCAATGATACCTGTGTACAGGACTCAGAACAAAGCTAATGACTGATCAACTTCGAAAAAGTCAAAACAGAAGTGTGAGAGGGAGTACAGCAGTGGTGGTGGCATTTTTTTTTGGGGGGGGGGGGGGGGGGCTAAGTAAGATAATGGGCGGGGGTCCAAGGTCGAGATGCCAAAGGCATCTCCTGAATGCCACAGGCCTGAGCAAG
The DNA here is from genome assembly GCA_031216915.1 of Pictodentalium vernedei. Lineage (NCBI taxonomy): Eukaryota > Metazoa > Mollusca > Scaphopoda > Dentaliida > Dentaliidae > Pictodentalium > Pictodentalium vernedei. Next base: position 852,768,185 of record CM062296.1, on the reverse strand, counting down.
AGGAAGATAGGGGAGGGGTTGGTTCAGTGATCTGAACATAGTGGCTACCCCTTTTGAGGGGTTAGCCACTATGTTCAGATCACTGAACTAGGGAGGGGGGTGTCCCATTCCTGTCTTTAGGGGAAGGGGTGTCTGGTGGATCTCCTCAGGAAAAATGTTCTTATTTGGACGCCCTGGGTGCGATATCTGAGCATTTCTACAACACCTGACATGATGTATATTGTTGTGTGCCGTTTGCAGGTGTGATATTGGGTGAGGAAAACCACGGTCAGATAGTAATTTGAAGTTTGATTTTTTGGGAGGATGTAAGGGAAAAGTGGGGGTGCCTGGGCCCTCCACAAGCCCCCCCCCCCCCCCCCCCCTGTGGTGCTGTCACTGGAGTAGAGACGAGAAGTAAAATGCCACATTCCAAGACTGCTGGTTTGGATCAGCAAAACTATTCGAACAATACTTCAGTTCAACATCACAGAGATCCATACAACTGCTGTAGCCAGGACTGACATGCAAAAAGAAGAAAGCCGTGTATGAATTAAATTACAGCCCACTTGCAATTTTGCTGAGGAGAGCAAGTAACTGCCCTGCTCACCAGCCCACCTATTGACTACCAGCTGCGACTACTGTACAACAATCAGAAACATGGTCATCAACCAGCTTTAACTCACGGATTAAATCATTATAATCATAATCTTTACCATGCAAATATGAGCATAATTGGTCAATTGGATTAATATTTTATCTTACCTCCTACATGTAACCCTTTACCCAACGTAACGTACAAATTTATTTATTTATTGGTGTTTAACCCCCTGCACACTGATGTCGAAATATCTAAAGTTCAAGGTGCAAATTTTTCCCATAATGCAACTAGAAATTTAACCAATTCAATCTTGTTTGACAGAGCTCATTGAGCTCTGTGAAACAAGATTGAATTGGTAAAATTCCCAGTTGCATTATGGGAAAAATGGCTACTTGAAATTTGGATATTTTGACATGAGAGTGAAGGGAGTTAAGGTCACATACTTATGCACAATGGCTAATCGTGACAGTTTTATAAATGGAGGAAACCGGAGTACCCTGAGAGAAGCACCGAGCATCGACGAGCAACTGTAAGCTTCTCAACATTCTAACTCTCTTCAAGCTCCGCTCAAGCAGGGTTACAGCGTTTGAAGACATGTGCACCATCGACGTGCAGTTCGCCTTAGTACATGTCATCGTGCTTCCATGTAGGCAACCGGGGTAATGTGCCTCGCCCTAGGACACAACATGAGTCGTCCCAGACGGGAATCGAACTCGGGACCACTAGCATAGAAGTCCAACAGTCTAACATTGAGCCACCGTGCTCAAAGCTGGCTAGCACTGATCTCAAAAATTGACAATTAATTTTCATTATGTTTTTTTCATTTTTGTCTCAAAAACATAGGTTATGACCCCTCATTGGAACGTACTCGTCGAGCTCATTCCAATGAGGGGTAATAACCTATGTTTTTGAGATAAAAAAAATTAGTTTGGCACCTATGGCTAATCTGACCAAGAATGGGACATGGGATGAGTCCTAATTGCTTCATTAAATCATAGCAATACTGGGATGCACACCTACATGTACATTTTCAGAGATATCAAGTTAAATACAGTAAAACCTGTCTTGAGAGACCACTGTCTTCAGAGACCACCTGTCTTGAGAAACCACATCTGCCAAGACCGATTGGTTTTACTCTATAATGGACCTGCTATGGGAGACCACCTGTCTTGAGAGACCACCTGTCTTGAGAGACCACTGTGACCTAGTACCAACTTGTATTTTCATGCCATAATGGACCTTCTTGAGAGATCGCCCCTTTGAAGACTGAAACCATGACAAAAACTTTTTATCTGTTCTGGAATTGAAAAATCCATTGTGGTTATACTAACATAATTAAAAGTACTAAAAGCTCTTAATTGGGTTTCAATTGCATTATATAACTCACTAAAGATTGAGATGTTTTTATAAGACCCCTGTGAAAAGATTAGGGTTATTGCTGAATAAACAATTTCATACATACCTGAAATGTAACAGATTGGATTATAAAAATAAATTTGTGTTGAAAATCTTCAATGAAGATTTTCAACACTAATTTATTTTTATAATGTTTAGAACAGTCCATTTCAATTTGTTACAAAAACTTTATAAAAAAAACAACTCACAGAGACAGCCTGAGCCAGATTATACTTGCTAGTGAGGGCCATCATTCGAAATCATCTCCGAAGTGGCAGACTATACTTGCCTGGAAAGCTACGACTACTGCACCCACAGGGAGAGGTAGTACCTTTGTGAGAGGACCCAACCTCCCACATTGGTCCTCACCCGAGGGTTCAACCTACATCAGTCAACACTCGCCATGCCGCAACCGGAGACACCTGCCGAGTACCTGAACCTTTTCCTCCTTCAACACGCCTTGACATGAGAAAACTGATCATATACACTCAGAGTCGAAAGGGGCTTGTTCCCCAAACCGTCCTTGCGCGCCTTTGGCACGTGAAACTATTCTGTCCACAACTACAAAGTAATTACAAAAATCCATTCTTCTCCATTTCTGAATTTTGTGGTTGGTTATTCACTGACTTGGGAAAACCTTAAACCTGTTATAAGGGACCACCTGTCTTGAGAGACCACTTTTGTGTGGCCCAAAGGGCGGGCTCTCAAGACAGGTTCTACTGTATTGGCACCTTGAGGGTTACTTCTTATCAGATGTAACATAAGTATAGTGAATCTTAAGAGTGATCATACCACATTAATTGTTACATGGTTTTGTGTTGGGAAATTATATTCAATTAACAGGGTTATTCAGTTAAGAAATATCCAATTAAGTGTGCTCCACAGTATTAGAAAACTCATAGAATTTGATAAATGTATTTTGCTGCTACACAAAATTCTGTAGAAATAAATGATGTAGTTAAAGTTGTTTTTTCTAATGTGAGCATGTGAAATTATGGCTCTAACGTCCATACAGTTAAAACTAGAAGTCCAGTGAACAAATAGCATTTCGATCTGCACATTAATCTACATGTTATGACCATAGTAAGGCTATCAAATTCTGTACATATGGCTTGTGCACAAGCAATGTTTCAGCCAATGGACCTCCGGGTAACCCGTAGGTGCATTAGCAGAAACATTGCCTGTGTTTGCAATGAATAACCAGGAGAACCTGCCGTGCTTTGGATGCCATTCGATATGGCAATTGTGCACAGTTCCTACGCACATTTAAGTCTAGATAAGCGCACAGTTCATGACAGGACATGACTATGATGAACCTTATGAGTGGTAGTCATCATACCACACCAATTTTAAACCACAGCAATGTGGGTAGACCGCTCGTACCTTATCTAAAATACTGAGCTGAAATTTTAAAGTTGTGAGCATTTTGTCCCACCTCCTTGGGTCAAATTGATTTGAACAAAATCACGATGCAGTCAGAACAAACAATTCCTCAAATTTAATTTAAATCAGTTCAGTACTTTGAGGAAGTCGCGAACATATGTTTACAGACTGATGGATGGACAAAGAGTGATCACTATAGCTCATCCTCAAATTCAGTTAAGGGAGCTATTAAAGAATGCAATGATGTAAACAAAAAACGAGAAACAGAATGTTAAGATATGAAATGCAAGATACCTGGTTAATAACTCAATCAAAGGGAGCTTACTCAAAATGAAATATTGTAATCTTTCCATCTTTTTAATATTTTTATACATTGGATGGAAGCCAGTATCACAATTTCACATGCTCACATAAGTATTGATGAGCCGATAATCGGAATAAGCAAATCAGAACCGGCCGGTTAGGGGGTATTGACCAATTATGACAACCGGCAGTTAAAAACCGACAGTTTCCGGTTATTCTGTATTTAATTCTGTGTCCTTGGGCAAGACACTTCACCCCCATCGCCCACGTGGGGGCACGGTGACGCTGTGTACTAAGGCGTACTGCACGTCGATGGTGCACCTGTCTTCAACCAATGCTAACCCTGCTTGTGTGGAGTTGGTATGTTGGGGAGCTGACAGTTGCTCGTCGTTGCTCGGTGGTTCTCTCCGGGTACTCCGGCTTCCTCCACCTGTAAAACTGTCACGGTCATGGTTAGCCATTGTGCAGAAATATGTGACCTTAAAAACACCAATAAATAAATATAAATTTAATACTGACAATTAAAAAATCTCCGATATCTGGCCATTTCAATAAAGTTTGCAGATTAAAAACATGTGTAACGCACGTGTAATACTGCATAACATAATATTTAAGGATTTGCACGCAAATTTTGCAGAGCTGAGATATTGTGGGAATTACAAATCTGCAATCGGTACAAGATCGCCACCATTTCCCGGCTGATCGAAGTCACTGGCCTTCAATCATGGTGTTGTACTGCACTGCATTGGGTACATGTATAAATGAGGTGACACAGCAATGACACACATCTAGGTAATGACCTGATAACAAAGGTTCATATAAAGTATTGTAACAGTCTGTACATAAATGCTGCCCGTAGCCTGTAATAAATGTATACATGTAGGTAAAGTATTGTAAAGGTAGGCAACAGTTAGATGCTAAACTAGAAAAGAAATCTCCATGGGGTTACAATAGGGATCTTTGTATGGTGCGCACCATAAGCCAAATGTTTGTTTTGACCTGTTTGATTCAAACCCTTCTAAGGATGATTCAAACTAATCAAAAAATATTTGTCCAGTCCTTAAAGTGTATGTATTTTAATTTTTTATCTTTAGCTCATAGGGTTCCCAGTTCCCACAGGTGAGGAGGTTTTATTTTTCTCAGTGTAAACAGAAAATTGGGTTGTGCTAATAATGTTTACCCTCCCAAAACAACACCAAATATTAACACAGAAACTTGACTTCAACACATTTGAATATACACATCAAAGGGATGCTGAATTCAAGAAACATTATTTTGTCTGGTGTTTTTGGAAAAGATCTTCAATTATCTCCCTTTTTGAGTCCCAGGGTGGGTCTGACTGAAATGAAAGTGTTAATGACACTGTAGCTCAACTTGATAAACTTGAACTTGGTAAGTTATAAGTGAAATGGCAAAATTGAAGATCATTGGTACCAATGATATTGGGGGAAATTTCAACGTAACAGCATTGTGTGTGCCCAACGTCAAGAGTAATCCTTGAATTTATAAATATAAATTGTAAGACTGGCTAAAGGAAGAATGTTGATACATAAATGCAGTAAGTTCAGAGGTTATTGTAAATGGCAACTTTTTTCACAGGAATGAATGCTAATCAATAGCTCTTATTTAAAGGTCTCACCCAATGAGCAAACCAAGTTCCAAAAAAAATCCTGGTAAATGTGGCCTGTAGGCCATGTCAAAGAGGAATGTTGATGCACAAATGCAATAAATTCAAAGACTGTTGCTACAGCAACAGTTTTTGATGGAAATGAAAAGAAAATCGATAGCTCCTATCTTTGTCATCCTGCATAAGCATACAAAGTTTCAAAACAGCCTGAGAATGAATGTGTCCTCTGAGGCATGCCAAAGGAAGATGTTAATGCACAAATGCACTAAGTTTGAATGTCATTGCTTGTGGCAATGTTTTTTTCTCTTTTTTATGGAAATTCATAAATATACCCTGCAGAGAGTGCGAAAGGGATAAGTTGCTACACAAATGATGTAGGTTCAAAGGCTGGTGAAAACAATAAGTTTTAAAAGGAAATGAAAATAAACACGACCTGTGAGGTGTGCCAAAAGAAACTGGTACGTACGTAGTACACCGACGGACGAAAAGTGATGGCAATAGCTCAGCTTGACTTAGTCAAGTTGAGCTAATAAATGTGCCCTATAGGGTGTGCCAAAGGGAAATATTGAGGTCTGACTCAACTAAGTTCTAAGAACGTTGGCAGCAGCACCATTTTTCAACAGAAATTGAAGAAAATCGATAGCTCCAATCTAGAGGTCACCCCAAACAAGCATACCCGGTTTCAAAGCAATCCAGTCATAAATCTGCCCTGTAGGGTGTGCCAAAGGGAAATATTGAGGTCTTCTGACTAAACAAGTCCTAAGAACGTTGGCCGCAGCAACATTTTTTGACGGAAACGGAAAAAAACGATAGCTCCATCTAGAGGTCACCCCAAACAAGCATACCAGGTTTCAAAGCAATCCAATCATAAATGTGCCCTGTAGGGTGTGCCAAAGGGAAATATTGTGGTCTGACTAAACTAAGTTCTAGGAACGTTGGCCGTGGCAACATTTTTTGACGGAAATGAAAAAAAATCGATAGCACCCATCTAGAGGTCACTCCAAACAAGCATGCAAGGTTTCAAAGAAATCCGATCATAAATGTGCCCTGTAGGGTGTGCCAAAGGGAAATACTGAGGTCTTCTGACTAAACTGAGGTCTAAGAACGTTGGCTGCGGCAACATGTTTTAACGGAAATTGAAGAAAATTGAAAGCTCCCATCTAGAGGTCACCCCAAACAAGCATACCTAGTTTCAAAATGATCTGATCATAAATGCGACCTGTGATTTGTGCCAAAGGAAATTGTGGATGTACGTACTAACATACTAACATACTAACGTACGTACGTATGTAAACCGACAGACGAGAAGTGATGGCAATAGCACAGCTTGACTTTGTCAAGTTGAGCTTACAAAAAATATTAGTTCTCATAGCACAGTGATAACAAAGGCACCCAATAAATTTATAGCAAACATTACTGACATAAACAAGATAGAGTTATTTGTGTGCAAAGCTCACAGTGGTGTATCCTCGCATTTCCTTAGCAACACCTTAACATAGTTTGAACGTTTCGAATTAATACCCAAGGGGCCTTTTGATGAAAACTAATTTTCTAATGATAAAAGTGGCTCCAATGGAACCACCCGAGGCCAAATCAAAATTCCGAAACCTTCATACACATTTAGTGGTGCTACCTGAACACATTAACATAGTTTATACGATTCAAATTAAATACCCTAGGAGCCTTTCGATGAAAACAGATTTTCTAACGATAAAAGTGGTTCCACTCAGGACTGCAATGATATGCTTTCTCGTGATACGATTCGTATCACAATACTATCCCCATATGTATCACGAAACACTACCACTAATTTAGTGTTGCCACCACAATCACCAAAACTTCACAAGAAATGTGTTCTTCTTGCCACTGTGTGGTTGTATCTTTGGATTACTTATTTCTGCCAGTCCAGTAGAAATGTGAGGACTCCAGAAGCAATTCTGCAGTTATGGGCCACTGGATTTCCATTTCTTGTGGTATGGTGAGTGGAAGGAGAAGTATAATATCTACACATACATTAGCCAAATAACAGGTAAAGCTGAAGAATAGGGGACTTTTCCATTTACATAAAACAACGCATTTTTCTCACCTTTTTTTCTGTATTTTCCTATCACTAGTAATGTTTTCGATAAAATGACCGAAAGATATTCACTTTTACTGGCAATTATAACTGCTCAACAATTGTTTTTACATGTGCGATTTGTGACATTCACATTCATCTTTCCTCCATGTTTTTTGTGTTTTTCGGCGTCTGCTCTGTGTATTGGTTGTTTTTGGTAGGTTTGTTTGTTCTGTTCTCGACATGGTCTAGGGTCAGTGTAGTAAGGGCTAGGGTTAGCTTACCGGTAAGCTAACCCTAACCCTCGCTACACTGACCCTAGACCTACAATCGCCATACAAAGAGAAAAAGAAATTTATGTAAACGCACACTTCAAAATGGCGAAAATGCAGAAGAATCTCTGGCACCGTAACATTAAAAGGGTTTAAATTATCTCTAATCTCAGGCAAAAGTGAATATCTTTCGGTCATTTTATTGAAAACATGACTAGTAATAGGAAAATGTAGAAAAAAGGGGAGAAAAATGCGTTGTTTTTACATAAAAGGAAAAGTCCCCTATTCTTCAGCTTTACCAAATAACAATCATCGGGATTGAGTAAATTTCTTTCAATGCAATTAGATTTCTCAAACTTTTTGACTGCAAAACATCAGTTTAAACAATATAATATATATAAATATTATATTTATTTCACAATTTCTTCACTATGTACAATTTCTAACAATAATCTATGGTGTGGCAGTAAGCTAACAGCTTATAAGTGACCGTCTCCACTCACACGACAGTTACAAATAACAATGAGAAGACGATGAGAAAGATCTGATCAGTTAAACCTTGGATGCTTGTGAACCATTTTCTAGTATGAAAGGACAATTGAGAAAACAAATGGAAAGAAAAGAAAATATGAGAGATTGAATTTATAGCAATGGAATACTGGAACCAACTTCCTAGGCAAGGAATAATTACTGGGCTGAAAAAGAGATACATGTAAGTCTATTCTGAGAATCAATATCCAAGCAGCAGATGATTATATGAGTCAATGGTCTCTGATTGAAATGAATGTTGCAAAACATTATGACACACTCTTTTATTTTCTTGGAATTTTTTATCTGTTTCCTCAAAGTGTTATACAGTTTTTCCTCATCGTGTTATAAACTTACATAGAATTTGAGAGTAAGGTTAATGGTTTGCACTCTTCAATACAAATGATTACTCGAAAACAAACTGAATTTAAACTTCTATAAACGGGATTTCAAAAGGAAACTTCATACAGTTAAAACTAGAAGTCCTGTCATGAAATGCGCACAAATAGCATGTCGATCTGCGCGTTAATCTACGCGTTATGACCACAGTAAGGCTATCAAATTCTGTACATATGGTCTGTGCACAACCAATGTTTTGGCCAATGGACCTCCGGGTAACCCTGAGACCCATTGGCAGAAACATTGCCTGTGTTTGCTATGAGTAACCAGGAACACCTGCCATGCTTTGGATGCCATTCGATATGGCAGTTGCGCGCATTTCCTACGTGCAATTAAGCCTAAATAAGCACACGGTTCATGACAGGACTTCTAGTTTTAACTGTATAATAGATGCCAGTAGTCAATGATGCAACAATTTTGTCATTAACAAAATATTCATGAAATTTTTGGTTCACGTGTATCATGATACAGTGCAAGCATATCATGGTATGTATCGTCTGAGAATGAATTGCGATGCATTCGTGTCACGATTAATCGTTGCAGCCCTAGTTCCACTGGAACCATCTGGGGCCAAATCAAAATTATGAAAGCTTCATGCACATCTAGAGATGCTACCTGAACACTTTAGCATAGTTTAAATGTTTCAAAATAAAAACCGTAGGAGCCTTTCGATGAAAACTGATTTTCTAACGATAAAAGTGGTTCCATTGGAACCACCTGGGGCCAAATCAAAATTCCTAAACCTTCGTACAAATCTAGAGATGTTACCTGAACACATTATCATAGTTTAAACATTTCGAATTAAATACCGTAGGAGCCTTTCGATGAAAATTGATTTTTAATGATAAAAGTGGCTCCATGGGATCCACTTGAGGGCAAATAAAAATTCCAAAACCTTCATGCTCATTTAGAGATGCTACATGAACACCTTAGCATAGTTTAAATGTTTCGAATTAAATACCCTAGGAGCCTTTAGATGAGAACTGATTTTCTAATGATAAAAGAGGTTCCACTGGAACCACCTGGGACCAAATCAAAATACTGAAACCTTTATGCACATCTAGAGCTGTTACCTGAACAGCTTAATATAGTTTTAACATTTTGAATTGAATACCCTAGGAGCCTATCAATGAAAACAGATTTTCTAATGATAAAAGTGGTTTCACTGGAACCACCTGGGGCCAAATCAAAATTCCGTATCCTTAATGTACATCTGGAGATGTTACCTGAACACCTTAGTATAGTTTAAACGTTTCAAATTAAATATCCTAGAGCCTTTTCGATGGAAACTGATTTTTTAAAAATACCCTGAGAGCCTTTCGATGAAAACTGATTTTCTAACAATAAAAATGGTTCCACTGGAACCACCTGGGGCCAAATCAAAATTCCGAAACCTTCATGCACATCTAGAGATATTACCTGAACACCTTAGCATAGTTTGAAAGTTTTGAATTGAATACCCTAGGAGCCCTTCAGGGTGTGACATACGGACAGTCGGGCAGACAGATGGACGGAAATCATGACAATATCCCCTCATATTTGAAAATGCGGGAATAATAATATGAGATGTAGACTGTGCTAAAGAACTGAGGGTGGGTTAAAATGGCCCTCACAGTTACTGTGTGTGGCCCTCACAGTTAATATTATTCCCAAAACGAGTCATCCAATCAAGTTACAATGACATCCCTTCATAAATTCAGCCTGAAGACTGTGCTAAAGGTTTTCGGGCTTTGGGCCTGTGTGGACATCACAGTTGACCGATCGCAACCAAAAGGGGACGTCCTCATCTAGACATTAAACTGAGTCATCCTACCAAGTTACGATAAAATCCCTTCATAAAAATGACCTAAAATCTGTGCTAAAGTTTTTCAGCTTTTGGGCTCACAAAGCAATCATGGTTGAATGATCGTGACCAAAAGGGGACGTTTTCATCTGGGCATTATCTGGAGTCATCCTACCAAGTTACAATGAAATCTCTTCATAAATATGACCTGTAGACTGTGCTAAAGGTTTTCGGGCTTTGGGCTCTGTAGCCACCATAGTTGATCAATCGCAACCAAATGGGGTCGTTCTCATCTTGACATTATCTGAAGTCAACCTACCAAGTCACAATGAAATCCCTCCTTAAATACGACCTGTAGACTGTGCTAAATGTTTTTGAGTTTTGGGATCGGGCAGTCATCGCGGTTGACAGATCACAACCAAATGGGAACTTCTCAGCGAGACATCATACAGAGTCATCCTGCCAAGATCGCGACCAAAAGGTGACATTCTCATCTAGACATGACCCCAAACCTGCAAATGAAATTCTATGATTATCGGATAAGAACTTCAAGGTGTAGCCTGTGCTAAAGGAAAATGTGAACAGACTCACATACTAACAGACTCACAGACCTCTGCACATGTGCAGGGGCAGATCCGGGGGGGGGGGGTGCTCTGGGCGCTCGAGCACCCCCCCCCCCCCCAAACACACACACACGCGCGCCTACTCACTACTCACAGTCATCCAAGAAAACTTGAATTTGCAGACATTCTGAAAGAGTGAGAACTTCATCCCAATCACAAGTGTTACTGTAATAAGCATACGCGATTACTGTATTTCCGATCCAGCTTCCAATAATCTATCTTGAAGATTTAATTTCAATAAAATGTAATTGTTATAAGAATGTGCCTGGAATTTAACCAGTTACCAATCACAGCTTTTCCCAAAATTGAGAATGTCTTAAAAAAAATTTAAAATATGCCAATATCCATACAAATATGGATGGCATTTGAATGAGTTGACGAGCTGATTCCAATGTCATCCATATATTTGCGGTCTTATGGACAAAGTTTCCACGTATATCGGCTCTGTTCGTAAATATATCTTTGTTCAGCTGAAACAGTGATGCTATAGTGACGTTCGATTCAGCAATAGTTTTACACTATGACAGATGATTGAATGGGACAATTTAATATTTAACAAAGAGCATTTAACATTGGTGAATGATTTAATATTTAACAAAGAGCATTTAACATTGGTGAATGATTCACCAATGTTAAATGCTCTTTGTTAAATATTAAATTGTCGCAACAGTTGAACTTGCTGGATAATGCCTACAGGCATTCTCTAGTAAACTGAAACAATTTAATGTTACAGAGCAACAGGACATCTTGTATCCAGACTTATTTCTTCGATAACATGAATAAAATAATTAAGCTACTTACCAGTTAAGATCAATCAGTTGATGGAACAATGTATTTACACAGTGTACAAGTTTGTGCGTTCACATAGCACGGTAGAAGCGCACAAACTGAGACAGGACTTGGGTGTTTCAGAAGCGGATCCAGGATTTTGAAATAGAGGGACGTCGCCCTCTATATTTATATGGTCACAAACTGTTGTGATGCAAGTGTGTACATGCTATTAATTTATAGTACGCACTGGCTTTAATTATTTTATTAGAATTGACTGGGGTGTGCCTTTGCCTTTGGCACGCTCCAGTCAATTCTAACAAAATAATTTTCAACGACATATACTTTTTATATCTGATTATTTCATAGACGGGGACGCACGCGGCGTGCGCCCCTCTATTTTCTCAGAAATGATTTCTGAGAAAATAGAGGGGCGCACGCTATGTGCGCCCCGTCTAAATCTGCCTTTGGGGTGTTTAACATTTAAATAGTATATGCATCTCAAAGTTGACCAGAAGAAATGTGTGCCCCCCCCCCCCCTCGGCCACTCACCCAGTGGCACCCGCCCATCCACACATTCACCCACCTACACACACTCATACTTCTTGGAACTTCTGTCGCCCCTGCGTACAACAGGTATGTCATGGTGAAAATTATTATGTTTCTTCCAGGCAATCCCTGCATTTCAGTCAATTCGATGCAAAATCCAGGGGTGATTATATTTGCTTCTAGGTAGGTAACAATTTCGAATGATTATTTTGTTTTCCATTGGGCAGTGTCAGTACCATAATTGTTTTTACCAAATTTCAAGCCAAATCGGCAGAAAATAGGTTTAAGAGAAAAGACAAATATATGACCAAGATACGTCTCAGATAGCATCTGATGGGTTCCTAATTCAAATTTTTTTTCTGGGGGAGGACCCCCCGCTAATTGCTTCGCGCCTTTGGCGCTCGCAAGGACGACGAAGAGCGCCATCACGCTGCGCGCCTTCGGCGCTTGCCCACCAACAATAACACCCCCCCCCCTTATAAAATCCTGGATCCGCCCCTGATGTGATGGCAATAGCTTATATTGACTTTGTCAAGTTAAGCTGAAAATGAACATTAAATAATAAATTCAGAATGCCGCGTGTGTATCTGTAAACCCTGCGTCATACAACTTCACAACACACATTAATATCAAAGTTATTTTTCAATTAAGAAACAAAGTATGTATGCACAGTACATTCCTGGTATAATATAGCCAAGTGTACTGTATTCTTACACAAAACTGTATTAACACTATTTACTGTTATAAACATGATCTTCACAAGAGAATAATATCGAATCACTTTATCGTAAATAAACGATCGTCTCCCCCAACCCATAAAAATGCAAATATTATTTTAATTTACATTGCCCAGCACTAAACAATAAACATGCATACTCTGTGGTACAGCAGAATCCTCTTAACTGAATATCCATTTTGCCAGTGAATATTATTCAATTAACAAGAGTATACAATTAACGGGGATTTGGTCAATTTCCTGTGTTCTGGAGGTAAACTGATCATTTATTCTATTATATCTTGTTTGACAGAGCTCTATTCTGTCAAACAAGATATACTAGAATAAATGCCTGTATTGGATGTAGTGAGGCCAAAAAGGTTGATAAATGAGGGGTATTTGGTGCGTGTCACAGTAATGTTTTCGACATATTACAAAAATTTATATACAATTAACAGGAGTTTACTCTACAATCCATATGCAATTAACAGATCAAATTTGTACTGAAGATATGGTAAATGGTTTTTGTGTTTGAAAATTATATTCAATTAAGAGGGATATACAATTACGAGATATCCAATTAAGTGGGCTCCACTGTATTAAGCTTTTTTCATAATTGGTGTTTTATCAATAAAATTCTGCAGTCTAACAGGCACAAACAGATTTTCTTCTGTGTCCTATTTTAACCATGGGAATCGGCATCGGAATCAGCATAATCAGTATTTGGTTCATAGAATGTTTTGATAATCGGTTCATCACTACACATAAGAAAACTAGAGCAAACTGTCACAGTACCGAAGCTGTGATGATTCATGCAATGCCAATGATGTTTTAAAACTTGTTGGTGACAAAAAATCTTGTTGGTGACACAAAAACTTGTTGGTGACAAGTCCATAAATGTGATAAAAATTATCCGAATGAATTGCACTATTGAGAGGGTGTGGACATCATGAAGATACACTTGCATACCAAGTATGGTGTCATCCCATGAAGTATCTTGGAGCTATGGTGTTTGAAAACTCGTTGGTGACAAAAAAAAATTGTTGCTGACAAAAAAACCTTGTTGGTGACAGTCCATAAATGTGACAGAAATTATCCGAATGACATGCACTATTGAGAGTGTGTAGACATCATGAAGATACACTTGCATACCAAGTATGGTGTCATTCCATCAAGTATTTTAGGAGTTATGGTGTTTTTTAAACTCGTTGGTGACTGACCAACCAACCAACCAACCGACCGACAGTAGTTGGGGGTGCCACTATAGACCCAAGCATTTTTAACACGGCGTTTTCCATAGGGTCCATTGCCTTAGTGTTAAATTGTGTAACTTATAGACCCAAGAATTTATAGTTGTGTAACTTATAGACCCAACATGTATGCACTGTGCCACCAGTGCATACATGTTGGGTCTATAAGTTCTTGGGTCTATAAGTTACACAACTATAAATTCTTGGGTCTATAAGTTACACAATTTAACACTAAGGCAATGGACCCTATGGAAAACGCCGTGTTAAAAATGCTTGGGTCTATAGTGGCACCGCATCATGCATTATGACCAGATCCTATAGTACATTTTTGCTTATAAGTTTTTTTCACTGGAGGATAAGGGAACTGTTTTTTGTCTTTTTTATATAACAAAGACTTGATTGTGTACATGAGAAGATATATCTCTTTCTAATAGTGTGGGTAGCCCTTAGAAGGGCTGCCACGAAGGCACATTTTGAAATCACACTCATTTGTGAGAGTAACAAATTATTGATAGGTTAGAATGACAAACAGAGATAATAAGAAATAGGATGGATGAGTTTAAGTTGTATCCTGATTTTTTGTCAAGCTAAAATTCAATAACTTGTATCCAGATTTTGTAGGAATCCTCATGAGAATTCAATTAAATCTGGATACAGGTTATTGGATTTAACTTCACATTTTTTATACCGTCTTTCTGGCTGCCAATTAAGATCAGGATACAAGTCAACTTGCTTCACCCGGTATTTCTCCAGTTCATAACCGCGGACAGCTAAGAACTGTCTTATCCCTGCCTTTCGCTCCAACTCATCAATAAGCTGCTGGCCCCACTGCCGAGTGTATTTCTGAGGTCCACCACTTCTCCTCATATGACCGAAAATATCTTCAGCTAATTGGCGTCTTCGTGCTTTCTCTCTCTCTACTCTGATAGATTCTTCTTCTAATCGGCGATTCCAATCAGCGTCAGACATTTCTCCGGACCTCCACATTCTGTATTCATTCATCTCTAGCAAGAACTTCATGTTGTCTCAAAATGAATTGTTTGGAATGCGTGTTAGATTTTATAGACAATGCGAGGATCGAAAATGCAGTGGAGAACGCTCACGCGACAATTCTGATCGAGTGCAGGAAAAATTGTTGACGTCGGACAGCTGTGATAGTAAACATCTGTTATCAACAATTTTTTCCCGCACTCGATCAGAATTGTCGCATGAACGTTCTCCAGTGCATTTTCGATCCTCGCAATGTCTATAAAAACACTGCTGGAGATATCATAACGTCATTTTTCTTATCATCAATCATGAGAGTTGAGCTAACCATCGAGGTAAAGATTCCATCACTAGAAGGTGAATGTGGGCCACGAGAAGTGAAAAAGGAGAGAGAGGAGTGCAATACTATTCCACCACAAGAGGTGAAGATGGAGAGAGAGGAGCGTTATACTCTTCCAAGGAGTAATTTGCGAAGATTGGCAAGAAAAGCTGGGGTGAATAATATCTCACCATTGTCACTTGATGAAGCTGAAGAAGCCTTACACTGTTTTGTTCGAAAATTGATAAGAGATACCTATCATTATGCAACAATTAGGGGAAGAAGATCACAACATCTCCTTAATCAAAAGGATGTCAAGAGAGCCGCAAAGAGAAATGGAATAAAGTTGGTGAACTAAACATTTTTTGTTTAGTAAAAAACGGCCCTTATAAGGGCCACCATATTCTTAAAAAGAGATATCACGTTTACACACTTGTGTGGCACATTTCAGTGCTACCAAAATGGAATGAATTGAACTTTTTGTTCAATTGTAATTTCATTACTCAATTCAAAAGAGGTTAACCTCATAGCTCCCACACTAGATTTTCCTGTCATGGCATATTTTTGTGTTTGCAAATTAATTTTGTTTTTTACCTAAATGTTTTTGTGTGAAAACATTTAGGTTAAAAACAAAATTAATTTGCAAACATAAAAATATTTTTTGTGTTTGCAAATTATTTTTCTGTCTTGCAAGTTTTTTATTTTATAAGAAAAATATTTTTTGTGTTTGCAAATTATTTTTCTGTCTTGCAAGTTTTTTTTATTTTATAAGAAAAATATTTTTTGTGTTTGTAAAATGAATGTTATGAAAAAAAACTTTTTTCATAACATTCAATTTACAAACACAAAAAATATTTTTTGTGTTTGCAAATTATTTTTCTGTCTTGGAAGTTTTTTATTTTATAAGAAAAATATTTTTTTGTGTTTGCAAATGAATGTTATGAAAAAAACTTTTTCATAACATTCATTTACAAACACAAAAATATTTGTCTGAACATGTATTTGCCCAATGTCCTTTCTGATGACAAATGGAACAAATCATCTCTTTAGGTGTTGATATCAATTTATAAAGTTCATTCACAAGTCTTCTAACTTCTCCCCATTTAGAAGGTTTATAGTAAATACTTTTAGCATCACTTGCTTTTTCTAATCTTGGATCTGTAACTTTATCCATCTTTAACTTTTGGAGCGTTTCAAAAATATGTCTTGTCTTCTTGAAGTCAAAAAACCAAGTGTGAAACATCTTAAGATTCTTCCTCCTTTTATACTTTTTTAATGTACATTTAAATGTACACTTAAATGTTCCATAACATGCATTTGCACACAATTGTTTAAATATACATTCATTTGGTTACAAACAGTTATGCTACCTTTGCACTCAATAATCTCTGGATACTATATTGCTGTTGTTAAATGTATTTTAAATATTGACTGAACAAATAAAAGCTATAAAATATTTACCATAGGATTTTTCCCATAGAGTGAATGGATTACATTTTATGACTTTTCAAATGTGTATAAGAAACATTTATTAACAGTATAATTCAGTGGGTATTAAATGTTCCATAACATGTATTTACACACAATTGTTTAAATATACATTCATTTGGTTACAAACAGTTATGCTATCTCTTACACTCAATAACTTTTGGATACTATATTGCTGTTGTTAAATGTGTTTTAAATATTGACTGAAAGATACACTAACAAATAAAAGCTATAAAATATTTACCATAGGAATTTTTCCATAGAGTGAATGGATTACATTTTATGACTTTTCAAATGTGTATAAGAAACATTTATTAACAGTATAATTCAGTGGGTATTAAATGTACATTTAAATGCACATTTAAATGTACATTAAAGGAAAGTATAAAAAGTGGGGAAGAATCTTAAGATGTTTCACACTTGGTTTTTTGACTTCAAGAAGACAAGACATATTTTCAAAGCTAGAAGACGATAGAAGAAAAAGATGAAGAGCCATTGAAGAATATAGTGAGACAGAGAGTGAAGTAGATTACAAGAAACAGAGAGTAGAATCAGCAAGAGACTTATACACCATCCACCCACTTCTACAAAAAACATCAAGAAAATTCCATTCCAAATCACATGTATGCAAAATAACATTCAAACAATTTAATCAAAAGAATCCATTTGACACCCTTGGAAAAATATTTGACAGTTTGGTAGATGATATTAAAGAAGAATGTGGAGTAGAAGACAACGATCCAATGAGAATATCAGTTAACCACCCAGGATTAGAAATAGGTATATTTATTCCATTTACTAAGGCTTCAGGTATCACTGGTAACACCATATTAGATGAAATAGAAAAGGTTGTACAATAAAATGATAACTTTACTATCCATAATGGGCAATTATCTTTAGAAATAACACACACTTCTCTACCACAAGGGTCTGGGCGACTTGCACCAATTTCATTTTCGTCTGTTAATAAAATGGTTGGAAACAAGAAAAGTATTATTGAAATTAAAAATGTTAATGATTCAATGTGTCTCGCACGGGCCATTGCAGTGGGAAAGTGTCATGTTGATAAAGATAATTCTGAACTTTGGCAAAAGAAATGGAAAAATATTAAACGTTCTGATAGACCGACACAAGAGTTGGAAGCTAAGGCATTGATGGACAAAGCAGGTCTTGATTATAATATTCTTTGTGGATATGAAGAATATTATAAAATACAAGACCTGCTTTACCCAGAGTATGTCATCAAAATTCATCCACAGTATGCAAAAGGTGAATTTTTATTCAAACCTCCAGTTACCACCACTGATAGTAAAGTTATTCATATTTACCACCATGACCAGCATTTTGATACTATCACAACAATTAAAGGGTTTTTAGGATGTCACTACTATTGTGAACTTTGCAGTAAAGGGAGTAATAACAGAGAACGTCACATGTGCCCTTTTGGTTGTGTTTGCTATGCTCCAACAAAATGTATTCCTGAACATCCCACCACCTTTTACACTTGCAATAGACAATTTAGAAGTTTATCATGCTATAATAACCATATCACTACAAAGGGGAAAGAAGAAAAAATAATTTGTCAATTAGTTCAAAAATGTAAAACATGCAATTCACTAATATATCCAACAAAAGGAAAGCACAGATGTGAAGGATTCAAAAAATGTAAATATTGTCAACAAATAGTTAATTCTGATCACCAATGTTTCATTCCAAAATACACTTCACCCGAGGATGAAAAATTACCAAACATTCCATTTGTATTTTTTGATTTTGAAACCACACAAGACTCAGGAGTTCATATCCCTAATTTCTGTGTTGCTCATCGTGCATGTGGGGAATGTATTTGCAAATCTATAGATCAAGAATGTATTTCATGTGACAAATTTGGATATCGGCAATCAATATTTAAAGGGGAATCTACTTTATCAGATTTTTGTGATTGGCTTTTCAGTAAGGAACATAAAGGGACAACAGCTATTGCTCACAATTTAAGAGGTTTTGATGGACAATTTATTTTAAGGCACCTCATTGAAACTGGTACAACAACTCCTGATGTAATTATGAATGGGAACAAAATTCTTTCACTTAAAGCTTGTGGTATTAGACTTATAGATTCTTTAAATTTTCTTTCAATGAGATTGGCACAATTTCCTAAAACATTTGGCTTGACGGAATTAGCAAAAGGCTATTTCCCCCATTTGGCAAACACACAAGCTTATCAAAATTATATTGGTCCTTATTTAGATCCATCATTGTATATGCCAGATTCAATGTCTCCATCAGATAGGGAAGATTTTATCAAGTGGTACAACCAAAAATTTACTAGTAATGCCAGATTTGATTTTCAAAAAGAAATGGAATTATACTGTAAATCAGATGTAGATATCTTGCGTAGGGGGTGTGAGGAATTCAGACAAACATTTATAGATAGTGATGGCATAGATCCCTTGAGAGAAGCATTTACCTTAGCCGATGCATGTACAAAAGCTTGGAGGAAAAATTCACTTCCAGAAAACAAAATGGCAATCATTTCAGACATAGGTTACCCAGCTAAAGTCAAATACTCCATTAAAGCCATTAGATTTTTACAGACAGTTGCACAGGAAGAAAACATACATATTCAACATGCACTTAATGGTGGGGAGGTTAAAATGGGGGGATATTATGTTGATGGGTTTCACAAAGACACAAATACAATCTTTGAATTTTATGGATGTATGTGGCATGGGTGCATGACATGTTACAAAGACAATACACATGAGAAAAATCCAATCAATTTGCTAAGTTACCAAACTCTATACAACAATACACAGGAACGCATACGCCATTTAGAATCATTAGGGTATAACATGAGAATAACATGGGAACATGAACTTGATGATTTTTGCAAATCAAATCCTGAAGTAAAATCAACATTAAATTCATTTTTTCCAAACATGGACCCTATTAAACCACGTGAAGCATTATTTGGGGGGAGAACAAATGCCATTAAATTACATCATAAAATAGACCAAAACACAGACAATGAAATAAAATACATAGATATCTGTTCACTCTATCCTTATGTCAATAAACACAGAAAATATCCAGTAGGTCATCCAAATATACTCACAAAAGAAAACATAGACATGAATAATATAAGACAGTACAGGGGACTTATCAAATGTAAAGTTTTACCACGACAATCTCTACACATGCCAGTATTACCAATTCATTGCAACAAGAAAATGGTTTTTACACTTTGCAATACATGTGCAGAACAAGAATTAGACAAATGTGAACACACACCAGATCAACACAGTATTACAGGTACATGGACATCTGTTGAACTTTTTAAAGCATTGGGGATGGGATACACATTACTTGACACTTATCAGATTTGGCACTGGGAAGAATGGTCTTCAGAAATTTACAAACATTATGTGAACAAATATTTAAAAATGAAACAAGAAGCCAGTGGATATCCAGATTGGGTGAAAACAGAAACAGACAAAGATACATTTAAGAAAGACTATGCACAAATTGAAAACATACATTTGGAAAATATTGAAAAAAATCCAGGACAAAGATCATTTGCTAAAACCATGTTAAACTGTTTATGGGGGAAAAGTGCACAAAACAATTTAAAAACAAAAACAGAATATATACAAGACCCATCAAAATATTTTGACCTGATACAAGATAAAGACATCATTATTAAAACTGTTGAATTGTTTGATCATGATAAATGTATTTTAGTCAATTACACAAAGTCTACAGATGTTTATGAACCTCACAAATCAGCTAATGTTGCAGTTGCATCTTTTGTCACAGCTTATGCACGAATGGAATTATATAAAGTAATAGGACGTTTGGGTAGACGAGTATTATATTTTGACACAGACAGTTGTATTTACATCCATAACCCCTCACTTTGGAATCCACAAATTGTAAACAGTAGGTTAGGTCAATGGACAGATGAACATCCAGATGCAAAAATTATTGAATATGTAGGTTTAGGTCCAAAAAATTATGGTTACAAATACATTAAAGATGGTCAAATACACGCATCATGTAAAGTTAAAGGAATCATATTAGATTACAATACATCACAGAAAGTCAATTTTGAATCCATGGTGGAATGTGTACAAGACAGACATAATTACAAAATGAACATTGAATACACACATAGAATTAAACGCAACAAGAACAGACAAGTCACAAGTGAAAGACAAACCAAAACATTCAGATCTGTGTACACAAAACGTTTTGTAGTGGATAAATATGACACAAGACCTTATAGGTTTAAGGTATAAAAATTACTCTTCGGAATTCTCATTTCAACTTTGAACAAGAACAGACATGTCACAACTGAATTACAAAACCAAAACATTCAGATCTGTGTACACAAAACGTTTTTGTAGTGGATAAATATGACACAAGACCTTATGGGCTTAAGGTATAAAAGTACCCTTCAGATTTCTCATTTTTACTTTGAACACTGAGAAGGCAAGATGTCTCTACCACTTAATCCTACTTATCCTATATACTTGTCAGAGTTAAAAAGACTTTCGAGTTTTAGTATGACTACAAATCCTATTTTAAAATCCAAGAAAGAAGAATTAGCTAAAGCTGGATTTTTCTATGTGGGAGATGGTAAAGTAAAATGTTTTGTATGTGGACAAGGTTTAATGAATTGGGAAGAAAAAGATATTCCTTTGCAAAAACATGTTAAGTGGTCACCAAATTGTTCTTATATTCAACTGATAAGAAATTGTCAATTATACAATCCACCAACACGTATGCAAACACCCCCAGATAAAATATTATCAGTGATGGATTATGGATTCACTTTAAATCAAATATTTTCAACAATGAAAAAATATGACAAGTGTTTAGATGATTTTCCAGATTCTAATTCTTTATTTGCACTCATGGTGCTAAATGATCAAAGTACATCATTTAGTACCATAATTGCAAGACAAGCTGCAGGACAATTCAAAACTAAGTTAGATAAAATGTTTTCAGATAATGCAGGAAATGATTTTCCTGACCGTCCTGATGTACAAAGTGCATGGTGTAATATAGTACCCGATGCACAAAATACATCAGAAGAGACAAAAGAATCATCACTTTGATTTCAACCATGGAACCAGTAAGACGTATCTTAGACAACAAGATTACACGTAAGGCATTATTATATGCATTTCAATTGATCACTCCTGGTTATCTAACAATAACAAAAGAGTTTACTCATAATCAATTGGGAAAAGATGAAATGTATGGGGAATTTTGTAATGCATTACAAATCATGAATGCTTTTTACAAAGATAATATAGAAAATATTTGGACAAGAGTTGTGTGGGGTAATATAATTTATGATAAAGAAATCATTAATTACTTGTATAGACAATGTGTACCACAAATAGATAGAATAGATTCATCAGAAACTTTATTTGAGTTAAAAGCACCCTTAAAACGAATACCTACTAAAAGACATGAAGAAGGTATGGAAACAGAAAGTATATAAGTGAGTGATTTGACAACTCTTTTTCACACAAATACAATTATGGCATCGAGTGAATGTTTATTGTTTCAACACCCTTGTAATATCTTTATTTCGGGACCTAGTGGTTCAGGAAAAATCTAAATTTTATAGTAAATTTCCTTTCTTATTATACCTACCACAATTGTTTACTACAGGCTTGCACTACAGTGGAAGTCCCTAACTCGGATAAAATACTCTCTATTTTTGTCTTTCCCAAGCAAGTTGGGAAAGAAAAGTGGTGCAAAAGCACCAAGAAAAATAAGCCAAAACTGGGTCGAGTGCAACCGGCGCAGACCCAGTACGGGACGCTCTCTCCCAAGTACAACTCCACGACTTCCGTTGCCAGTGCGCATACCGTCTCTAAAGACTCATTCTTTTTGAATCCGTAAACGTTAGAGTTATGTGATCAGCGGGGAGGAAAGATTCTTTACCCGTAAAGAAGACGGGAGGGCCTCCATGTAAACAATTGTGGTAGGTATAATAAGAAAGGAAATTTACTATAAAATTTAGATTTCTTATCAACCTACTCACAATTGTTTACTACAGGCTGAATAGACAAAAGGCTGGAGGGAATCGCATAACCAACCCCCACATAACCCTAGTGCACTGGAACCGTGAAGCAGAAGGAAGAGGTCCCGAGGCTTATCAACCATAATGTCGCAATCATTGGTAAAGGACAATGAAAAGAGACATATGAGCCTGTGTGACACACAGACAGAAAAAAGGGCAGTAACAGCACAAGGCTGAAACTGACCTTCAAGAAGCCTAATGGCTATGGCAGACAACAGCCTGAGCAGAAGAAAGAGGACCCAAGGCAAAAAGGTCCTCCGACTGCTCCTGCAACTGGCGTAAATAAAAGGTGGAGAAAGTAGAAGCATTTCTCCAGTAGGCTGCCTGCATAACATCCGACAACTTGACGGAGTTAGAATAAGCCCAAGAGGTAGACAGTGCCCGCACCTCGTGGGCAGAAATACGATTGGTAATACAATCGCCAGCTGCTAAACGACTATAAGCCGTACGAATAGCAAGACAAATCCATCGAGAAATGGATTGAGGAGAGATCTTCTGTCGACCCGGAATGAGAGACAGAAAAAAACGTTTTCTGCCCTTCCGTATGAAGCGTGTCCGATCAAGATAAATGCGAATAGCACGGACCGGACAGAGCAAAGGGCGAGTACCCTCAACAGAGGGAAGAGCCCTGATACAGATAGGAGGAGGAGTAGTATCTGGTAACTGATTCTTAGCCACAAAGGAGCAATCAGTGGTAAAAGTAACACTGTTGGGAGAACTCCTAAAAAAGGCCGGGTCAACCGAGAGGGCGTGAAGCTCACTAACCCGTCTGGCCGAAGCAAATGCCATCAGAAAAGCCGTCTTGTATGTGAGAAATTGCATATCCACCTGGGATAAAGGTTCGAACGGCGCCCCCCCCCCCCCCCCCCCCAAGCAAAGCAGCACCCACGAAAGATTCCATCGTGGAGTAAGCTGCAAAGTCCGAAGCCTTTTCAAAGAAAAGTGCCGAACAAGCTTGGAGAGGTAAGGATTAGTGCCGATACGACGCTTCCCCACATAAGAAAAAGTCTCTGAAAGCATAGACCTGTAACCCTTGATGGTAACAGGCTGGAGACCCCGAGAATCAAACAGATATACCAGAAACTCCGCAATCTGTGAAATCGAAGGATTGGCATAATCAACAGAGTGATCAGCACACCATCGACAGAAGACCTTCCATTTAGCTGCATAAGCTAGACCAGTGGAGTGCCTCCTTGAAGAAGAAATGCACTCCACTGCTCGTCTCGAAAAACCTCTACAGAGGAGACAGGACCTGACAAAAGATATGCGTGAAGGCACAATGAAGTCGGGTCGACGTGAAACCTCCTCGGGCGACCTTGACAAAGAAGGTCGCGACGTAGCGGGAGACGTGCCGGAACCGCCGCCATCAGCGAGCGGAGCTGATTGATCCACACCCGCTGAGGCGACAGGGGAGCGATCAGAATGATTCGACAACTGCAGGTTCGAATTTTGGCGAGAACCTGAGGAAGAATCGGAACCGGCGGGAAGGCATAGCCGACTAGACCATTCCAATCGAGTGACAGAGCGTCCACGGCAAAAGCCAGAGGATCTGGACACGGGGACACGAAAGTGTCCACCTGATGGTTCCAACGAGTCGCAAAGAGATCGATGTGGGGACGTCCCCAGAGATCGCAAAGCGACTGGAACACTGCCCTGTGAAGCATCCACTCGGTGGAAATAACCCTGCCCTGTCGGGACAGGGAGTCGGCTAGGACGTTCAGACGACCGGGAATGTGACGAACAACCACCCCGGCGTGAACCTCCTGAGCGAGCAGTAAAAGATCCCGAGCTAACTCGTACATCGGAAGCGAGTGCGTGCCGCCCTGGTTCCGAATGTAAGCAACCACTGTCGAATTGTCGGATAGTAGAAGGACCTGGCGATTCGACAAGTGAGGGATCCACTGCCTGAAACTCAGAAGAAGAGCAAGAAGCTCCTTCTGGTTGATGTGTAGAGCTGCTTGATCCTGGTCCCACATCCCGTGTAGGGAAAGACCGAGAGGATCCAACGTCGCACCCCATCCGAGATCGCTGGCATCTGCCGTCAGGACGCGATCGGACGTGGGTAGGTCCAGCGGAACACCCTGCGTAATCCACTGAACATCTGTCCAGGGAAGAAGGTGAGGATACAGAGAGTCCGGAAACGGAAGCACCTGACCAGAGAATCTACATTCGGTCTCCAACGACTGAGCAGAAAGTGTTGGAGAGGTCTGACACGCAGCCGACCTAGAGGAATGAGATCCGTCACCGAACCGCAGAGACCGACCAGCCGGAGAAAACTCCGAGCGGTCGCGGACCTGGACTGGGACAGAGTCAGAGCAAAAGCTGAGAGAATCACAGCCTTGGCCTGGGGAACAGCCACCAAATTGAATTTGGTTTGGAAAGACATCCCCAGATGAAAAAACGACTGAGAAGGGACCAGGTCCGACTTCTCCTCGTTGACTCTGAATCCTAGCGACGTGAGCAAGCTCAACAGAGTGGCGACATCCGATCCCAGTAAGGCAGCATTGGAATGCCTCTGGAGGATATCGTCCAGATATGCCGAAGTAGTCACCCTGGACTGTGTGCGATGGAACGCTATCACATGCGACATCAGTCTGGTGAACGCCCAAGGAGCCAGGTTGAGGCCGAAAGGCATGGCCTTGAACTGGTAAACTCGCCCCAGAAAAGCGAACCTGAGATACTTCCGTGACGCCCGATGCATCGGAACGTGGAAGTAAGCGTCTCGCAGGTCGATGCTGGCTGCGAAATCTCCCTGGTGAATTGAATGGCGGACCGACCTGAAAGTCTCCATGCTGAACTTGGGAGCAATGATAGACTGGTTCAGGATGCTCAGATCGATAACCGGTCGGAGTCGGCCGTCCTTCTTCGGCACCAAGAACAGGCGGGAATAGAAACCCACTGACTGAACGTTCTTGACGACCTCGATCGCCCCCTTTGCCAGGAGATTGGCAATCTCCGTGGACAAAAGTTCCCGACGTAAAACGTCTGAAGGAACTGTGGTTGGAAGAGGCACCCTTGACAGAGTGGGGTGCCGTCGGAAGGATATGCGCAGCCCGGACCGAACAACATCTAACACCCATGGATCGGATGTGATGGTGGTCCAATGGTCTGCAAACTCTGCTATCCTTCCTCCAACCTGGGACGAGTCGAGGTGAGGACCTTCATTTCGAGCCCCGACGAGGCCCGCGAGAGGAGAAACCACCTCCTCTGCTAAATGAAGAATCCTGAGACTTCCCTCGATTCTGCCGACCCCTACCTTTACCCCGTGAGTAAGAAGCAGAGGCGGCGGCAGAAGGACCAGCCTTTTGCTTCACAGAGGAAGCAGAAGGGTACTTGTTAGGCTTGGAACGGCCCTTGCCTCCCCGAGAAGGCTGATCAAGCTGACGAAACAGCAGCTGATCTTTGGAATGACGTAGGACGTCATCCCGGACCGTCGACACGGAACCATGGAAAAGTTGCGGACCTGCCAAAGAAGCAGCACTCTGCTCCTCGGGAAGGGATCGTCCTGTGTCCAGCACAGCGTCCCTTCGAACTAATTCCAAATTGGCCGTGTTACAGGCATGCGTGTGAGTAAGGTGCATAAGCGCCTTGGACAGCACACGCAAAGGAGCCTGTACCTCGTCAAACTTATCTGGAGGCAGATAAGCAGCCAAAGCTGAGACGACGTGATCTGAGAGAGAAAGCATGCCAAGCATCTCTCTAGATAAGCCCAACGTGGACTCCAGAGTCGTCATTGGAATGACGGCAGACTTGGGCTTGGAAAGCCCGAGGGAAGTGGAGTCCTGATCCAGAACCGTCAAAGTCTGGCAGACTGACGGATTGGCGGAATCGTAGGAACGATAACGCACAGGAGGCAAAAAGGTGTCAACCCTGGTGAAGAACGAAGTCTTCAAAGCCTTGGAATTCAGCTTGGCATCCAATGCTGAAAAAGCTTCAACCACCTGTACCGACTGGCACGGTCGAAGGCGCCCAGAAGCAGGTTGCTCCATAGGCTGTTGGCGCGCGACCGAAGATCGCGGCCAGGCTGACACTGTCGGCTGGTTAGCAGGTTTGAGCTCAGGCAGAAACCCAAACACAAAGTCAAGAGCCGCCCCCAAGTCCGAAGACTGCTGGCCCTCGACCTCAAGCATGTCGGACTCCTCCCCAGAGTCGGAAGACACATAGCCCATCGTGGGCAAACCAGCCGACGCCTCCCATGGTGTCGGGACACCAGAGGAATCGGAAACCGGCCTGTTTCCAATCCCGGGAGGCGGCGCCATAGGAGGCGCCTGGAAACCACCCATAGCCTCGCTGGAAGCAACAGGAAGGCTCTTTGAGAGAACCTGAGTGAGTAAGGAGAGGGCCTCCCTAAGCTCACTGCCTGTACCGACCGGTTCGACAGGGGAGCGAACCGGCAAAGTGGCTTCACCTCTGACCCTCTTAACCAGCGAAGGGTCACGATCCTCCAAAACACCCGACGCGGGATGACGGGCGGCAGCCGAAACATCTGAAGGCAGACGTGTATAGGGGTACGATGCACCCCGAGGATCAATATTGCGAGAACTCATGAGAGTCACCGCGGACCTCTGCGGGGCAGAAGGTCCAGGCTGCACAAAAGGCGTTGGTCCCCCAAAACTGGTCGTGTGACCAGAGTGAGCAGACGGAAACGCCACGGAGTTCATAGTGTTTCCACCATGAACATCCGAATCCAAAGACACAACTGTGGTACTCGACGGCGACGAGACCACAGCGATGGGCTCGGCCGGCAGCCCCTTCCGACTTCGCCGAGTTGAAGTCAGGGAAGGCTGGGGCCGATATCCCACGTCTACAGTATCGGACAGTTCTGCAGTCCCCTGCAGCAAAAAGCCGAGGCCGGCTGAAACAGACAACGAAGCAGACGGACCAGCAGCAGTAGTAGATACGTCGAGAGTCGTTGAGGCTGGTGAAATAATGGAGAGAGCACACCGGCTCGGCTCCGAAGGAGGAGTCACAACCCTAGTGACAGCCTCAGATGTCGACTGGAGGGGGACCGTAGTCCCGGAACCAGGCATCTCTACACCAGAACACTCAACGGCTCCCGCAGTATCCACCACAGGAAAAGACTGCACATCCCCCACGGAGGAGGAATAACTCTCACCAGACAAAGTCGGCTCGGGAGGCCCCGAACGACCACGTTCTCCTTTCCCGCGGGAGCGGGAGGCACGGCCACGAGAACGAACGACACGATTTACAGACGCCCAAAAGGTGGAAGACCATGTTCCACAGACACCACACGGCCGCTCGGCCGAACACCCATTACAGGAGGAACACGACGAATGTACATCGTCCACATGCTTAGGCAGCAGACACTGCCCACAAGGAATTGTCCTAGGCATGAAAGAGGTGAGAGGAGCAGAGAAGGTGAGATCAGAAAACAGAACACCCCCAAAGAGAGAAAGGTGACAGAAACAAAGACCCCAGACGGCCGACCGGGAACCACCCAACAGGAAGACTACTCTCAACAGAAAGAAGAAACACTGTAGGAGTGGTACCCCGCTGACACCTAACTCTAACACAATTAAAAAATTTTGCAAAAAAAGCATTAACAATAATTGTGAAATAATCTAAGTCCGAACCGCGTGGCCCGCGAAATTCGCGCGCGACTCGAGAGAGAGCAAATAAATATACATGATGGACATATAATAGAAAAAAGAGAATATAAAACACTGTTCCTGAGAATACAAAGGATACACTGTGGTATAATGAATCAGGAATCATCAAACATCGAGTTGGTGGAACACTGATAAGCGTGCAAAAACATCTCGACACGAAGCAGATTTTAAAAAGAATGAGTCTTTAGAGACGGTATGCGCACTGGCAACGGAAGTCGTGGAGTTGCTTGGGAAAGACAAAAATAGAGAGTATTTTATCCGAGTTAGGGACTTCCACTGTAGTGCAAGCCTGTAGTAAACAATTGTGAGTAGGTTGATAAGAAACAGAATTTGTCAAAAAGCTTATTGATATGAAACATGACTTATTTCAAATTCCCCCACAAAAAATCATTTGGTGTTATAAAGAATGGCAAAATACATATACTTTACTTAAAGAAAGTGAAGATATTAAATTCATAGAAGGTATCCCTGATGATGAATATGAAATTGTCAGTGATGTCACTATTCCCCATCTTGTAGTTTTTGATGATATGCTAGGAGATAAAGATGAAGAAAAAATTAAATTATGGTTCACACGAAAAGGACATCATAGAAATGCAAGTGTCATTTACATCACACAAAATATGTTTCAACAATCTAAATCTAGTCGTACCATAAGTTTAAATGCACATTATATGATTTTATTTCAAAATACCAGAGATAAAGGACAAATTAAAGTATTGGCAAATCAAGTTCAATTACCACATTTAAATGCATGTTATCAAGATGCAACAAGTATTGATCATGGTTATTTATTAATTGATTTTCATCCTAGAACTCCTGAGTCTTTGAGATTAAGAACTGATATTTTTCATCTTTGGGTAACACAAAATGAACGTGGCCCTATCATTTATACAAAACTATAAATTCCCCATGTTCTAATGAGTTGATGTTAGTTAGTCAAAGTTTGTCAACGACTACACATCATCATGGTATCATTCATACAATCTTTGGAACAACTTGGTCAAGAAACAAGTCCATTTGCAAGACAAAAATTACTTAAGAAAGGTTTTAAGAAAATTTTAAAATGGTTTACATTAGCAAGTAGAATCATACTTAATAAGAAAATTAAATTGCCAAAACAAACTTTAACCTACATGGATAAACATAAACAAGATCTTGAACAACTTGCAAACCCCAGAGTTGATCTTGCAACGAAACAAAACATTATTTTAAAACCAGGAGGTGGTGGATTTTTTGGTAGTGTTATCATTCGCAATTTAATTTGATGGGATGGTTATAAGACAAGTAGATCATTCTATTCACCATTCAAAAAAACAAAGAGTAAGAAACAAAAGTCACCTAGAAGGAAACGAAAATCCCCTAAGAAAAGATTAAATAATTCATCAAGTTCTAGAGAGATAAAAAATCAACGAAAGGTAGGACCAAAATATATGTAAACAAATTTTGAAATTGCACCTCATAGATCTCCATCTACAAAAACAAAAGCATTACTTGTGAAAAATCTTCAAAGACAAAGAAAAGTATCACCACTTAAGTTAACACGTGTAGTGTCAATAACAAAAGATGGTGTTAAAAATCATGAACCAATGTATTCTCTACAAAATACACAACATGTACCATTAAAAGAAAAGATTCCCACAATGGCACGTTTTACAGCTTTAAATACACCTAAACCTGTTAAAGGGATAAGGTCTTACTTTAAATAATATAAAGTTTGCACATGTATAAATAGCATTATATTTTTATATTTGTTTCATTTAATCATTAGATTCTATAAGAGCAAGATGGTGAGACAAAATAAGAAACAAAAAATTCCTTTAGTTAAAAAATATGGTGGTATGTTAATAGCTTTAAGTCAAACTCCTCCAGCATTTCAAAAACAAATTATGAAAAATGCACCTTAAGAATTAATTGTGTGTCAGAATGCTGTCATAATCTTTTAAAAGGCAACATACATCTAACAAAAAGTCAGAAACAAAAATTACATCAAAGCATCAACAACTACGAGCACTCGCTAGTTAATCAATAACTCTTAAAAAGAAAAAACAAATTTTAAATCAAAAAGGTGGTTTTTTACCATTACTTGGTTTACTTGGACCTGCTATAGGAGTTGCATCAAATCTTGCAAATAAATTAGTCAGTAAAATATGAAAAAGATGGCTATTGTACCTTATCAAATGTTAGAAGATATGCAACGTTTTAGAAATGAAAAAGCTCAAAGACCAAGATTACCCCCTAACCCACAAGTTACAAATACTGCACAACTTCAAAATAATTTATCATCTGTGTTAGAAAATTCAGAGTTGTCCGAAAGTGAGAAAGAACAAAAGTATGGGGAAACTTTACAAAGATTTAAAATGTCACATAAGAAGGCATTACAACCAACATTGGTTCCATTGCCTGAGTCAGGAGAAAAATCATTATTTTTACGAGATCGTATTATAGAAAGTGTCCCTGTTACAATGAGACGTAAAGCAACTTCATTATTATCTGCTTTATCATCTCATCCACACATGAGTTGGGGTGATCATGGTGTATTAAGTTACGATGGAGAAGTCATAAAAGGTTCAAATATCATAGATTTAGTCAATGATGTTCTTAGACACCGAAAAGGTTTTAAACCGAGTGGATGGGAAATGTTTAGTCATGGATTAAAAGATATAAATATCCCTCAAGATTTTGTTGGTAATCGTGAACGTTGGTTATGGATGAATAGACAACCTATACCCAAACCCAGTAAATATCAAAGTTCTCCAGAAGATAGTTGGTCTGAAACTCCTCAATCCTCCCCTCCAAAACATAAAGTTCGTCGAGGTCATAGAGTGCAGTGGAGTGAAGACACACCAAAGTCAGCACTAAAGCGTAAATTGACAAAACGTAGATTATCTGAAAAATGGGAGGCTTATTGAATGATTTATTAACTGGAATATATTACAATACAAAACATCCTGCTGGTTATGGTGGTATACAAAAATTGTACAAAGCAGCTCATAATAAAGATAATTCCATCACAATTGATCAAGTGAAAAAATGGTTGAAAGGAGAAAGAACTTATACTTTACATAAACCCATCCGTAAAAAGTTTTCAAGACGTAAGACTATAGTGGGTGGTATTGATCATCAATGGCAGGTTGATTTAGCAGACTTACAAAGTTTACAATCTTACAATGACCAATTTCGTTATTTAGTTTGTGTTATTGATGTATTTTCCAAATATGCATGGGTAATACCCATTCACAATAAATCAGGAGAGACCTTAACAAAATCTTTTCAGAGTATTTTGAAAACTTCTGGACGTAAACCTTTATCATTACAATCTGATAAAGGTTCTGAATTTAAAAATAAAGATGTGCAAAATTTTTTAAAGAAACAAAACATTCATTTCTTCACAACAGAAAATCCTGAAACCAAAGCTAGTATTGTTCAACGTTTTCAACGCACATTGAAAACACGAATGTGGAAATATTTTACACACAAACGTACATTAAGATACATTGATGTGTTGGAAAATTTAGTTGATGGATATAATCATAGTTTTCATCGAAGTATTCAGAGAACTCCTGCTTCAGTATCATTAGAAAATGAAGTAGAAGTATCTCAACATTTGTATGGTAAAAAAAATCTAAAAAGAAAAAAATACAATTTAAAGTTGGTGATATAGTACGTATTAATAAAACCAAACGTACATTTGAAAAAGGGTATTTACCAAATTGGACAAAAGAGTTATTTAAAATTACTCATGTAAAACATACAATACCACCCACTTGTCAACTTGAAGATATGGGTGGTGAAAATATACAAGGACATTTTATCCACAAGAAATTCAAAGTATAAAAGATGATAAAAAATATATAATTGAATCAATTCTTAATAGACAGTCAAGACGTGTGGGAAAGAAAATTATTAAAGAACTTAAAGTACATTGGGAAGGTTATCCAAAGAAATTTGATAGTTGGATAGCAGAATCAGATTTGATATAAAAAGAACATGTCATCAAATGAAACTTCATTACCTAATGAAACCATTAGTGTTGATGTACAAAGTCAACAAAGTCAACAATTTAAAATTTGTGGAAATCGTGTTGCAAAAAATCAAGTCACTTATTTCACACAGATTATTATCATTTATGGTATTATAATTACTGCCATTGCACATTTGAGTTTACAAAGTCCTGATAAAGAATTGTGGTTAGTGTTATTAAGTAGTTCATTAGGATATATTCTTCCAAGTCCAGGTTTAAAATATTTGAAACAACCACAAGATAAGAAAAATGAATTCATTTTACGTAACACTTCTGAGTGATAGTTCTATGGATATGTTTCCAAATAATAACCAATGTTGTTTTCAAACACAATTATCTAAACCCATTCATGTTGATAAAGAACACTGGGAAGTGGGATTAGTTGAAGTAATTTTACCTTTGGAAGCAAAAAATATTACAGATGAAGAATCTGTTTTTAAAATCATTGTGACAGATAGCAAAATATCAAATCGTATTAATAAAATGAATTTGAAACATACATTACACAAAGGTGTTGCTGCTGTCGAATTAAATATTTTATCAGGTGCATATTTAAATGGCGCTCATGTCATAGATGCAATGCAAACAGAAATTCAAGAAAAACTTGGAGACATATTTAAATCATTTGATGTATTATTTCATGTTGGATTTTCAAGTCTCCAAGGCCGTGTAAAATTAGTAGGAAATAGTATTGGGAAAGTGGGTATTGAAATGTCAGAAAGTTTATTACAAAAATTGGAATGTAAAGATATTTTTCCTGTCATTTTTCCTAACACATCAAAAGGTGCATTTAAATATAATGTGGACTTAAATGTGGATTTCAATCAAATCTTTATTTATGCTGACATAGCAGATTATACATTTTTAGGTGATATTGAAGCACCTATTTTACGTGCGATTCCATTTGAATCACATAAAGAGTCTTTGCATACTCATATAGAATTTGATAATGTACATTATGTACCAGTATCAAAATCTTATTTTGATCAGATCACTATAAATATAAATGGGAACACTGGTAAACCCATTCAGTTTGCAAGTGGCAAGACAGTTGTCAAGTTGCATTTTAGACAGAGACATAAATTAAATTTGTAAAAAATGATGCCGGTGTATCAAGGTGTACCACGGCAATATGGATATGGATTAGGGTCTATTTTTCGCACAGCAATAAGAACAGCTGAACCATTTATAAAACCAGTTGCAAAAAATGCATTTCAAACATTAAAGAGAGATGGATTAAGACATGGTTTAGAAATAGCAAATGAATTGATAAAAAAACGTAAAGCACCTAAAGACATTTTATTAACTCATAGAAAAGATCTTTTGAAATCAGTTGGTGAATCTGCTTTAGGTATAAAAAGACAAAAACAAGAACAAAAACGTCAGTCTGTGGTTCGTTCTCGTAGAGGCAAGACACGTCAAAGACAAGCTTATTCAAAACGAAAATCAAGACCACTTGATATATTTGATTGAAAAAAATCATGATGTTACATGGATCTTGCGAACGTTTTGGTAGTAGTTTTGATCCAGATAATGTATCACCAACATCAAGTGGTATAGAAAATATTGGTGAAATTGAACAATTTCCTATTGCATCTTTAAATAATTCTTCACCAATAGAATTTTTAATTCCAAGACAAACATCCAAGTGGTTAGATCTTGCAACATCTACACTTGAAGTTCAATTTAAAATTACAAAACAAGATGGGAGTGTTTTGGCTGGAGATACACAAATTGCTCCTATCAATAATTTTTTTCATAGCATGTTCAGTAAAATTGATGTTACACTGAATGGCAATCTTATCACCACCAATACAGATCTTTATCCTTATAGAGCATATTTTGAGAATTTTCTTAGTTATTCAAGAGATGTGAAAAAAACACATCTAGCTGCTAGTGAGATGTGGTATACAGATACTCCTGGACACCACGCAGAAACAAGTAAAGCTTTGTCGAACAAAGGTTTGACTGAACGAGCTAAATTAATTGGTGGTAGCAAAAATGTACAACTAAGAGGAAAACTGCATTTAGATCTGTTTGTGCAAGATAAGTATTTACCAAATGGAGTTGAGATGAGAATTAAAATGCATCGTGCTCCAACTAAATTTTGTTTGATTGGTAGTGAACATGGAAAAATAGAAATTCAAAAAGCCATATTCAGAATACCGGCATTGGATTTATTTCCAAAATTTGCGAATGATCTTAATGCACAAATAGATTGAACAAATTATAAAATGCCCATAAGACGTAGTGAAATTAAAACTTTTACTATTGGAAGTGGTCTTCGTTCAAAAATAGAAGACTATCTGTTTCATAAACAGATGCCAAAACGAATTATTCTTGGTTTAGTTAGTAATCGAGATATATAAATGGAGATATTGGCACTAATCCATTTAATTTTCAACATTTCGATTTGAATAAGTTGGAAATCACAATAGATGGACATTCCATTAAAGCACGTCCCTTTGAACCGAATTTTGAAGGTGGACTTTATCTAAATTCATATTTATCATTGTATGAAGCTATGGGCTATTTTGGACAAAATCAAATCATTTAATTTATCTTTGCAGGATTATGCAAAAGGGTATACCCTTTGGGGTATTGATTTGACACCTGATCAGAGTAGTAGTGGGCCCTTGGCTCACCCAATAAAGTCTGGCAATCTTAGGTTTGAACTTCAGTTTGCTCAAGCTCTTCCCGAGGTGATCAACGTTGTTGTCTATGCAGAATTTGATAGTGAGATAGAAATCAACAAATTCAGAGAAGTGATATTTGACTATTAAACAAGATGAGTCAGTGTGAACATTGCAAGATGTGTAAAGAAAAAATACAAACATTATTTCAAGAATGTGTAGTGATAGAACTGACAAAATCCATTCAACAGAAAATGAAAATATCAGTGAAGAAGAAAATCGAACCAACACAACAACATTAATAGATATGAACATTGCAGAGTGTTTACAGAAAGTGTGTCCAGTGACTATACTATATAATCTACACAAGAGAGCAAGAAAAATAAACTTATTAGAATATTGTGCTCATATAGACTTTGAAATAGACTGCCAAAAAGACATTCAAAAGTGGGCAGATTTAGTTAAAAGAGACTGGTCATATTATACAGCATATCTTGATTAATGACTCCGTGTCAGCCTTTTTCAAGGCTAAGAAGATGGAAACCATACAATTACAAACTATACTTGACAGTTCTCAAAGGTTATCATCCTTAAATGGAAAAGTGTGTTCAAAAGACTTGTTACCAAAACAAAAATCTATACACAGACAAGCATTTTTTGTGAACACAGATTCATCAAAAGAACCAGGAGACATTGGATAGCAATATATTTTAAAGACAATCATTCTGCTATCTACTTTGATTCATATGGTTTACCACCAATAGATAGAGACATATACAATTTCATAGTGAAAAATACAGATTCCTGGACAATAAATACAATGAGACTACAAAGTGAATTAACTGTTGTGTGTGGAATGTACTGTATATTTGCTTTAGATCATCTTGCAAGAGGATATGATTTAGAGACAGTTCTTACTATCAAATTTGATCCAAGAAATTTCCAAGAGAATGATAGAGATGTTCGACGATGGTTTGAGCAAACTTATAGACATTATTTGAAATAACTGTAATAAATATCAGGTGTCAAAACAATCCCACAGAGGTAATTTTTTTACATCTTTTAGTTTTTTAAGTTTTTTTTATTAAAGTCAATCATCAATTATATAATTTTCGCCAGACATTTGTGTAACAGAGAGATAGGGTTTTTTAGTTATTTTTTATATTTGTTTCAAAATCAGATCACTTGAGTGATATCAATTTTTTATCTGACTCCCAAGATTTTTTTCAAAAAATCTTGGGTATCAAATAAAAAAGCTAGCATAAAAAAGAATCTTGATGTAAATAGGTTTTCTCATGGATAGGCAAACTCAGATCTCGGTGTATATATGTTCAGATTTCATTTCAATATTATGATTCAACTTTAAATACAGTTTTGTCTTTTGTTAAAACCTCTGTGATAGTTTAGTCGATTTTGTTAGGTTAGTCCTATAATCCCTTTTTATCACCGTGTCCCTATTATCTCCCAACAGTAAAAAAGAGTTAAGAGTCACTTCTCTTTTTCACTGAGAGTATTAGGTTTTAATATTGTATGCATACTTATCAAAAACTTTTATAGTGTAACCTGATATACAGTTTATATTGTAGAGATAATTTTGATTGCTAAACATACAATGAATACTATTCTTACTATAGAAAAAACAACTATCACAGAGAGTTCGACCACAACGCGAATCCCTAAGTTTTTTATTTTGTGCATGTGTTCTTGTGTTTTATTGTAAGCATAATTTCCTTATGCTCACAATAAAACACAAGAAGACACACAAAATGCCATTTCCCCATTTATAGAAGTTGTGTGCACAAAGTGGAGAGATGACAACCCAAAACCATATGGATAACCCCCAATATAAAATGATTTAAATTAATATAGACATTGGGTCACACTCTAGGGAGGGAACTGTTTTTTTGTCTTTTTTATATAACAAAGACTTGATTGTGTACATGAGAAGATATATCTCTTTCTAATAGTGTGGGTTTGGCCCTGAAAAGGGCCGTTTTTAAACATCTTCAGTTCCGTAGAGAGCTATGTGGTAAAGCCATCTCTACTTCGGTGAAGAATTCACCTTCCCACACGTCTATGGTTGTTGCTAGTATCTCTTCATCTGTAAAGCAATCTTGCTCCCATGAGTAGCTTTTCCCCACAAGAGCTTCCTCCTGCATGTGTACGGGGAGATCAAACCAGTGTTTAGGTCGATTCTTGTACTGGATCTCCCCGAACGGACGTGTGGCGGCTTTGACGAAAGGGTGGTCTTCAATCTTCTTAAGTTGTTCTTCCATCGAAAGTGTTGCCGACCACCACTTTCTCAAAGCCAAGGCGAATTCTTCATCGGCTCTCTGTTTCTTGGTTCTCTCATAACTCTCTACGGAACTGTAATTGATCTTCGTTGGCTCCATGTCTTTTTCCTCTCTGTCAAAAGATGATTTTCTTAGTCAGATGATGAAATGTATCCAAATCCTCAACTCGCCTTCTTTTTATAGGCAATGCGAGGATCTGAAATGCACTGAAGAACGCTCACGCGACAATTTTGATCGAGTGCGGGAAAAAATTGTTGACATCGGACGGCTGTGACAGTAAACGTCTGTTATCAACAATTTTTTCCCGCACTCGATCAAAATTGCCGCGTGAGCGTTCTTCAGTGCATTTCCGATCCTCGCATTGTCTATAAAATCTAACACACATTCCAGACAATTCATTTGCTAAAAAGAAATCGCCTGTTCTGCATTCAATCATGGACGAATACAATATACTAGATGATTTTAATGATTTAATTCGTATTGACAACTCATTGATGACACAGCAGAGAATACCAAACCAAAAGGATACCATACCAAGTAAGAGGGCAAATAATACTTTTTCACAAGATGAAAAAAATGAAACATTATTACAGAAAATCTTGGAGACTCTACAAGACATGAAATCATCTCACCAAAAGATCGTTCTCTCAGCTGATAAGATTACAGTTCCTATAGAATTCAAAGTGTCATCTCTTCCTTTAACAGTACCATATGAGTTGGCAGAACTGATACCTCAAGCTAAGAGAAAAAGGGGACGTCAAGCACGGAAAGAGTTAGTGACTACATCCACACAAACAGATAAAGTAATTCAACAACCTATTCCAGAGGAAGAATCATCTGATGATATTGTTAAACCTAAAAAAAAGAAACGGGTACGATTCGATGGTCTTGGGCGATACATGAAAAATATTGCTAACTGTTGAGTGACTTGCACTTCATCAAAACAAAAACAGCCCTTCTAAGGGCTACCCACACTATTAGAAAGAGATATATCTTCTCATGTACACAATCAAGTCTTTGTTATATAAAAAAGACAAAAAACAGTTCCCTTATCCTCCAGAGAAAAAAAACTTATAAGCAAAAATGTGCTATAGGATCTGGTCATAATGCATGATGCGGTGCCACTATAGACCCAAGCATTTTTAACACGGCGTTTTCCATAGGGTCCATTGCCTTAGTGTTAAATTGTGTAACTTATAGACCCAAGAATTTATAGTTGTGTAACTTATAGACCCAAGAACTTATAGACCCAACATGTATGCACTGTGCCACCAGTGCATACATGTTGGGTCTATAAGTTCTTG
Source organism: Pictodentalium vernedei (assembly GCA_031216915.1). Taxonomy (NCBI): domain Eukaryota; kingdom Metazoa; phylum Mollusca; class Scaphopoda; order Dentaliida; family Dentaliidae; genus Pictodentalium; species Pictodentalium vernedei. The sequence continues at coordinate 852,729,178 of CM062296.1, read as the reverse complement.
GGTCTATAAGTTACACAACTATAAATTCTTGGGTCTATAAGTTACACAATTTAACACTAAGGCAATGGACCCTATGGAAAACGCCGTGTTAAAAATGCTTGGGTCTATAGTGGCACCCCCAACTACTACCGACAGACCGACATTGCCACATATACATGTACATGTAGAGCTGCTGGCCGCAGCTAAAAAGCTTTAACTACGTCCTTCATTTCTACAGCATCATACATTTTTATCAAATTCCATGAGTTTTCTAAATCAGTGGAGCCCACTTAATTGGATATCTCTTAACTGAATAACCCTGTTAATTGAATATAATTTCCCAAAACAAAACCATTTACCATGGCTTCAGAACAAATTTGACCTGCTAATTGAATACAGGTTATAGAGAAGGTCTGGTACTCTTAAAAATGCAGGAGGGCTTAAAAATCGCTCCCCTCGCATGGCCTAGGGGAGCAATTACCTCTCAAGCTTACAAAAGCTACGAGTGGCAAAATAAAGTTTTGTATATCTTATTTGGTGCTTCAAACAAGGTAGTCTCTGTGAGATGGCTACACTGCCCCTCCAGGCCTTGTCAAGGTCCGGAAGTGTGGGAGGGGAAGTGTTGCCATCTTACAGAGACCACTAACATAGCAGAGATTTGAAAAGATGAGGGTTTTAGGAAAGGGCTGTTATGGCAATCATTATTTTCTAAGGCCAGGAGGGCTAATTTTCGCCCTCCTTAAACTTTTTGGGCGTGCAATAGGCGAGCGCATAAATCGCTCTCCTAAAAATGTGAGGCCTGATAGTTGAACAACCTGTCGAGAAATTACTCTGACAGTTTCCCATTGTTAATAGACCTAGAGTACGTATCTTGAACACTTTACCTGATGAATCGGGCCCAACCGTTCTCTTAATTTACAAAGTACAGTACAGCCTACAATAAAGTGGAAAACTGGTCACACAAATAATGCGCTATTTGGGTGATATTTGCGTCATATTCGAATATGAACATCGCGATATTTTTTATAGGAATAATGCATCAGTTGGTCGTGATTTGGCCCATCAAACACGCTAAGATGAAGACGTCAATAAACCCTATATAACGTATTAACTTCCAAGCCAATTTTTATTGTTTATAATATATTTATATTATTTTCAACACCTACACCACATCAAGATACAAAATTAAAAACACGATTAATTATTAACAGTAATCATTTCCATTAAAAAAGCACAAAGAACCAGTGAAGTCATATCAATGCTAAACAGTAAACAAACATAGGCACTCAAATAAATTAATACTTTATATACAGGGGTTTTTTTATTTCATAAACTCAGCATGTCCGAATGTCCAAATCACAACAAACTGAGGCGAGAGGCTTTTCACAACACAGACATGTACATAATGGCACTTGCTGTTGATGGCAAGTATAAAGGTTTTTTTGATTTCGTCATCTTAGCGTGTTCAAGCGGTCAAATCATGACCAACTGATACGTTACTACCATCACATACAAGCATGACGTAAATATTGCCTATATTTATTTATTGGGGTTTAAGGTCACATACTTATGCATAATGGCTAATCGTGACCATGACAGTTCTATGGGTGGAGGAAGCCCAAGAACCCGGAGAGAACCACCGAGCAGCGATGAGCAAATGTGAGCTCCTCAACATTCTAACTCTATTCAAGCTCCGCTCAAGCAGGGTTACAGCAGTTGAAGACATGTTCACCATCGACGTGCAGTACGCCTTAGTACACAGCATCATTGTGCTCCCATGTAGGCAACCGGGATAAAGTGCCTTGCCCAAGGACACAATGCAGGTCATCCCAGGCGGGGATCGAACTTGGGACCTCTAGCATAGAAGTCCAACAGTCTACCACTGAGCCACAGCTCTCCCAATATTGCCTAGTGTGTGATGCAAATATTGCCCAAATAGTGCATTATTAGCGCATCCAGGTTTCCACTTTATGGTAGGCTGTGCTGTATATGGATACTTGTATATGATAAAGTAGCAGTCAGTCTCCAAAGAATTTTAACACAGCCAAACGAACGGTTAGCCATCCCAAAACCACGTTAATGGTCAGCTGGTCAGTCATTTGTCAAATTTGTCACACTGTTTAATCTCACACCGCCACATTTTCCTCTCTTCTTTCTGTCAATTCGGCACACATGTTCTGTTTTAAAAAAAATTAAAAAATTAGAAATTATGAAATAAATAATGTTTAAACTGAATCTACACTTATGTGACTTTTAATCAGAATGATGTCGTTGATGATGTCTTAAAAGATTCCCCTTGTGTGCAAAAGATTTGTCACAAACTTCACACTTGTATGGTTTTTCACCTGTATGAACTCTCAGATGTCTTTTCAAACCTTCCTTCAGCAAAAAGCTTTTACCACAAATTGCACATCTGTATAACTTTTCACCCGTATGAATTCTTTGGTGGGCTAGAAGATTTCCTTTCCGTGTGAATGATTTGTCACATATGTCACACCTATATTCATCTTCACAAGTATGGAATTTCAAATGATAAATTAGAGATTTCTTCGCAGAAAAGGACTTATTACAAATCTCACACTCATGTTTTTCACTAGAATGAATTCCCAGATGATCCAAAAGACTCTGCTTCGAGGTAAATGATTTGCGACAAACTCCACACTTAAATGGTTTTTCCACTGTATGATTTTTTAATGGTTTCTCACCAGAATGAAATCTGAGATGATGTTCAAGTTTTGATTTTCCCTTAAAAGATTTGTCACAAATCTGGCACTTACATGTATTTGATTTATCACCTGTGTGATTTTTCAGGTGTGAATTAAGAGAACCTTTCTGAGTGAATTCACTGTAACAAATATCACACTTGAATGGTTTTTCTCCTGAATGAATTCTCATATGTGCATCAAAAGTTGATTTCAAAAAGAAAGTTTTGTTGCAAATGTTACACACTTTTAATTTTTCCACAGAATGAGATTGCTTATGGCATTCAAGCCTGAACTTCTGCTCGAATGTTTTGTAACATATGTGGCACCTATATAGTTCTACACTAGAATGAGAGTTTAAATGGTAAGTTAATGATGGCTTTGACGCAAAGACCTTATAACAGATATCACACTTGAATGGTTTCTCTCCTGAATGAACAGTGAGGTGTTTTATAAGATTTGATTTCCGAGAGAAGGATGTGTTACATATGTCACATCTGAATGATATTTCACCAGAATGAATTTTCATATGACAATCAAAATTTTGCTTCACTGCATAGAATTTATCACAAATGCCACACTTGAATGGTTTTTCTGTAGAACGGGTTTGTACATGACTTTCAAGGTCTGAGTGTTTATTGAATGATTTGCCACAAATACCACTACTTACATGTTCATGTAATAGCTGAGCATCATTAGTGATTGTACAATGGTTTTCAAGGAATGTCACTTGATCAATTGTATCTTCACAAATAGTTGAATTGAATGCTTTACCTTTGTCTACGTCTCTCGACTCACCAATATAACAGCCCAGCACATCATTGTTTGAGTCTATTCTATCTGCTTCTTGGTGACTGATGAGACCATGTTCTGTTTTAACAGAATTAACACAAGTTTCATATTTCACCATTTCATTTACGGTTCTCCCATGATTACAGATATCTTCACAACACTCAGTATTTCCAAACTCACATACAACTGTATGGGTTGGTAACCCCATCTGCTTCAAGTCTTTGTTACACATGGTACACTTGGACTGTGCAACACCAGACAGGGGAAAGTTATTGTGATAGTCCCGTGATGTCAGGTTATGAATGTTTTCATCAATGTTTTTCTCCATTAGGTTTTCATTAAAATCTCTTGTTGATTGCAAAACAACATTCCTGTTCAATAGCAGCCTGCTGTGATTTTTTATCATTATCATGTGAATCATATTCTTCACTGAACCCTGTGTCTAATACATCAACTTCTTTATATTCTTCAGTTCTGGTCATGATGGATGATGTCTTTTCTGTAAAAAAAAATGTGTCTATAAAAAAATGTGTTTTACAACTAAAACAATATAAACATGGCATATATTTTTAAACATGAATATAAATATCGTTCATAAGGGGGTGTATTGTGATGCTGCATCACTAGAAGCTGTTATGCTATTGATATTACAGTACAGTCGCTGTGGACTCGCCGTAATCCATGCATAAGCAGGGATTTCTACACATGCATATTTACCAGGTAATAAAAATCATCATGAGCAAAATTGTATTTAGGGAGACAACTTACATAAGCTTTAAGCTTCCTGTCGAATCCCTCTTTACAAAGTAATAAATGTCCTTGCCTTTACTTGTTTCATGTATAATACTAGTACTGTATCTTGTGTTGGTCTGATTTTTGTTACTCAACTGTTATTGTGAAATGTATTCGCTTATCAACTATTGAATAAATATTGTTTAAACTAATATTGTATTTAATGAAGCACTGAGTTGTACCCGGTGCTTCATTAATTACATTTTTGAGGATTATTTCTATTATTAGGATTTGAGATCTAATATTATTGCGTCTGTGGAAATATTGTCCAACTGTGAAAAGTGACCAGTCCACGGTGGCTGTACTGTAAAACGAATATAAGTGTAACTTGATAATTCTTTAACCTGACTACCACAGCATTTTAAACAAATAAATTAAGTGTCACATTTTTCGAAAACAAGAGGCCCATGGGGGTTGAGGGCACTCACCTGTCATGGTAGTCTAAATATCAAACCAGGGACTTGACTTGAGTAAGCTGCATATGCCCCTCGTAAGAAAAGCATATACCAACTAGATGAAGTGATTGTGCCCACACAATACACAGAATTTTCCTTCTATTTTCAGTTCCTGCACAATTACGTCCCAAAATTGAGATAAAGGCATAAAAAAGATTTTTTTTTATTTTTGTTCGGAACTTTTCGAAGTTCCAAACAAAATATTTTCAGACTAATCCTTTTTTTCTTCTTCTTAAAATTGACCAAAACGCATAAAAAAACCAGAAAAACTAATTTCCAGATTTTGATCCAAAATTTCCAAGTCCCACCCGGCCCCCAAATTTTCATTGTAAAAAAAAAAATTGGCTTAAAATTGACCAAAACACATAAAAAACCAAAAAACTAATTTCCGGATTTTGGTCCAAAATTTCTAAGTCCCACCCGGACCAGCCCAGACCCAAATTTTCAGAGAAAAAAAAAAGTTTGTCTTAAAATTGACCAAAATGAATAAAAAACAAAAAACTTATTTCCAGATTTTGGTAAAAAATTTCCGAGTCCGGACCAGGACCCTCAATTTTCAGCCTAAATATGAACACAGGGACTTGGCTTGAACAAACTTGAATCTCACTTCCCTAAGGATGCAGCACACCAAATATCAAAAGATTCTTATTGGTAGATCTGAAGAAGATTTTTAAAGAATATTCCTCATAGTGCACTAAATTAAACATTTGGTCTTCCATAGAGCGCCCAAATATGGACCCAGGGAATTACTTTCAATAAACTTGTGAAATAATCTTCCAAAGATGTTATACATGTATGTGAAATCTGAAAGCTTTTAGAGCAGTGGTTTGGGAGAAAAGTAGTCTTAAATGTTTTTCCCATTACCCATAGTGTTAAAAAATGCTGACTCAGCACTTTTTCAAAGTCCCAAAAAGTACCCATGATAAAACCGATAGCAATTGCTTTTTACCATTCCATTCTGTTGGTCCTAAAGAAGCTTCACAACAAATAAGAATTCTCAGTGCCATTAAGTTTTGGACATATGGGCGTTTTAATTTTTTCTAATTTAGCTCCTGTGGTTCCCATGGGGCGATGGAAAAAAATCGGGGCATAAATTAAGTACTTATGACCCAATAAGCCCTCATATCAAATTTAGTTCAAATCTGCCTCATGGTTTGGAAAACAGAAATTTTGGGAGGCGCAAAAATTCTTGCCTCTCCCATAATGACGGCAAATATAGCCCAACAAACTTATCTTGAAAAAATTTGAGTCTACATCCCAAAAGGAAGTTGCACATCTAATATTAAGTCTCTGCTACTGCTGGTTCATGAGAAGATTTTTTAAGATTTAGGCACACTTTTTGGGCGTGGCCCTACCAAGGGGCAAGGCAACTTGATTTGAACAAAATCAAATTGCGATGTCATAACAAACTATTATCTCAAATATCAATTAAATTGGTTCAGCGGTTTGGGAGAAGACGCAAACACCATGTTCACGGATGACGGACAATGGACGGTGAGCGATCACTATAGCTCTCCTGACTGAAAGACAGGTGAGCTAAAAAAGTTTCACAATTTTTCAATAAAACCATACAAATATGCATATGATTGAAACCAGCTCAACGATCTGGTTCTAATGATATCCATATCTGTATATTTTTATCGAAAAACATCTGAGATATTGCTGTGTTCAGGGCAGCACAATATTTCGATATACCGGGCACTCTGAACAGCAAATGGGTCCTGATCCCCCTGCATATGTTCTCCCCTGGGGGGGGGGGACTAGTTTATCCCCCTACACACCCTGATTACCTCCCCCCCCCCCCCCTAAATTTTGTTATCTTCTTTTTCACTTACATTTTTTCTCTTGTATTCAATCTGAAACACATTTTTTCTCTTGTTTTCAATCTGAAACCCATTTAAGATACCATAAACAGTTGGTACTACTGGATTCTAAACCTCAAAAGGACTCTGTATACTACATATCAAGTTTCTGCTACTGATGGTTCATCAGAAGATTTTCAAAAAATTTGGCCATTTTTTCCCCACACCTCTACTCAATATGAGCCAAAACCTAATTTGCATAAAAATCAAAATGCCCCTATATAACCACTACTTACATGAAATTTAATTAAAATGTGGCCAGTGGTTTAGGAAAAAGAGGCTCAAACACCATCTTCGCGCAGGATTACGGACGGAGGGACGGACGGAAGGACGAAGTGTGATAAGAAAAGCTCACCCTGACTTTCAGTCAGGTGAGCTAAAAATTACACAATGTATTATGATACAATGGGCTTTGTGGGATTTGTATCACATGATACATTTATGGAAACTACACTTATTTCTTGAAAAGTACTTGTATACAAATTAAAAAAATGCTAAGATTGTATTAAATTTTGATGTAGACAGAATGAAAGTGTCAATGACACTGCAGCTTAACTTGTCTGTGTGTTGAGTTTGATAAAAAGGATAATGTTCAATGTTTATGAAAGGATTATGAAATAAGACAAGAATTTTGATAATTGGGAATATGTTAATTTCTGTTCGTTATATGCTATGTTTTAATAAAAGCAAGAGGCCCCAAGGCGCCTTAATCGCTCACCGCCTAAAGTGGTTCAAAGAAGTATTTGGGGTCACATTCAGTTAGACATGGTTCATCAACACTACAAAGGAATGAAGTCATGAGAGATACATTTTATGGAACTGGGGACATGGCTTGAACAAACTTAAATCTTACCCCCCAAGGATGCTGCATACCAAATATCAAAAGCATTCATCTGCTGGATCTGAAGAAGAAAATTTTTAAGAAAATTCCTCATTTCGAACTAAGTTACAATTCAAGCTCCCACAGTGAGCCCAAATATGGACCTAGGGACATGGCTTGAGCAAACTTGAATCTCACCCCCTAAGGATGCTGCATACCAAATATCGAAACATTCCGACTGCTAGATCTGAAGAAGAAGATTGTTAAAGAAAATTCCTCATTTTGAACTAAGTTATCATTCGGGCTCCCAAAGTGAGCCCAAATATAGACCTAGGGACATGGCTTGAACAAACCTGAATCTTACCCCCTAAGGATGCTGCATACCAAATATCGAAACATTCCGACTGCTGGATCTGAAGAATAAGATTTTTAAAGAAAATTCCTCATTTTGAGCTGAGTTACAATTCGGGCTACCACAGTGAGCCCAAATATGAACCCAGGGACTTGGTTTGAACAAACTTGAATCCCCCCCCCCCCCCCCCCCCACAAGCATGCTGCATACCAAATATCAAAAGATTCTGCCTGCTGGATCTTGAGAAGAAGATTTTTAAAGAAATTTGCCTGAAATGCACTAAGTTCAAATTTGGGCCCCTATACTGATCCCAAATATGAACCCAGGGGGCCGATTTGAACAAACTTGAATCAGATCTACCCCACAATGTTGCATACCAAATATCAAAAGATTCTGTCTGCTGGATCTTGAGAAGATTTTTAAAGAAATTTGCTTGAAATGCACTAAGTTCAAATTTGGGCTCCTATACTGAGCCCAAATATGAACCCAGGGAGTCGATTTGAACAAACTTGAATCAGATCTACCCCACAATGTTGCATACCAAATATCAAAAGATTCTGCCTGCTGGATTTGGAGAAGAAGATTTTTAAAGAAATTTGCCTGAAATGCACTAAGTTCAAATTTGGGCTCCTATACTGATCCCAAATATGAACTCAGGGGGCCAATTTGAACAAACTTGAATCAGATCTACCCCACAATGTTGCATACCAAATATCAAAAGATTCTGTCTGCTGGATTTGGAGAAGAAGGTTTTTTAAGAAATTTGCCTGAAATGCTCTAAGCTCAAATTCGGGCTTGTATACTGAGCCCAAATGTGAATCCAGGTGGCCGATTTGAACAAACTTGAATCAGATCCAGCCCACAATGTTGCATACCAAATATCAAAAGATTCTGCCTGTTGGATCTTGAGAAGATTTTTAAAGAAATTTGCCTGAAATGCACTATGTTCGAATTCGGGCTTCTATAGTGTGCCCAAATATGAATCCAGGGGCCGATTTGAACAAACTTAAATCTGACCCCCCTAGAGATGATGTATACCAAATAGGAAAGAATTCTGCCTGGTGGATCTGAAGAAGAAGATTTTTTTGAATTTTGGAAAGAAATTCATGGGTGCTATGAGTTATGCCCTTGTGGTGCCCCCTGTGGGTGCAGCAAGTTTATTTGTACAAGTTTGAATTGACACATAATGGGGAACATGCACACCAAATTTTGTTCAATTTTCTTCGTTGAGCTATTAATATGAGACCTCACAGTTAATGTATGTGGCCCTGACAGTTAACATATGTCAACGAAAGTTACCAAGTTACAGTGAAATTATTCCAAAACGAGTCATCCCACCAAGTTACATTGAAATCCCTTCATAAATATGGCCTGCAGATTGTGCTAAAGGTTTTCGGGCTTCAGGCCTGTGTAGCCATAAAGATTGACCGATTGCAATTAAAAGGGGACATCCTCATCTCGACATTATACTGAGTCATTCTACTAAGTTACAAAGAAATTCCTCCACAAATACGACCTGTAGTCTGTAGTAAAGTTTTTCAGGTTTTGGGCTTGGGCAGCCGTGAAGGTTGAATGGTCGCAACCAAAAGGGGTCGTTGTCATCTGGGCATCATCTGGAGTGATCCTATGAAGTTACATTGAAATCCCTTCATAAATATGACCTGTAGACTGTGCTCAAGGTTTTCGGGCTTTGGGCCCCTGTAGCTGTCACAGTTGACCAATCACGACCAAAAGGGGATGTCATTATCTAGGCATTATATGGAGTCAGCCTAACAAGTTACAATGAAATCCTCCCATAAATACAACCTACAGACTATGCTAAAGATTTTGGGCTCGGGCAGCCATCAAGGCTGATTGATCGCGACCAAAAGGGGACGTTCTCATCTAGATATTATTTGGAGTCATCCTACCAAGTTACAATGAAATCCTCCCATAAATACAACCTACAGACTATGCTAAAGGTTTTGGGCTCGGGCAGCCATCAAGGCTGATTGATCGCGACCAAAAGGGGACGTTCTCATCTAGATATTATTTGGAGTCATCCTACCAAGTTACAATGAAATCCCTTCATAAATATGACCTGTAGACTGTGCTAAAGGTTTTCGAGATTAGTGGCCGTCACAGTTGCCCAATCATGTCCAAAAGGAGACGTTCTCATCTAGGCTTTATATGAAGTCAATCTACCAAGTTACAATGAAACCCTCCATAAATATGACCTGTAGACTGTGCTAAAGGTTTTCAGGTTTTGGGCTCGGGCTGCCATCATGGTTGAATGATCGCAAAAAATGGGATGTTCTCATCTGGGCATCATCTGGAGTGATCCTGCGAAGTTACATTGAAATCCCTTCATATATGAATAAGACCTTTGGACTGTGCTCAAGGTTTTCGGGCTTCGGGCCCCTGTAGCCGTCACAGTTGACCAATCACGACCAAAAGGGATGTCATCATCTAGGCATTATATGGAGTCAACAAGTTACAATGAAATCCTTCCATAAAAACGACCTATAGACTATGCTAAAGGTTTTTGGATTTTAGGCTCGGGCAGCCATAAAGGCTGAATGATCGCGACCAAAAGACATTATACAGAGGCATCCTACCAAGTTACAATGAAATCACTTCATAAATATGACCTGTAGACTATGCTAATGGTTTTGGGGTTGATCGCGACCAAAAGGGGACGTTCTCATATAGACATGACCCCAAACCTGCAGAAGAAATTTTGTGATGATCAGACAAGAACTACGGGGTGTAGCCTGTGCCAAAGGAAAATGTGAACAGACTCACAGACTAACAGACTTCCACACACGTGATGGCAATAGCTTATTTGGACTTCAAGTTAAGCTGAAAATGTACAAAAATCATACATGTATATAATTTGGAAAATATCATGTATGATGAGTTAAAATATAAAAGTTTTTTGAAAGTACACCCGACATAAAATATGAATGTCTGTGGACATTTCAGTTGTTTATAAACTACTTCATTGGCTGTGTACATTTAAGTATGTCTGTATACATTCATCTTGCAATGGAAATGTAAGTAACAGTTTCTCTCTTACCTAACATAGCAGCGAAAAAAAGCTAGGAAATTGACTAAAATAAGCTTACCGCAGTCTAAAATATCTTACCAATCTCTCGATAAAAGCATACAAATATGGATATTATTAGAACCGGCTTGTCGAGTCGGTTCTAATGATATTCACAGCTGCATGGTTTTATTTAAACATTGCGAGAATATTTTTTGAAAAATGTGAAATTTAATGTACTTTTTTTAAAAAGCTGTGTTAGGTAAAGGGTTAACACATAAGCTCACGTCACCCTTCATACATATGTAGGACAGACTGGTACAATTTGCCATTTCGAATCTCTTTCGCTTAGGTTCCCATTCTGGTAAATGATCATTTCCATCTTTTCTGGCATCATTTACTGCCCTTTTTTCACAATTGACTTGGGGAGCATGGTGGCTCAGTGGTAGATTGTTGGACTTCTATGCCAGAGTTCCCCGAGTCCGATCCCCGTCTGGGGGACCTGCACTGAGTCCATAGGCAAGACATTTTCTCCTGGTTGCCTACATGGGAGCACAATGACGCCATGTGCTAAGGAATACTGCACTAAGATGGTGCACGTCTTCAACCACTGTAACACTGCTTGAATAGAAGTAGAATGTTGAGGAGCTGACTGTTGCTCATTGATGCTCGGTGGTTCTTTCCGGGTACTCTGGCTTCCTCCACCTGTAAAACTGTCATGGTTACGATTAGCCCTTGTGCATATGTATGTGACCTTAAACACCAATAAATAAATTCACAACTGACTTTAATCTGTGTGGTAGCCAGTGTGACCATTCAGGGTCTGTCTACTCTTGTCTTAGTTTTCAGAGAATAAAATCTTGAATTTTGAGATAGCGTATTTATCTGGATATAATAATGAGGACCGATTACAGTACAGCCATCAAGGATGGGTCAAAATCTCTGGGTGAGCATTTTTCCACGCCTATAATTCAGAGAAGATCCGCTATAACACCAAGCAAAATTTCCACCAATGAAGCACCAGGTAATCCAGGTGCTTCACTGGTGGAAACGTTGCTAGGTGTCATAGCGGATCATCTCTGAAATATATGCATGGAAAAATGACAACACGTCCCCGATGACCCTACTGTATGACAGTTCACAGATTTCGAAAGCATCTGCAGCAAGCACGGGGTATGGGGGAGGGGCATCAAATGTCTTAGGGAGTTTGACCAGCATTGCAGAGAAGGGTCTTCCCACAGGAACATTTTTAAAAATAAGGTGATAAGACACTTTCTGACAAAATGTTTGTCGTTCCAGATGAATAACTTTTCGGTTATCGATAAAATCGTTCTATCAAATTTTATGGCCTGGTTTTAATCAGTCCTGCAACAACCATTGAAATAAAACTGTACAACTTAATTCCCATTTTAAAGCTTCTTTCGCTTGTATAGCAAAGTCTTGTTGAAGACCATCAATATTTACTTCCATTTTATTTGTATTTTTGATCCCAGACAGTGGAACCCTTTCATCTGATTCCTCAAATTTCATTACGTGTACAGTCCATTTAAAATATTCTCTCCTCTCCACTGGTCGATTGCATAATAGGGTGTCTAAAAATAGGATAAGTTAATTGGCTTTGAGGGGAACTTTTTAGTATCCATGGTAATTACTTCAACAATAACAAGTGCAGTTGTCAATGATGATCTTATGGACAGTCATCTGTGTTGACTGATTTTGGGGACAAATGATTTTAACAAACAATACTTTATTAAGCAATTTTTTTTGTATTAATGATATCTGACTTTAATGCTTTATCTACAAACATTTGCACACACGAATAACAGAATATATTATATTTTAAAAAAATATATACGCAAGCACTCTTTCAAAGCACTGTAATATCGATCGGGTTTTGTTTGCACTTTTGAATAGAAAATCTCTGCTAGTATTCCATGGAGCTAGCACTCAGCTACTAATGGGTAAAAATACACAGTACGTGACAGGTGGACTACTACCAAATCACTTGTCAAGTGAATGTTTTACAGAACTCATATTTTTTTATACAAACTGATTTTTTAAGGGCCACCAGATTTATCTACACATCCATCAAGAGACAATTTGCTTGCTTGTCTGCTGTTTATCGGTGCCTATAAGTTGAAGTTGAGTGGATAATTCACTCTGTGTGATTTAGTTGTAATCCATCCTGCACTTATCTACACACACGAAATAAATTGTGTGAACAAACTAGACATCTTGCAAGAAGTATTAGCTATTTATTTATCTATTTATTGGTGTTTAAGGTCACTTTTCATCAGCTATGGCTAATTGTGCCCATCGGTCGCAATTGGCCATAGTTGCAGAAAAGTGACATTAAACACCAATAAATAAATAAATTGTGACCACAACAAATGTCTAAAGTCAAGTTTAGCCGATCGTTTACCCCTTTGGTGCCCATTTTAGTGGACATCCATCCCAGGCACTGGTGACTGGGTCCTATTTCACCAGTAAAGTGGAACTTTCTTACCATAGTAAATAAGCACTGCTTCACTTCCCGTTGCCACGGGGTAAGAAGCACTATTAAATATTATCACAGTGTACATTATTGTCTAAGAAATTCTGTGGAAATGCAATGACCCCCCCCCCCCCCCCCCCCCCCCCCAAATATTTCAGACAGCACACCTCTTGAGCTAGGTAGTGATCCAGTCAACATGTGTTTGTTTAAATACACAAGAATAATTTAACTGGGTTTTTTTTAACAATTTTTTGTGGTTGGGAGACGTGATTTGGTTATACTGACGAGTCTCTTTAAAATTTAATCGGGGTCCTTTCTTAGAATTTCACTTCTTTTTTTGAAAACAAAGTACAAAGAACTGTTTCGACCAGGGGAGATAAGTTTGACCGGTGTTTTTATTTTTTTCTTCTTCATTTTTTTCATGTCACTGATCATGTTGCGTGTCCTGCCAAAATATTTTTTTTCAAGGGTGGTATCTTTTAAAACGGACACATTTTTCGGTAAATTTAGCTGATAATTTTCTGTTAGTAAACAAGTTTTACTGTGAATGCAGTCCAGGATGTGATGGAAGGACATGACGGGGAAACCCCTTCGAAGTGCTTGCCTTATCGGAATGGGAATTTTTTTCCCTTTCAGTGCTCCATCGTAGGTCAAAACAACATAAACCTTGATTGACATTCTCTTACCGCGATCATCGAGATCGTTCCAATGAGAGGTCATAAGCTATGTTTTTTTAACAAAAATTTAAAACATAATAAAATTTGAATGGAGATTTTTGTGTATAGTGCTGGCCGAATTTGGCTGTTGACATTGGACTTTTTCCCGCATATTGGACGATTAATTTTTTTAATGAGTAATACATTCTCATTTTAGTTCTTCTAAACTATTTCGGTAAAATGCTTATGCTGTAATAAAAATTAAATCACCGGGTTTTAACTTTGAAATGTTCGGACACTTGGCACAGTATAGAATCCATAATCCCGTATCGGAAAAGCTATTGCCGCAGCGAAACGCCAGGATGTTTCGACAAGACTGTCACATTGTTGTTTCAAAAACACCGCACACCAAGAACACATTTTATTCACTGAAATACTCGTTCTATTCCAGGGAATCCAAATCATATATCAGCAAAAATTTTATTTTAATATGAAAACAAATCGAAAATCTCACGAATTAACGAACGGATATTTTCAATTCCTATATTAAACCGCAGTACAGAGTTCTGGAAATGAAAGATATTGCATTTGTATCTGAATATTTTATTAAATTTAGGGTTTAGAAATTTTCTGACTGAACAATATCATTGCTAATCAGGGACAGTCTCTGAAAGATTTTTCTCGCCAAACATTAATTGGTTATGTAATCCTTCTCACACAACCACACTAAAACAGATTTTCATACCCGGTCGTTTCTACACAAACGACGGGGTAATTAACAAGTGCGGTTTTGTATGCAATGTACACGTAATGCTAAGATGAGGGTGTTCTTGTTATCAATGTGCTTGAAATTAATTCGCATTCACAACAAACTTGTTGTCCATCATTTATGCTGTATTTTTGTTTAAATAAATAGTTGATTCCTGTTGGGGGACAAATAATGAATTAGTCTATATTTATTTTTATTATGTTTGAAAACGAATCGATGTATTAATTGCATAAACACAGAATGTTTTTTCATATGTGACTGGATATCAGTAATTCGGTTTCATCAAGGAACAAACTGCCTTTGATGTCTGGATTTTCCCGTCGTCTTTAATTAGCCTCGCAAAGGGGGTTGTGGACCACCCGTGAAGACAATGTGTTCACCGGGTGTGACGAAAGGGGGTTTTAAATGGAGCGTACACGTAATGATCATGTTGAGGCTTTTTCAAATTTGCCAGATTAATTGATTGGTTTCATTTAGTGGTACAACATGTATACAAGGAATAACAAAAATATACATAGAGGTAACATAATTCACAACTACATGACTCTACCACTGAGAGATGGCATAGCCACTAGTGGCCGTCTTCCCGCCATTCATGTTTAAGAAAAATTAGAGGGTCAGACACTGTAGCTCAGCTTGACAAACTTGTATTTAGCAAGTTATAAATGAAATGGCAAAATTGAAGATCATCAGTACCAATGTTATTTGATGAAATTTCAACACACAGCATTGTGTGTGCAAAACATCAGAGTACTCCATGCATTTTTAAATGTAAACTGTAAGACTGGCTAAAGGAAGAATGTTGATACACAAATGCAGTATGTTCAGAGGTTATTGTAAATGGCAACTTTTTTTTCACAAAAATGAATGCTAATCAATAGCTCTTATCTAAAAGGTCTTGCCTAATGAGCAAACCAAGTTAAAAAACAATCCTATGATAAATGTGGCCTGTAGGCCATGTCAAAGAAGATTGTTGAAGCACAAATGCAATAAATTCAAAGATTGTTGCTAACAGCAACAGTTTTTGATGGAAATGAAAAGAAAATCAATACCTCCTATCTTTGTCACCTGGCATAGGCATACAGTACAAGGGTTCAAAACAACCTGATAATGAATGTGACCTCTGGGGCATGCCAAAGGAAGATGCTAATGCACAAATGCGCTAAGTAGAAGGTCATTGCTCGTGGTGATGCGTTTTTTTTATGGAAATTCTTAAATATACCCTGCAGAGAGTGTAAAAGGGATAAGTTGATGCACAAATACAGTAAGTTTAAATGCTGGTGATAACAATAATATCTTTATGGAAATGAAAAAAGCAATAGCTCACATCTAGAGGCCATCCCGAACACACATACCAAGTTTCAAAGTGATCCGATCATAAATCTGCCCTGAAGGGTGTGTGAAAAGGAAATATTGAGATCTGACAACACTAAGTTCAAAGGTCAGTGGCAACATTTTTTGACAGAAATGGAAGAAAATCGACAGCTCCCATATAGATGTCACCCCTCACAAGCACAGCAAGTTTGCAAGCGATCCAATCATAAATGTGCCCTGTAGGGTGTGTCAAAGGGAAATATTGATGCTTAACTGCACAAGTTTTTACTAAGTTCATCGAAGGTCAATGCCAATGGCAATATTTTTTGATGGAAATCAAAAAACATTGATAGCTGCCATCTAGAGGTAACCCCAAACAAGCATACAAAGTTTCAAATGGATCTGATCATAAATGTGCCCTGTAGGGCATGCCAAACGAATATATTGATGCTTGACTAAACTAAGTTCAAAGATCGTTGCCAGCGGCAATATGTTTTGACTGATGGAAATGGAAGAAAATCGATAGCCTCCATCTAGAGGTCACCCTAAACAAGCATGCCAGGTTTCAAAGCAATCCGATCATAAATGTGCCCTGTAGGTTGTGCCAAAGGGAAATATTGAGGTCTGACTAAACTAAGTTCTAAGAATGTTGGCCGCGGCCACATTTTTTTACGGAAACGTAAGAAGCTCAACAGCACCCATCTAGAGGTCACCCCAAACAAGCATTCCAGGTTTCAAAGCAATCCGATCATAAATGTGCCCTGTAGGGTATGCCAAAGGGAAATATTGGGTCTGACTAAACTAAGTTCTAAGAACGTTGGCCGCGGCAACTTTTTTTGACGGAAATTGAAGAAAATCGATAGCTCCCATCTGGAGGTCACCCCAAACAAGCATGCCAGGTTTCAAAGCAATCCGATCATAAATGTGCCCTGTAGGGTTTGCCAAAGAGAAATATTGAGGTCTGACTAAACTAAGTTCCAAGAACGTTGGCCACAGCCACATTTTTTGCCAGAAATTGAAGAAACTCGAGAGCTCCCATCTAGAGGTCACCCAAACAAGCATACCAAGTTTCAAAGTGATCTGATCATGAATGCGACCTGTGAGGTGTGCCAAAGGAAATTGTGGATGAAGGTACGTATACCGGCGGACGAGAAGTGATGGCAATAGCTCAGCTATTGAAAGTGTTTGATCATGGCATCAATAAATGTTTGGAAGCCACATTGCCATCTTAAGATAAATGTTCCCAAGAAACCCCCCCCCCCCCCAAAATATATATGCACACGGCAGTGAAATAGTTCATCGTGAAATAAAATCTTTGGAAAAACACAGTGAAGTTACGAGAGGGTTAAATTAAAGACATGCAAACAGGAATCAAATAAATGGTTCCAGCATTTAAAGGGTTCATATTCAACATGAAATAAAATCTTTGGAAAACAAACTAAGTCACAAATTTTAACAATTTTCTGATCAAAATGACAAGATTACAATGTTAATAGCAGCAAATTTGTTATTTTAAGAGCAATATGTCAATCAAGGTTCTCAGTGAATGAACATTTTCCTCCAGGATAAACTACTGCAAAAATGCTAACTCATCATTTTTCCAATACCCTCTACCGGACACCCTGATTGAACTTGTGGCAATTTTTTATTTACCAATCCCTTCTTCCAGTCCGAAGGAAGCTTAAGTCCAAATAACAGTTATCTGTTCTTTGTGGTTTGGGATATATGGACTCTTTAATTTTTTTTCTGTTTTTTAGCCCCTGGGGGTTACCACAGGGCTGAGAAATGTTTTTATTTATTATTATTATTTTTTTTTTTTTTTGGGGGGGGGGGGGAATCAATAACATAGGACCCACTTATATTACATGCCAAATTTGGTTAAAATTGACCTACCAGTTCTTGAAATAGAAATTTTGGGCCAAAATGGATATGCCTCCACAGAGAGCCCAGATATTGACCTATCAACTTCCCTTGAACAAACTTTAATCTTCGACACCGAAGGATGTTCCATACCAAATATCAGGGCATTCCCTCTGGTGGTTCATGAGAAGAATTGTAAAGGTTTTTAAGCTTTTGGAGGATAAACCAGAGCCTGAATGTGGCAGCTGCTTCATTTAAACAAAATAGAAAAGGTATACCCCATAGATGGTCTTTGCAATATATGTTTGAATTTGGCCTAGTAGATGTGAAGAAGATGTCAAGTTCGCAAAAAGTTATCGGATGACGGACGCCGAATAAAAGTGATGGCAATAGTTCCCTCTGACTTGCAGTCAGGTGAGCTAACAAAGCATACGACAGTACACTAGCGGTTTTCCAAGATCTATCAAAGGCCTTTGATACCATACAGCACGGTATTTTAGTTACGAAATTAGAATTTTACGGTGAACGTCTGGTTCCAGAATTATCTCTCGAGAAGAATGCAGAACGGTAATTACCAAAACGAAAATTATTCGATGCGGGGTGCCATAGGAATCGATTCTTGGCCCGATATTTTTTCTAATATATATGAATGACATATTAAATTCAACCCTTCTAAATCTGTTATCATTTGCGGACGACACTACCATACATACTTCAGATAACACTGACGCCAGTCTATGTGACACAGCTAATAATGAGCTCAATAATTTGGAAACATGGAGATCGGCTAACAGCCTGCTGCTGAACACTAGGAAGACGAACAAGAGCTGGACTTTCGTCCGGTGCATACCCCCACATGGTGTACTGCCTAGTGTGGGCATACCTGTGGCCAACAAATATTATTTATGAATATTCTCGTATGGACTGATGGACGAATGCACAGATGGATGGACGCAATCCAGTATAGCCCCCCCCCTTCCCCCCCCCCCCCCTTTGAGAACATTTTCAACAATTTCTAAGTCAAAAGGTATGGTAAATTGTTTGGTGCTCGGAAGTTTTATGCAATGAGGCAGAAGCCTTTGTCATAGGTAAACTTCATGCCATATTTCACTGAAATCCGATAACCTCAACCCAGCACAACCCCCCCCCCCCCGCCCCCACCCCCATTTTCTTCGAAAGTTTTCAACAATTTCCAATAATTTCTAAGTCAAAAGGTATGGTAAATTGCTTGGTGTTTGGAAGTTTTATGCAATGAGGCAGAAGCCTTTGTCATAGGCAAACTTCAGGCCATATTTCACTGAAAGCTGATAACCCATACCTGAGATGCAGGCTGAACAGACAAATAATGTCTATTTCTTACAATGAATATTCTCATGATGGACGAATGCACAGATGGATACAGATGGAACAAGTAATAAAAAATACTTATGACCAACAAATATCATAAAAAATAATAATTTACTTAAGTTATGAATATTCTTGGACGGACTCACACATGGACGCACAGACAGATGGAGGGACGCATGTAATCCATTATACCCCCATTTTCTTCAAAAGTGGTGGTATACTTATATTATGATAAACTCTCCTCAGAAATCAAACCCTAAACCCCAAATAATCCACATAAAGAACAAGAGCACCGCGTAGCGGGACAATATACGCCCGTTTTGTATTTTTGAAGGGTTGGGGTAAGGATGGGGGTGAGGGTGAAAATTGTTTGGACCAACCACATATTCGAACTTGACCTGTATTTTGTTGTGATTAAACAACATACCAAGTTTGGAACCAATCGGAAAACAAATAATAAAAGTTATCATCAGGAAACCAAATATTTGATGCATTCTATGTCCAACAAGGTCCATAATTCAGGGAAACTTCGAAGTTCTAACTGACCCCATATTCGAACCTGACCTGTCTTTTGTTTTGATTAAACCACATACCAAGTTTATGAGTCAATCGAAAAAAAAATACTAAAGTTATCATCTGGAAACCAAATGTTGATGAACGGACAGACCGACGGATGGACAAATGGATGGATAAATGGACAAACAGACAGACTGATTCCATAATTCGACAGTTTTTCAACAGGTGTACAAAAATCAGTTAGGCCATACTAAAGTTATAATCCGGAAAACACAAAATGCACAAATTCAAGAGGAATAACTCTGGAAAGGTACATGCGATTTTGGCCGAAAGTGAACTTGAGCTGTGCTTTGTGGTCATAAACAAAATCTGAGAATTTGAAACAAATTAGTCAAGGCAAACTAAAGTTATCATCTGGAAACCACATAATTTACAAATTTGCAATCATACATGGGGAATAACTATGGAATGGTACATGCAATTATGGCCAAAGGTGAACTTGAGCTGTGCTTTTTGGTCAAAAATAAAATTTGAGAATTTGAAAAACATCGGTCAAACTAAAGTTATCATCCGGAAACCACAAAATCCACAAATTTGCAATCATTCAAGGGGAATAACTCTGGAAAGGTATATGCGATTGTGGTCAAAAGTGAACTTGAGCTGTATTTTGTGGTCAAAAACAAAAAACTGAAAATTTGAAATAAATCGGTAAAGGCAAACTAAAGTTATCGTCCGGAAACGAAAAGTTGGGCTAAATTCCCATAAACAAAGGGCCATAACTCTACTGCTAATGGGCCGCTACAAACAGAAATCGAACCCATCCTGTATTTTGTCATACTAAATCCACATGCCAAATTTAACTCAGCTCAATCCATTACAACTAAAGTTATCGTCCGGAAACTAAATGTGTCCATGGACGGACAGACAGACGGGTGGAGAGACCATTCACATAATACGTCCCGTTTTTCAAACGGGTGTGTAAAATCAACATCTGAAAAATTGGGTGTCAATCCATCAAGGCGTTCGGCTTTAAATGAACGGAAACCAATTTTTTTTTCAAAAATTGTGTTTTCAAAGGGCCATTACTCTGCAGCAGATGGACTGAGAAACACCAATATCGATCTTGGCCTGTATTTTTTTGCTACAAACAACATCCTAAAGTTTGATGTCGATCCGTCAAAGCGTTCGACTTTAAATGAAGGGAAACCAATTTTTTTCGAAAGGTTGTGTTTTCAAAGAGCCATAACTCTGCAGTGGATGGACTGAGAAACACCAATATCGAACTTGACCTGTATTTCATTGCTAAAAACTACATCTGAAAAATTTGGTGTCAATCCGTCAAGGCGTTCAGCTTTAAATGAATGGAAACCAATTTTTTTAGAAAAATTGTGTTTTCAAAGGGCCATATCTCTGCAGCAGATGGACTGAGAAACACCAATATCGAACCTGACCTGTATTGTAATGCTAAAAACAACTTCTGAAAGTTTGATGTCGATCCGTCAAGGCATTCGACTTTAAATGAACGGAAACCAAATTGTTTATGGACAGACAGACGGACAGACAGACTGATAACATAATACAACCGTTTTTTAAACGGGCGTATAAAAACCAAATATACCTAGCTGGTCCAATAAAATTCCTGGGAATATATAGTTACGAAAAACTAAGCTAATCCTGCAATATGCTCTAAGGCAGGCAGAACCATTTACTGACTTAATAAAATAAAACATAATTTACCACAAAGGTCCCTCTTATTGATGTATTACACGCTTGTACATAGTCATCTCTTATATGGTGTCGCTCGCAGTCGGTGAACAAGCTACTTCAATTGCAAAAACGAGCAATAGGCATCGTGAATAACAAAAGATATAATTCGCATACTGACCCGCTATTCCTTAAAAACAGAGTTATAAAGATTATCGATCTTCACAAAATCCATTCATTGTTATTTGATCATGACTGGCACACTGGACATCCTCCTTTCAAAGTTATTTAAGAGTTAATGTAAATCAGGCAGGGGTAAACGCCAGAAAATCAGGATTTCTGAAAACCGATATCGCCAGATCCAAATAACTTGAAAGCCTTCCATCATATAATCTCCTAAAATTATGGAACTCCCTAGAGAACAACATCAGGTGCACTCCTACATGTGCAGTGGAGCCCACTTAATTGGATATCTCTTTATTGTATATCCCTGTTAACTGAATATAATTTTCAAACACAAAACCATTTAGCATACCTTCAGTACAAATTTGATCTGTTAACTGCATATGGACTGTAGAGTAAACTTCTGTTAATTGTATATAAATTTTTGTAATATGTCGAAAAAATTACTGTGACACACAACAAATTCCCCTTGTTTATCAACCTTTTTGGTCTCACTACATCCAATACAGACATTTATTCTATTATATCTTGTTTGACAGAGCTCTATGAGCTCTGTCAAACAAGATATAATAGAATAAATGCTCAGTTTACCTCCAGAACACAGGAAACTGACCAAATCCCTGTTAATTGTATACCCCTGTTAATAGAATAGTTTTCACTGGCAAAATGGATATTCAATTAGGAGGATTCTACTGTAATAGGAAACAATTCAACTCCCTAGAGAACAACATCAGGTGCACGCCTACATGTAATAGGAAACAATTCAACTCCCTAGAGAACAACATCAGGTGCACGCCTACATATAATAGGAAACAATTCAACTCCCTAGAGAACAACATCAGGTGCACGCCTACATGTAATAGGAAACAATTCAACCCTCTACAGAACAACATCAGGTGCACACCTACAGGTAATAGGAAACAATTCAACCCTCTAGAGAACAACATCAGGTGCACGCCTACATGTAATAGGAAACAATTCAAGAAAGCCACACTCATCATCAGTTACGTATACGAATCCATGCGGAGCCCAAATATAAACCCAGGGGGCCGATTTGAACAAACTTGAATCAGATCCACCCCACAATGTTGCTTACCAAATATGAAAAGATTCCGCCGGCTGGATCTGGAGAAGAAGAT
Source organism: Pictodentalium vernedei (assembly GCA_031216915.1). Classification (NCBI taxonomy): domain Eukaryota; kingdom Metazoa; phylum Mollusca; class Scaphopoda; order Dentaliida; family Dentaliidae; genus Pictodentalium; species Pictodentalium vernedei. The sequence goes on along the minus strand of CM062296.1, from coordinate 852,706,417 downwards.
TTTTTAAGAAATTTGCCTGAAATGCACCAAGTTCGAATTCGGGCTTCTATAGTAAGCCCAAATATGAATCCAGGGGGCCGATTTGAACAAACTTGAATCAGATCCACCCCGCAATGTTGCATACCAAATATGAAAAGATTCTGCCTGCTGGATCTGGAGAAGAAGATTTTTGAAGAAATTTGCCTGAAATGCACTAAGTTCGAATTCGAGCTTTTATAGTGAGCCCAAATATGAATCTAGGGAGCCGATTTGAACAAACTTGAATCAGATCCACCCCACAATGTTGCATACCAAATATGAAAAGATTCTGCCTGCTGGATCTGGAGAAGAAGATTTTTAAAGAAATTTGCCTGAAATGCATTAAGTTCGAATTCGAGCTTCTATAGTGAGCCCAAATATGAATCTAGGGAGCCGATTTGAACAAACTTGAATCAGATCCACCCCACAATGTTGCTTACCAAAGATGAAAAGATTCTGCCTGCTGGATCTGGAGATGAAGATTTTTAAAGAAATTTGCCTGAAATGCACTAAGTTCGAATTTGAGCTTCTATAGTGAGCCCAAATATGAATCTAGGGAGCCGATTTGAACAAACTTGAATCAGATCCACCTCACAATGTTGCTTACTAAATATGAAAAGATTCTGCCTGCTGGATCTGGAGAAGAAGATTTTTTAAGAAATTTGCCTGAAATGCACTAAGTTCAAATTCGAGCTTCTATAGTGAGCCCAAATATGAAACTAGGAAGCCGATTTGAACAAACTTGAATCAGATCCACCCCACAATGTTGCATCCCAAATATCAAAAGATACTGCCTGCTGGATCTGGAGAAGAAGATTTTTTAATAAATTTGCCTGAAATGCACTAAGTTCGAATTTGGGCTTCTATAGTAAGCCCAAATATGAATCCAGGGGGCCGATTTGAACAAACTTGAATCAGATCCACCCCGCAATGTTGCATACCAAATATGAAAAGATTCTGCCTGCTGAATCTGGAGAAGAAGATTTTTGAAGAAATTTGCCTGAAATGCACTAAGTTCGAATTTGAGCTTCTATAGTGAGCCCAAATATGAATCTAGGGAGCCGATTTTGAACACAGGCTGCCCGACGTGTTATAATACGGCACATTGGCGGATCTAATACTCTACATCTGCGCGATGTCAATAAGATAGCGAATTTCCCCACTTTAGTGCCCCTTAAGTAAATTTAATAAAGCATTTTATAAAATTTATTGAAAAGTTACAGGGCTTTTCCTCATAAAATATAGGGAGAAGGAGGCGTCCCCTCCCCCCGAAATAATGAAAATTCGAGTTTTCATTTGAAATTTGTTCGATATTTTAAGTCACCAATGTATATTGCAGGTTTTGTTTTCACTGAAAAAATAAGAAAAATTAATAATTTGTATGCAAGACGTTGGAGTTTTGTTAGCAAAAGGGATGAATTTGTATGTCTACACGTATAATAGGTTACGACTAACTGTTTCACTGAACGTGTGATATAAAGCGTATTCTATTGGAAAATCGATTCCAACAACCGGGGTTATGCCACACTGGTTTTATGGGTGGTGGATACCCCGAGGGGCATGGGGTATGGATCCCGACTCAAGCCCTGCATTTTTTTTCACCTACAGTTTTCATTAAAACCGATATGCAATACTTTTCACTATTTAACTATCAGTTGCGCGAAATTTATTGGTGTTTCAAAAAGTACACTTTGGACAGAATGGCTCTTTTTTAGCTAGTTCACCAAGATGAAAGTCAGATTTTGGGATAGTTTGAGCAAACATTTTAGGCGGTGGAAGGTAGATAACTCGCCTGAGTCTCTCCATTTCAATACTTGACAAATACTAATTTTAGTCGAACTTTATTGAAAAATTGTTTTACTCCACCTTGTACCCAAAGCCGTTAGGCGCCTCTCACCCCTTCCCATGCCCAGAGCCCCTTTTGGCCATATGCACCCTCTTTGTGCCCAAGATGGTGGTCCAAGATGGCGGCTTCCCCACGATATCTGTGATGTCGCTACCATAATACACAAAGTGGGAGGGCTCCCCCTCCCTCCCTGTACCCAAAGCCCATTGGGACCTAAGATGGCGGTCCAAGATGTCAGCTTCCCCCATGATATCTGTGACATGGCTACCATAATACACAAAGTGGGAGGGCTCCCTCTCCCTCCCTGTACTCAAAGCCTATTGGGACCCAAGTACCCAAGAGTACTTTGAAAATATCTCAGTACAATATTAACCCAAACACATTGTGTATTTCGGAAAACAGGAACGAAATTTTTGAATTTTTGAATTTTAATATTTAAATCACTGGGCGTGCATGTGTGGGCGTGCATGTGTGTATCGTTGGATGGTGGGGGTGAAACTTAAAACGTGTAATGAAAAAATCTACAGAGTCATACTTTTAGAATCGATCTTATAGGCTATAAGTAGTAGGAGATGGTCTTTTTTTCATGCCTGTTTTGGGAGAGCCCCCATGCCCAAAGCGCCCAGGCCTTTTTTAGGCTCCCCTCACCCCCTCCCTGTGCCCAAGCCTGTTAGGCCCACTAAGCTCAAAGCCCCTTGGGCACCCTCCTTGCACCCAAACCCACTTAGTCCCTCCTTTGTGCCTAAAACCTGTTAGGCACTCCTCCCCATGCCCAAAGCCTATTGGGACCCAAGATGGCGGCTTCCCCATGACGTGGCTATCATAATACATAAAGTGGGAAGGATCCCCCTCCCTGTACCCAAAGCCTCTTGGGACCCAAGATGGCGTCCCAAGATGGTGGATGACAAGATGGCCTCTTCCCCATGATATCTGTGACGTAACCAAGCTACTCTGCCAGTGATTTAAATATTAAAATTCAAAAATTCAAAAATTTCGTTCCTGTTTTCCGAAATACACAATGTGTTTGGGTTAATATTGTACTGAGATATTTTCAAAGTACTCTTGGGTACTTGGGTCCCAATAGGCTTTGAGTACAGGGAGGGAGAGGGAGCCCTCCCACTTTGTGTATTATGGTAGCCATGTCACAGATATCATGGGGGAAGCTGACATCTTGGACCGCCATCTTAGGTCCCAATGGGCTTTGGGTACAGGGAGGGAGGGGGAGCCCTCCCACTTTGTGTATTATGGTAGCGACATCACAGATATCGTGGGGAAGCCGCCATCTTGGACCACCATCTTGGGCACAAAGAGGGTGCATATGGCCAAAAGGGGCTCTGGGCATGGGAAGGGGTGAGAGGCGCCTAACGGCTTTGGGTACAAGGTGGAGTAAAACAATTTTTCAATAAAGTTCGACTAAAATTAGTATTTGTCAAGTATTGAAATGGAGAGACTCAGGCGAGTTATCTACCTTCCACCGCCTAAAATGTTTGCTCAAACTATCCCAAAATCTGACTTTCATCTTGGTGAACTAGCTAAAAAAGAGCCATTCTGTCCAAAGTGTACTTTTTGAAACACCAATAAATTTCGCGCAACTGATAGTTAAATAGTGAAAAGTATTGCATATCGGTTTTAATGAAAACTGTAGGTGAAAAAAAATGCAGGGCTTGAGTCGGGATCCATACCCCATGCCCCTCGGGGTATCCACCACCCATAAAACCAGTGTGGCATAACCCCGGTTGTTGGAATCGATTTTCCAATAGAATACGCTTTATATCACACGTTCAGTGAAACAGTTAGTCGTAACCTATTATACGTGTAGACATACAAATTCATCCCTTTTGCTAACAAAACTCCAACGTCTTGCATACAAATTATTAATTTTTCTTATTTTTTCAGTGAAAACAAAACCTGCAATATACATCGGTGACTTAAAATATCGAACAAATTTCAAATGAAAACTCGAATTTTCATTATTTCGGGGGGAGGGGACGCCTCCTTCTCCCTATATTTTATGAGGAAAAGCCCTGTAACTTTTCAATAAATTTTATAAAATGCTTTATTAAATTTACTTAAGGGGCACTAAAGTGGGGAAATTCGCTATCTTATTGACATCGCGCAGATGTAGAGTATTAGATCCGCCAATGTGCCGTATTATAACACGTCGGGCAGCCTGTGTTCAAAATCGGCTCCCTAGATTCATATTTGGGCTCACTATAGTAAAATTTGTGATAGTAAACTGAAGTAACTTGTCGGAAATTTTGTATTGTCAAAAACTATTTCAGGAAAGTCAAGATGTATTCTATTTTCATTCCATTTGGAGTAACTGACTGCCATATCCAAGGTGCACAAATGCTTTGAACGCGTTGACGTTCTGTGAAAAAATGTTTTCTCTCATTATTGTAAATAATATGGATGAAGTAGGAAAGTTAAATTTTAATGTGGAAGAAGTTTGGCAGAGGCTGATGAGTAATGAAATGCGTGTTGAAAAACCTGATTTATTTATTTATTGGTGTTTAAGGTCACATATTTTTGCACAATGGCTAATCATGACCACGACAGTTTTACGGGTGGAGGAAGCCGGAGTACCTGGAGAGAACCACCAGGCAATGGCCAGCTCCCCAACATACTAATGCCACACAAGCAGGGTTAGCATTGGTTGAAGACATGTGCACCATCGATGTGCAGTACGACCTAGTACACAGCGTCACCGTGCCCCCACGTGGGCAATGGGGGTGAAGTGTCTTGTCCAAGGACACAACGCGGTTGCCGCAGGTAGGATTCGAACCGAGGACCGCTTGGTTTGCAGCCTGCACCTCTACCAACTTAGCCACCGTGCCCCAAAAACCTGACCTTGACAGGCTTAATAACGGTAAGCATGTGGAGCCAGTCAGTGATATTATAATTTATAAATAACAATTTTGCAGGCGATGAAGAATTTATGGACGTCATGTGTGAATAGAACCCCAAAATTCTGACAATTGTCAATAATAATTTTAATTGTTCAAGGATAAATATTTCCAACTGACCTGCTTCCGATGTTATAACATCAACTTCAAGTTCAAGCAATCATTTTCTAATTTGTCACCTGCATTCGTCGCACCAACAATGACAACATGTATAGCTACAGCAACGCGATCACCACTGAGAGGTGAACTATTTGTTCCTCAACAATTATGTCAATACCACAAGCCATCACTTCCCAGAAACAGTTAGGAAAGAATAACTGTTCTGTAACCATAAGTAATTATTACTGTCAATTATACAGACATGTTAACCTCAGAAAATTTTTTTCAGGGAACTTGAGGGTGATTTTCAGGGAAATTAGATGAATTTCAGTGAAACGCACGTGCACAAACAATATACATGAGAATTAAAAGTTTTCAGCTCTTGGAACTCTACTGTCACCAGTTTGCACACAGTAGTTCATAGCTAAAAATTGCTGACGCCCTTAATGCCATGTTAAAATGAACTTGGTAAGTTATAAATGAAATGGCAAAATTGAAGATCATTGGGACCAATGTCAGTTTTTTTGCCAGTGGCAACATTTTTTGACAGAAACCGAAGAAAATCGATAGCTCCCATCTAGAGGCCTCCCCAAACAAGCATGCCAGGTTTCAAAGCAATCCGATCATAAATGTGCCCTGTAGGGTGTACAAAAGGGAAATATTGTGGTCTGACTAGACTAAATTCTAAGAACGTTGGCCGTGGCAACATTTTTTGACGGAAATGGAAGAAAATCGATAGCTCCCATCTAGAGGTCACCGTAAATAAGCATACCAGGTTTCAAAGCAATGTAATCATAAATGAGCCCAGTAGGGTGAGCCAAAGGGAAATATTGTGGTCTGACTAAACTAAGTTCTAAGAATGTTGGCTGCGACAACATTTTTTGATGGAAATTGAAGAAAATCGATAGCTCCCATCTAGAGGTCACCCCAAACAAGCCTGACAGGTTTCAAAGCAATCCGATCATAAATGTGCCCTGTAGGGTGTGCCAAAGGGAAATATCGAGTCTTCTGACTAAACCAAGTTCTAAAAACGTTGGCCGCGGCAACATTTTTTGACGGAAAGTGAAGAAAATCGATAGCTCCCATCTAGATGTCACCCCAAACAAGCATGCCAGGTTTCAAAGCAATCCGATCATAAATGTACCCTGTAGGGTGTGCCAAAGGGAAATATTGAGTCTTCTGACTAAACTAAGTTCTAAGAACGTTGGCCGCGGCAACATTTTTTGACAGAAATTGAAGAAAATCGATAGCTCCCATCTAGAGGTCTCCTCAAACAAGCATACCAGTTTTCAAAGCAATCTAATCGTAAATGTACCCTGTAGGGTGTGCCAAAGGGAAATATTGAGGTCTGACTAAAATAAGTTCTACGAACGTTGGCCGTGGCAACATTTTTTGCCGGAAATTGAAGAAAATCGATAGCTCCCATCTAGAGGTCACCCTAAATAAGCGTATCAGGTTTCAAAGCAATCAAATCATAAATGTGCCCTGTAGGGTGTGCCAAAGGGAAATATTGTGGTTTGACTAAACTAAGTTCTAAGAACATTTTCCGCGGCAACATTTTTTGACGGAAATTGAAGAATATCGATAGCTCCCATCTAGAGGTCACCCCAAACAAGCATAAGAAGTTTCAAAGTAATCTGATCATAAATGCGACCTGTGAGGTGTGCCAAAGGAAATTGTGGACGTGCGTACTAACGTACTAATGTACATACGTACGTACGTACGTACGTACGTACGCCGATGGACGAGAAGTGATGGCAATAGCTCAGCTTGACTTTGTCAAGTTGAGCTAAAAATCATTGGTTCAAATACTTCATCTCCCTCTTTTTTCACCCCCCTTCCTGCCAACCCCCTCCCTCACCCCTGCACACACACACACATACACACACCACCACCACCACCACCACCACCACCTGTGGTAATAATTGGACCAAAGTGTACAGGCAGATAATACCCTTCCAGAAAGGGCAATAAAATGTAATTCCATTTTTCATGAGTCAGGCAATTTAATCCAACTTCCCCTTATTTCGTGTTGTTTGTGGTGTTTCTTCATATGCACCAATTTCTGTGAGGGGACGTTTTGGCCTTTGGGAATAAAGATTTTTTCTTCTCATCAGTAATTCATAATTCAGTTTTGAACTGTGCAAATAACATTCGGAGCTTTCCGGGAACAGACACCTCAACTGTTACTCGCGCACAATATTATTTATTTATTGGTGTTTAAGGTCACATATTTATGCACAATGGCTAATCATGACCGTGACAGTTTTACGGGTGGAGGAAGCTGGAGAGAACCACCAAGCAACGGCGAGCAACTGTCAGTTCCCTAACATACTAACTCTACACAAGCATTGGTTGAAGACAAGTGCACCATTAACGTACAGTACGCCTTAGTACACAATGCCGCCGTGCCCCCACGCGGACAATGTAGATGAAGTGTCTTACCCAAGGACACAATGTGGTTGCCGCATGTGGGATTCGAACCGAGGACCTCTCGACTTGCAGTCTACATCTCTACCTACTGAGCCACCGCGCTCCCTCGCGCACAATAATCAGTGTTATTGACTATTACAAAATACGTCCATTGTGTATTGATTTTAAGCCGTAATATTTTTTCGGCATATCACGGAAGCAAGGCGAATTTTTACTGAGCACATTGACCCATTTTATACTGTATTCTACCACTTTGCCGAGGTGAATCACAAATCGAGTGGATAATTGAATTAAAAATGAGTGGATGTTTGAACCAAACAAAGAAATAGGAATTCTTTAATTCTTCTGCATACATTTTATTCACTAGGAATGATTAATTAGCTGAAGGTGGATGTTTTAATGATTAAAACAGAAAAAAAACTTGGATATAAGTGAAATATTTATAATGAAATATAATTCACTTGTATGCATTTTTTGTTCAATTCATCATGATCAGAGCTTCGAAGGCTTATTATTTGACACAGAACGTCTAGAAATTGACAAATTTTCAACTGTACAATTTTCCGAGATTTTTGTCCAAAACTGATTCTCTTCCGAGAGGCCGGAAGCTACACTAAATTTACAGGATTTTCCCGGGCTTTCCTTGAGAGTTAACATGTCTGGGACTCAAACAAGTGCTTCCAAAGCTCCCAGAATTTTAACTTTAATGGTAAATCCTTGAGTGCTTTGCTATGGAAGCGTATTGGTGCCAACAAGTACAAAAAAATTGGATGTCATAAGTCCTAATGATGAGATATTATCTCATCATTAGGAGATATTTTCTCATCATTAGGACTTATTATCTCATCATTAGGACTTTTTATCTCATCATTATGAGATATTATCTCATCATTATGACTTTTTATCTCATCGTTAGGAGATATTATCTTATCATTACGAGATATTATCTCATCATTAGGACTTTTTATATCATCATTAGGAGACGTTATCTCATCATTAGGACTTATTATCTCATCATTAGGAGATATTATCTCATCATTACGAGATATTATCTCATCATTACGACTTATTATCTCATCATTAGGACTTATTATCTCATCATTAGGAGATATTATCTCATCATTAGGAGATATTATCTCATAATTAGGAGTTTTATCTCATCATTAGGAAATAATGTCTCATCATTACGAGATATTATCTCATCATTAGGACTTTTTATCTCATCATTAGGAGATATTATCTCATCATTAGGACTTTTTATCTCATCATTAGGAGATAATATCTCATCATTACGGGATATTATCACATCATTATGAGATATTATCTCATCATTAGGACATATTATCTCATCATTAGGACTTTTTATCTCATCATTAGGAGATATTATCTCATCATTAGGAGATAATATCTCACCATTACGAGATATTATCTTATCATTAGGACTTATTATCTCATCATTAGGAGATAATATCTCATCATTACGAGATATTATATCATTAGGAGATATTATCTCATCCTTAGGACTTTTTATATCATCATTACGAGATATCTCATCATTAGGACTTTTTATATCATCATTAGGAGATATTATCTCATCATTACGAGATATTATCCCATCATTAGGACTTTTTATCTCATCATTAGGAGATATTATCTCATCATTACGAGATATTATCTCATCATTAGGACTTTTTATCTCATTATTACGAGATATTACCTCATCATTAGGAGATATTATCTCATCATTATGACTTATTATCTCAGCATTAGGACTTTTTTATATCATCATTAGGAGATATCTCATCATTAGGACTTTTTATCTCATCATTACAAGATATTATCTCATCATCAGGACTTTTATATCATCATTAGGAGATATTATCTCATCATTACAAGATATTATCTCATCATTAGGATTTTTATCTCATCATTAGGAGATATTATCTCATCATCAGCACTTTTTATCTCATCATTAGGAGATATCTCATCATTACGAGATATTATCTCATCATAAGAGACATTATCTCATCATTAGGACTTTTTATACCATCATTAGGAGATGTTATCTCATCATCAGAACTTTTTATCTCATCATTAGGAGATATTATCTCATCATTAGGACTTTTTATCTCATCATTACGAGATATTATCTCATCATTAGGAGATATTTTCTCATCATTACGAGATATTATCTCATCATTAGGACTTTTTATATCATCATTAGGAGATGTTATCTCATCATTAGGACTTTTTATCTCATCATTAGGAGATATTATCTCATCATTATGAGATATTATCTCATTATTAGGACTTTTTATCTCATGATTAGGAGATATTATCTCATCATTAGGACTTTTTATATCATCATTAGGAGATATTATTTCATCATCAGCACTTTTTATCTCATCATTAGGAGATATCTCATCATTACGAGATATTATCTCATCATAAGAGACATTATCTCATCATTAGGACTTTTTATACCATCATTAGGAGATGTTATCTCATCATCAGAACTTTTTATCTCATCATTAGGAGATATTATCTCATCATTACGAGATATGATCTCATCATTAGGACTCATTATCTCATCATTAGGAGATAATATCTCATCATTAGGAGATATCTCATCATTAGGACATATTATCTCATCATTGGGACTTTTTATATCATCATTACGAGATATTATCTCATCATTAGGACTTTTTATATCATCATTAGGAGATGTTATCTCATCACTAGGAGATAATATCTCATCATTACGAGATATTATCTCATCATTAGGAGATATTATCTCATCATAAGGACTTATTATCTCATCATTAGGACTTTTTATATCATCGTTAGGAGATATTATCTCATCATTAGGAGATATTATCTCATCATTAGGACTTTTTATCTCATCATTAGGAGATATTATCTCATCATTAGGACTTTTTATCTCATCATTAGGAGATAATATCTCATCATTACGAGATATTATCTCATCATTAGGAGATATTATCTCATCATTAGGACTTTTTATCTTATCATTAGGAGATATTATCTCATCATTAGGACTTTTTATCTCATCATTAGGAGATAATATCTCATCATTACGAGATATTATCTCATCATTAGATCTCATCATTAGGACTTTTTATCTCATCATTAGGAGATATTATCTCATCATTAGGACTTATTATCTCATCATTAGGAGATAATATCTCATCATTACGAGATATTATCTCATCATTAGGACTTATTATCTCATCATTAGGCGGTAATATCTCATCATTACGAGATATCTCATCATTTGGACTTATTTTCTCATCATTAGGACTTATTATCTCATCATTAGGAGATATCTTCTATTCGTAGTTTATGGCTATGACTGACGTTTGTTCCATTTCTACGGAAGCATATTAGGGACTTGATAAAAAATAATTCTCATACCCGGAAAGTCGAAATTTCGACTTTTTATCTCGATATTTTGACATAAAATCTCGAAATTTCGACTTAATATCTCAAAATTTTGACTTTTTATTTCGAAATTTCGACTTTAAATTTCTTCTTTTTATCTCGAAATTTCGACTTTTTATCTCGAAATTTCGAGATTTCATCTCGCTTGGGGTATGCATGTGGTCTTTTGCTCATTAGCAGTGTTCGATAGATTCCGATACACCACGTTCCGAGTTCTATCAAATTCTCACCAAATGGACAGGACAGGGATGCAGCCCACCCCACATCCGACCATTAAGAGTACGGTTAACTCACTTTTCAATAAAATCCAATAAATGAGGTTCATTGAAGACTTCCCACATGCCCTTCGAAATCTTCTCTATCACGCCATAAAAGACCACAGAGGTTCACTGAAGACTACCACATGACATGCCCCTGGGTGTCTTCCCCAACCCGCAATTATACATCACAAAAAGAGCGATACATCCAAATAATATCAATGCACACATGTGTCTCCCCCCTCTGATAAGTAATTAGGCATCAGCCCTACCCCCCCTCCCCACCCAAGTCCCTGAAAGTGCTGTCCAGTAAATATCACCGGAGTATTTATTTATTGGTGTTTAAGGTCACATATTTTTACACAATGGGTAATCGTGACCACAACATGGAGATAAAGTCAAGTTTTAGTCAATCGTTTATACTCATTTTAGGGAACTTCCACCCAAGCATTGATGAGTGGCTCCTATATTTTAACAGTAAAACAGAGCTTGTTTACAACAGTAAACGAGCACTAAGCACCACTTCACGTCCCAGGGTACTCTCGGTGAATCATAGGAGTAGTAGTCTACCCTTACGAAGATATGCTGCCCAGTAGATAGCACTGGGGTATTTTCCCTTACGAAGAGGTGCTACTTTTTACCCAGGACACTACCAAAATATTACAGAAGAAAAAATAAAAAAAACGAGAATCAAAACAAGACACATGTCACCCAAGTGAAGCGTCATTGTGTGGAATAACAGCAAATACGCCCCCTCCCCCCCTTCCGAACCACCACCAACAAGTCAAATTATAGGGGATGCACTTCCAGAAGTGTATGGTGTAAGTTTCTGAGCAGCGCACTGGGTAAAACTGATATTTATTGGGCAGCACTGTGGGAGAAACATGTGCGCGCTGAGATCATTTGGATGTATTTTGCCGTAAACTGTAGGAAGCTGTTTGGTCGGGTGTATTACATTCTTATTTACCGTTAGCGAACTGACTAGCAAATTTGATGGATAAAACTGGACATTTTATGGGGGTGTACTGTTGTACTCTTCCGGAAAAAAACAATGTACCTCATGGAGGGCCATGCAAATCAACACATTGTGGTGGTGACTGAGTGTGCACAGACGTGTGTGTGTGCAGGGGAAGGGGGTGCACATGTATTCATTTCTGGACAAGACAGGTATAGGAAGGTATATAGCCAAAAATTCACATACTTGAAAGGGTATATGTATGTAAATATTGGTAAGGAGGTTACAGTTTTCAAAATTATGAGTCTTTCCACCTGGGTGCCCCTTTCATATCTGGTTGGATATCGATGTCTGTGTTTGGGAGAAGTTTGTTTGTATTTAACCACATTTTCAACAACCAAGGTGACATTGTGTTGTTGGGCAGTTTAACGGTGGGCGGAAGCCAGAGAGAACAATCATGCAGCGGCAAGCAACTGACATACTGTCGAACTTTGCACAAGCAGAGTTAGCTGCGGTTGAAAGCAAGTGAATCATCGATGTGCCGCATGCCTTTGTACAGCCCCGCATGATGGGATGAAGAGTTTTTACCCAAAGCAGTCACCTCTGATCGGGATCGAACTGCCGATCTTTCGGTTTAAACTGCAATGCTCTAAACACTTCGGCACCGCTCTCCTCATCAGGGAGGGGTGGCGTCGGGATGGCCTCTTATATTACATGTTGTAAGGGATTAAGATAATGGATTTTTTACTCTTCGAAATATATCATACACTTATTTTAATCTCGGCAAATGGAATTTTACTCGTATCGAGTGGAAATAACTTTATTTCTGGGTTTAATGTGCAGGGTGGGGGAGAAATGGGGTTAATGTTGATGGCAATGTGTTAAGTGAACAAGTGTTCTTTTCAAACATTTCAATGGCCCTGATAAAGATCGTCTTATGGACGAACTGAGTGGTCCATTCAAGATTGTCAGTGGTTGGAGCTTTAAACTTTAAACCGAGATGTTCACCGATTGATCATGACTAGCAGTAATGGAATTGTGCCCTTGCGGGTAAGACAATTAATCCCGATTGCCCACATGGTGGCACGGTGTCGCTGTGTACTAAGGCGCACTGTGTTTACGTCCATGGAGCACTTGCCTTCTTCAACAAATGATGACTCTCTGCAGAGTTAGTACGTTCGGGACTCTGACAGTTGCTCGCCGCTGCTGGTTTTCTCCGGCTTCCACCACCCGTAAAACTGCCAGACACGAGGTGACCCTGGCTGAACGTAAATAACGGTAAACCACAATACAAAATTCAAGCTTGCACTTATTCCCCAAAAACCAGGCACAGAGATAGGATCTCAAAATCCCCCCCCCCCCCAACATGGTGGGTCGAGAGGTAAATATTCCGACAGTGTTCCCGGATGACTGACCATTGATACGAACTTGAATCCTAACTCAATATTTTTTCGTAAAATAATAATTTACGAAACCCCAAATGTTCGTTTATTATTATTATTATTTTCAAGAATTACTTTCGTTTCACAAAAGTAATTCTTTATTATAATAATAATAAACGAACAAGCGTTTACACACAAAGGATATATGAAATCTAAAGATAGTTTTGCACAATAAAAAATGTGGTATCGTTGTCGTGAGGGCGGCCATAAGTTTTCCGACAGACAACTTGAAAAATTCCAACACGGACAGGGTCATGGGTCGCACCCCCTCTCTCCACCATTTTAGCTGAAGGATATACCATTCTAGCGTTAGTTTCATTAAAACCTTGGACGGCAGTGTAAATAAACTATGGAGGAGTAATGGTGCCACCAACACAAGTTATGGTCAGCAGGCAGCTGTGTCAGTCATAGTGACCAAAACTCTGCTGAAACAACCAGCAATTATCTAAGTTATCTTTCTATACCTACCCTATACCTGTCTTATCCAGAATTGAATATAGGCGAGCCCCCACCCCCCACCCCCGCCACCAACACAATGGTATCCCCAAGACGAATAAAATAATTTCCAATGCATTAGGATATACAATATACTGGCTTCTGATTTCTAACAAACTCTCGCCCTACCGACTGGACATGAATACCCCCTCCCCCCCCCCCCCCCCCCCCCCCACACACACACACACCCGAACCTTGACATTTCTGCCAGCTTGGGGTAGGCCTCCTTTTCATGCATTAACATTAACAGCCACTATTGGAATATTGTTTTCCGGACGAGTACAACAGACCTCACCCATACAAATGCCCAATTTTGCCCATCGACTTCACCATCCGTTACCTAACTGTAAATAAGAATTTAGTTCAACCCCACCCTACATCCTAAAGTTGATGGTCAAATAAACTGACGCTCTATTCCAAACCGTATTTACAAAGGATGCAGCTGTTCCATGTGAAATTTACCAATCGCCCCCCCCCCCCCCCCCACCCCCCTCCACACACACACACACACACACACACAGAGTTATGTTCGTCCAATAAACATTCTAATAAAATACCAAACAACACACGTTATTGACAAGTACCGTTAAATCATGTTGCAATACAAGTCCACAGAGCGTGTCTATAATATATACATGAGGCTCTGTGAAGACATCCCACAACTTCGGATGCCTTCCCCATCCCGTCATTATAATCAACAAAAAGAGCGATACACCCAAATGATATCAGTGCACGCATGTTTCTCCCACCCGCCAATGAGCAATGCTGTGGAAGTTGGCTCCCCCATCTCCCCACACATACTACTCGAAAAGTGCTGCTGGTAAATATCACTGGAGTGGCTCAACCTTACGAAGATATGCGACTTTCACCCAGTTCAGTGTCCCAAAATTACAGCAGAAAATAAAAAAATCGTGGAAATAATAGCCTTCCACCTCTAATTCAATTTCCACCCCACCTAGCATATTCCCCATTTCAAATCCGGGCGCACCAACACCCATAATAGACGAAGATCAAAATAGAGCACATCCCACAAAAGCAAAGTGAAACGTCGTAGTGTGCATAAACAGTAAATACGCAACACCGCCACAGCTGATAAGGCTACCAAGTGTACAACAAAAAGTCAAAATTTCGAGATAAAAAGTCGAAATTTTGTGATAAAAAGTCAAAATTTCGAGATTTAAGTTGAAATTTTGAGATAAAAAGTCGAAATTTCGAGATAAAAAGTCAAAATTTCGACTTTCTGGGTCTGGAAATTTTTTTTTTATCATGTCCCTAATGCGCTTCCGTACAGGTCAAATACAAGGAGTATTTTGATGGGGAAAATTGAGCTTTTGTACAAGGAAGCCATCGGAGAGCCTCAATAACTTTCCATTTTCCAAAATTTTCCCCAGGAAAACTGGCCCCACCAACGAAAATGGGATACCCCCTCTCGTGATCGGTCTCAGCTCACCACAAGGTGCGTTCAATCATGCACATCATGACTAACAGGCCTAATTGAGATATTTAACAGTTGGTGTTTCTTGGAATGAGGCCAAGTTGAATTTTGTAGTGCTGGTTCACTTCCATTCCAGTCACTGGAAAGGAGTTACGAGGGAGTTTGGTGGACAACTGGATTCAAAGTTCAGCTAAAATGTCTGCTTGTCCTGTTCGGTGAACAGTTAAATTTCCACCACTCTGTGGCGTTGTTGAGGGGGAATCACCCCAACACCCCACCTTCCTGAAAAATTGGAACACTATTCAACCTGAAAGCCCCTAGAACTGGTTCATGTACTTTCACTCTGATATTTGTCGGGTTATCTTTCTATACTTACTCTTACACTCTAATATTAATAACACTTCGGCCGGCCGCTGATTTGTCACGGTTCTCCTATGAGAAGGCCTTGGTTACCCATGTTCTACCAACTGCCTCCCCCTATTCCCGCGCTTCTTCTCTCCTCCCAACACTCGGAGACGAACTGCTTGATGACATCCCTTGCCCCATTCTTCCCAATCTCTCCGATTAGTATATTAACCCTCTCGTTTGAGTCGCCCCCTAACCACATGTCCTTCATTCTCCCATCCCACTTCTCCATTATACTCCCTGTGAATCTTGTTCTTTTAGACTGGTATTTTGGGCATTCTATAAGAAAGTGTTCCAGGGTCTCCATCACGCCCACATTACACATCTGGCACTCCTTTTCACTGTGTTTCCCAATTTTTCCCCTCAGCTCCAGGGACCGCAACCTCAGCTTGAACAACAGTGTCCCCCCAAAGGTGCCATCAAGGTACCCTTCAAAACCAGGCTTCTCTTTATCACGCAGGCCACCCAAAGATCTCATTGATTTGACCCCCTCTCGCCAATTACGGTTACAATCCTCCATGACCCTTTCTCTGACGATCTTTTTGCCCTGGTTTGCCCCAATGTCAAGGTCCGAGATCTCCATTGAGTAGTTTTCTACTAGCTCCCTCACTTGGACCATCCACCCCGTCTTGATATTTGAGTTGAAAGTTCTCAGGAACATTACTTTACACCATCGGCTATCGGGGAGATTTACCAAATAATTAAGATAACCGAGTTTCAATAGGTCTATCCTGTCCTTGATCCTCATCCACCCAAGCTCGCCCCTGATTGCTTCTAGTGCTGTGGCATTACTCGAGCCTGTTATCCATCGACCAGCATCGTTCTGCAGGATTTCCAAGCTCTTAACAGCTGTCTGGGTTAGGGGTATAACTTCTGTACCGTATGTTATACTAGGCAGACCCACCATTTCCCAAATGGTTTTCCCCACGAAAACCTTATTGAAACTGTTTCTCCCTATAAGTTTCATTTGGTTAAGGATTCGCTTCCCCTTCGGAATCAATTTATTTGTGTGGTTTCGGTAGATGCCTCTTCCTGTGATGTTTATATTTACCCCCAGGTATTCATAGTCACTAGTCTCTCCTACACTAAGAAGTCTACTGCTACCTTCCGGAATGCAGAACTCCCCCACTCTCCACCTTTGAGTGGGGTCCACTTTGCGGCCCACGGGTATAACTTTGCTCTTGCTTTCATTAAGTTCGAATCTCCATTTGCTCCCATATTTCCCAACAATTCCCAGCATCTTCTCTAACCCCTCTTCGCTTTCTGACACTCGCACCATATCGTCTGCAAAAAAATAGCCCTGGGATCTTCAAGTCACCAACTGCCACCACCTCGTCGCTATGCAGGAGTTCATCTCGTAAACCTTTGATGTACAATGCAAAAAGAATTGGCGAAAGGATACACCCCTGTTTTAGGCCTATCTCCATAGGCACACGTTTTGTTGTAAGGTTACCCAGGCTAAGTTCACTCTGAACATCTTTATATAATGCTTTCATAATCCCAACAAACTCGCCCCCAAGCCCAGAGCCTCCAGCTTGCGCCACATACCCTCCCTCCATACTCTATCGTATGCCTTTTTAACGTCCAAAAAGGCCATGAACATCTTTTTCTTTTTTGCTTTCGGGGATTCTATCATTTGGGATAGCGTGAAAAGATGGTCAGTGACTCTCCTTCCCTTCCTGAAGCCATTCTGGATTTCTCCCCAAAAACCCTTCTCCTCAATCACCTCCTCTAATCTCCCATACAGGACTTTACAAAAGACTTTTCCAATGTTGCTGCTGACAGAGATCCCTCGATAGTTATCCAAGACGTCTTTTCCCCCTTTTTGTGAATAAATGTCACTTTACTTTCCCTCCACTCCTTTGGGACCTCTTGTTTTTCTACGGCTAAATTGAATAGGGCAGTTAGGCTTTCCAAAAGTTCCTCTCCCCCTTTTTTGATAAACTCGTTAGGAATTTCGTCCACCCCTCCCACTTTTCCATTCCTCAATTTTGAGATCACCCTTCGCACATCCTCAGTTTTGATTTCGCTGCACACGAAGTCCGAGAGATTTTCCTCGACCTGGTTCGGACACTCTGGTGGGTTCCCCATGCCCCATCGCTTATCGTTTACCTTTTCCCAGTGCTTGACTAGTTCTAATGCAATTTGATCTCGCTCTTATGTAACTCTGCCATCTACTTTAATGCTCTGTTGGTTATTCCCTTTGTTACGTCTGTTCACCCATTTCCAAAATACGCTCGAACTCGACCCCCCTGTCGTTCTTATCGTCCTAATAAGACTGCTATTTCGCACTCTCCGGTTGTCGTCTTTAATCTTGTTTACTTTATTTCGTGCTTGTTGGTATTCTTCCTTTGCTACCATGGCCTCATTGCTTTCCACCCCCTTAAGTTTTCTACTTCTCCTGTATGCAGCACATTTAGCTTTTCTAACCTTTATGGCCCTTTTCAGTTCTTCGTTCACTCTGTACCCAAGTTCCCGTGTTGGCACCCTAATCTTTCCTACACTTTCCTTCCCTGCCTCCACTAGGCTCGCAACTATGGCGTCGGCCATCTTCTGGACACTACCCCCCTTGTGTACGGCTACAAGCTTTGGTTTCAGTTTTTCTTCGAACTTCGCCCAGTCGGCATCCTTTTTGAGTTCCCAAATCTCCTTGAAGCTTCCTTTCCTTTTCTCGGGGTTTCTGGCCCTCATCGTCACTGTAATCAAGTTGTGATCACTATCCAACTCCATTTTGCCCTCATCATCCACTTCTACCCTTATCACCTCCCTCCATAAATTCATATCTGTGAGAATGTAGTCAATTATTGATTTTCTGTCGTTTCTCTCCCAGGTCCATTTCCCCTTACATCTAGCGGCCCTGTTCAGAATCTTCAGACCGAGCTCATTTGTGAAGTTCAACAGCTTCCTTAGATTCCTGTTGACTTTCTTGTCCCCACCCTCTATGCCGTCTTCCTTGTCACCTATGTGTCCATTAAAGTCAGAATTATACCGAGCCCCCTGTTTTCTAGTTCAGTGATATTGGACCATAGTGTTGAGTATATCGAGTCATTCCACTCGGGTTTACATCCCTCCACCGCACAGTACACAATCCCAAGGGCAATACTTTTGTTTCTCAGACTGATCTTTACCCATCCAATTTCTTTTGACACATCAGCCGAGGTGATGATATCTTCCAGATCTGTAATCAGCAACGGTTTTAAATCCTCTTTAATGTACATGCCTACCCCTCCCCCCTTCTTCTGGCCTTCCGTTCGCCCTACACCTATCCACACACCCACTTACTTGATCTATCCGTTCTACGTGTCTTACCCACGTCTCGCTTAAGCCCATGACATCAAACTCCTCTGCCTCGATCAATGTAGCAATTTCACTTACTTTCCGGTGGAGACCCTGGATGTTGCTATAACCCACTTTCAGGGTACCAAGGCTCATTGGCTTCCACCTACTGGGCCCATTGTTTTCTGGTGCTAGTCTTGGTAAACTTATTCTGTCCCCCTCACTCTTGTTCACCCCACCTATGTCCACTCTAGTTATACTTGCCTCTGACCTCCCACCCCGCTCCTCTCCAAAAAAGGTTCTGCTACCCGTAGAATTTTATCCCCTAATACCTGTTTCCCCGCCCTGCTAAGATGCAGCCCGTCACACCCGTACATGCTCCCATTGCCCCAAAACGTGTCCCAATGGTCGATAAAGGGAATTCCCAGATCAACACAGTAGTCCTCTAACTCTTCATTTAGCGCCAAAATCCGTTCGTCCCGACCTCCAAGGACAGGAAGGACCCCGGATACGACTACCCTTGCATTCCTACTTAGCAGTTTGCCGACTAAGCCTCTATACGAGTCCACCAAACTTACTGACCTTCTCTCCCTGATATTGTTGGTCCCCTCATGGACCACCACTACCGGTTCCGGTCCTGACCCTGCCACAATGCCATCTACCCGGTCCCTGAGATCCTCCACCTTCGCCCCCGGAAAGCACAAGACTGTTCGATTGGAACTATCAGGACCACAAACTACATTATCAATCCCACGTACAATGCTGCTCCCCGCTACAACTAATTTTCTTCTTCTGGCTCCAGTTCCTATATTATCTGCACCTCCTCTCGTTTTGCAAGCTCCTGGCCCCCTCTTTCTCTTGACCGCCCTCCTTACCCCGACTGGCCTATCACCTTCAACAACCATCTCACCCCCCCACACTTTCCCCCTCACTCTCATCTCCAGGGGTATCAGAGTCTAAAACACTAAACCTGTTTTCTAGCAACCTTGGCAGCCTTACGCCGGCTCTGGCTTCCGGACTCGACGCAGCCCTGACCTGATGCCACCTTCCGAATTTTCCTACTAGAACCCCCCTCCTCAGTTACACCCCCACATCAAGCATTATTCCCCCACGTTTCCTGCTTCCCAGTTTCCTCCTTGAGTCCACCCACCTTCCACCTCACCATCGTAGGTAACCTTCAACAGGGTAACTCCAGATACACCGGCCCTCCCCAACCTCCCTCTCAGCTCTGCAATCTCCCGCTCGAATCCAACACACTTCTCTAACAACTGTAAAATATCCCTGCAATTCACGCATACCCCACTACTCTCCATTGGCCGACCACCACCATACCTCATATTACACTGTCTGCATGCCTCCGGATCCTCACTCTCCCCCACCTGCACCCCTCGACTCACCTCCCCCAGACCTCCCTTAACACCCATACTTACCTCCGTCTGAACACCCGTCGTACACTTACCATTCATGATTACAAATAATATACAGAATCCAATGACCAATAGCCAAAATTATAAAGAGGAACTTAAAATTTGAGAAAGCGATCGAAAACGTAAACAAAACAAAACAAAACACCGAAAATGACCCGCACGAAGATAGGGAACACGCCACTAAAATCCGACAGAGAAACTAAACTATACACTAATATAACTATCTTTTATTACAAATAACACCTATACAACACTAAAACACTATATCGATCAGCATAAACACCTGAAAGAAAAGTATGAAATTATTAAAGCTAACTTTTGACAACTGAAATGGCTATACTCCCTGTTGGTTTCCGAGATGGACACACTATCTAGCCTTCAAAAAGTACCCAGGTTCTCAAGTTGGCAGGGAAAGTTACTATCATTCCCCTAGACGTTCACCTATGGGGAATAGATAATCTTAACCCTTTAACCTAACACGAAAGGCTGATGACACTTGTAAACAAAATTCTTGACTAAATATTTTCTTCCATTTTTTGCATCACAAACATAGCCTATGAACGAGATCTTCCCCTGATGAGACAAAAAATGAAAAAAATAATGCATATTGAATGGTTGCTTTGCGAATAGCACTGGTAGGTTTTGACCATTATGTTAGGTAAAGGGTTAACCCAGCAAGTGGGGGTGAGGGAATAAATCATTTATCTGCTGCTGTAAAATATTTTCCCCTCCGCACATCATTTTGGCCTACCATGCCCCTCCACAACCTTCTAGTCATTACGAGGAGAATGTGAAGACAGTTTTAACTCTTCACTGAATAGGATGAGCAGATCTCGTAATGATGAGAAAATAAGTCCTAATGATGAGATATTATATCCTAATGATGAGATAAAAAGTCCTAATGAAGAGATAATAAGTCCTAATGATGAGATAATATCTCCTAATGATGAGATAAAAAGTCCTAATGATGAGATAATATCTCCTAATGATGAGATAAAAAGTCCTAATGATGAGATATTATCTCCTAATGATGAGATAAGTCCTAATGATGAGATATCTCGTAATGATGAGATTAAAAGTCCTACTGATGAGATAATATCCTTTAATGATGAGATAATATGTCCTAATGATGAGATAATATCTCCTAATGATGAGATAAAAAAGTCGTAATGATGAGATATCTCCTAATGATGAGATAATATCTTGTAATGATGAGATATTATCTCCTAATGATGAGATAAAAAGTCCTAATGATGAGATAATAAGTCCTAATAATGAGATAATATCTCGTAATGATGAGATAATATCTTGTAATGATGAGATATCTCCTAATGATGAGATAATATCTCATAATGATGAGATAATATCTCATCATTAGGACTTAAGACATCCAATATTTTTTGTAGTTGTTGGCACCAATATGCTTCCATACTTTCCGACTCAGATTGAAAGGTGAACTCTAAACTTCGAACAGGGAAACCAGCCGGCATATTTTGTTTTCAGATCTGACAAACTGAACATTTAAAGGCTGATAAAATGACTAAAACGTTTGGAACTATTTGTATAAACAATTATATCGTAGCCGGCAAAACTCAATTTACCACAGTAGAACCATCGTTTATGGCCCCAAACAATCAAATACAACATAGTTATCCCCTAATTTGATAAGAAACTTAAGAATTTTTATGAAATAGAAAATTATTTGCTTACAGATGTTGAGAAGAATGTGCCCTCTTTGCGATTCTGCAGAAGAAGATGAAAATCATTTTATTCCTCAAAATTAAAAAGAAAGAAGGGACCTTTTTGAAGGTAATTGCAGCTATCTCCAGTTTTGCTCAGTGTGATGAAGTAGAAAAAGCCCCTTTTATTCTTAACTCTAATGATACTGACATCAATAAGGTATGTATGACTGGGGTTCAACAAATATATTGCTATAATGTTTATAAACAATTTTGAGAATTATATTTTGCTTGAATAAATACATGGAAATTGAACTCATTTCATCAAGTTCTACTAATTGTATTTACCTATCTCAGATCACCTAAGTGCCTTTGTCTTCATATTGTTTAGTGTTCATATTGCTTTGATGTCATTATTGTATTGTAAACTGTTGTGCAGGCCTGGCATTCTTAAAAAAATGCAGGAGGGCTAAAAATCGCTCTCCTCTCACGGTGTAGGGGAGCGATTAGATCTCAATCTTACAATAAGAAGCAAAAAGTGAAAAAATGAAATTTTACTATTTGTAGTACTGCCAAGTGGGCTTTGTACATTTTATTTGGTGCTGCTAACAAGGCAGAGACGGCTACACTGTCCTGCCCGATTGTGGGACATAATGTCCATAGGACAAAATGTCCATGGACAAAATGTCCAATAAAAAATACACTTTGGACATAACGTCCATAGGACATATTTTCCATGGACATAATGTCCTTGATTAATTTGGCATGGTGAACAAAATGTCCAAGTTTTTTTTTCCTATTTTTGTACTTTCCCAATTTTAATTTTAGTTTTAATTTTATTTTTTAATAATTATTTTGAAAATTGAAGTATATATTTTTCATGTTATCAGAATACCATGAATATCTCACTATTTTAGGGTAAATGTGCATGTGTGTACATTGCTTTATTGTTTTTATAACATCAATGCTGAGCTTGTGGCATTTGTGTGATTGGTGTTTGACATATTGTTCTCAATTTGGCTATGAAAACAGTCAAAACTGTTTGGTGACTGCATCTAAAGACAGATCCCATCTTTCATGTAGGGACTGTGTATTGGTAAGAAAAACTGTCAAATTGCAGTACTTGTCACATCTAAAGAGTATTCATTTCTTTGATGCACAGCAATGTTTTTGAAAGATAAACACACAGCAAACTATATATTGGACATCATATTGAATTGGTCATACTGTATTGGAAAAATTTTAGAACGGATTCTCACAACTAGACTCTGCAGCTATCTCAAATCAATCAGCTTTTTCAATAAGTGGCAAAGAACATACAGAAGCCAAAGAGAGGGAATGGAGCATGTTTATAGAGACTGGTAGATTATATGGAAAACAGCGTTCAGTCAAATTGAAATAGGAACCGCGCTATTATTCGACGTAGAAAAAGCATTCGACTATGTCTGGTACAATGGCATGAGATACAAACTAGCTAAAATGGGGCTACCTACCAAAATTCTAAGGATCATATCATCATTTTTATCTGATCAAAAAATCAAAGTGAGGGTCAACCGCAAAGTGTCAGACGAGGTAAAACTCTAAGAGGGCACTCAACAGGGTTCGGTCCTTAGCCCGCTTCTATTTATAATATATACGGCCAGTAAGTTTCAAAACATAATACAAAACTGCCTGCAGGATACCATCCGCGACCTGCAAGACTGGTGTGCTCTGTAGCACATGAAGCTAAATGCCACGAAAACACAAAGAATCACATTCTATAAAAAGCAAAGGAAAAAAGCTGTCCCAAATATTAAGCTTAAGCTTTACGACCACAAACTTGAAGCTAGTAATGAGGCAAAGTTTCTCGGATTCACCCTGGATAGCAGTCTCAATCTTAGCAATCACGTAAACTCAGTCACTGTCAAAGCCACTAAACGCATCAGTTTCCTGAAAATGATTAGAGGTAAAAATTGAGGTGCCAATAAAGAAGTTCTCAACATTTACAACTCATATATACGCCCAGTACTAGAGTATGGGGCCATAATAACGAGTGACCTGAATGAAACCAACATTGGAAAACTGCAACGGGTCCAAAAGTATGCCCTGCACTATGCAAACCCAAATGGACACTGATAAAGGAACTTCACGAGCTAGCAAAAATAGAAACTACTGATACGCGATTAAAAGACCTACAAAAGAAAACCCTCAAAAGACTCCAAGATAGTGAATTAATGGTTGAGCTGAAAGAACACTGATCCCTTAACAGAACAAGAGGCCCCAGGGGACCTGAGGGCGCTCACCTGACATGGTAGCCTAAATATCAACCCAGAGAATTGATTTCCACAAGTTGCATCTGCTCCTCCTAAGAAAAGCTGAAACCAAATATCCAAATATTCTGACCAGTGGATCTTAAAAAAGATTTTTAAAGAATATTCCTCATATTGAACTAAGTCATAATTCGGGCTCCCACAGGGAGCCCATATATGAAGCCGGGGACTTGGCTTTAACAAACCTGAAACTCACACCCCTAAGGATTCCGCACACCAAATATCAAAACATTCCGACTGCTGGATCTGAAGAAGAAGATTTTTAAAGAAAATTCCTCATTTTGAAGCAAGTTACAATACGAGCTCCCACAATCAGTCCAAATATGGACCTAGGGACATGGCTTGAACAAACTTGAATCTTACCCCCCTAAGGATGCTGCATAAAAAATATCAAAAGCATTCATCTGCTGGATCTGAAGATTTTTAAAGAAAATTCCTCATTTTGAACTAAGTTGTCATTCAGGCTCCCATAGTGAGCCCAAATATGAACCAAGGGACTTGGCTTGAACAAACTTGAATCTCAGCTCCCTAAGGTTGCTCCGTGCCAAATATCAAAACATTCCAACTGCTGAATCTGACGAAGAAGATTTTTAAAGAAAAATTCCTCATATTAACTAAGTTATAAGCCATGGACTTGGCTTTAACACACTTGAATCCCCCCCCCCCCCCCCCCCCCCCCCCCCAAGGATGCTACTCCCCACATATCAAACCATTCCGACTGCTGGATCTGAAGAAGAAGATTTTTTAAGAAAACTCCTCATTTCGAACAAAGTTACAATTCAAGCTCCCACAGTGAGCCCAAATATGGACCTAGGGACATGGCTTGAACAAACTTGAATCTCACCCCCCTAAGGATGCTGCATACCAAATATCACAAGATTCTGCCAGCTGGATCTTGAGAAGAAGATTTTCAAAGAAATTTGCCTGAAATGCACTAAGTTCAAATTTGGGCTTCTATACTGAGCCCAAATATAAACCCAGGGGGCCGATTTGAACAAACTTGAATCAGATCCACCCCACAATGTTGCATACCAAATATCACAAGATGCTGCCTGCTGGATCTGGAGAAGATTTTTGAAGAAATTTGCCTGAAATGCACTAAGTTTGAATTTGGGCTTCTATAGTGAGCCCAAATATGAATCCAGGTGGCCGATTTGAACAAACTGGAATCAGATCCACCCCACAATGTTGCATACCAAATATCAAAAGATTCTGCCTGCAGGATCTGGAGAAGAAGATTTTTGAAGAAATTTGCCTGAAATGCACTAAGTTCGAATTCGAGCTCCTATAGTGAGCCCAAATATGAATCTAGGGAGCCGATTTGAACAAAATAGAATCAGATCCACCCCACAATGTTGCATACCAAATATCACAAGATTCTGCCTGCTGGATCTTGAGAAGAAGATTTTCAAAGAAATTTGCCTGAAATGCACTAAGTTCAAATGTGGGCTTCTATACTGAGCCCAAATATAAACCCAGGGGGCCGATTTGAACAAACTTGAATCAGATCCACCCCACAATGTTGCATACCAAATATCACAAGAAGCTGCCTTCTGGATCTGGAGAAGATTTTTGAAGAAATTTGCCTGAAATGCACTAAGTTTGAATTTGGGCTTCTATAGTGAGCCCAAATATGAATCCAGGTGGCCGATTTGAACAAACTGGAATCAGATCCACCCCACAATGTTGCATACCAAATATCAAAAGATTCTGCCTGCAGGATCTGGAGAAGAAGATTTTTGAAGAAATTTGCCTGAAATGCATTAAGTTCGAAATCGGGCTCCTATACTGAGCCCAAATATTAACCCAGGGAGCCGATTTGAACAAACTTGAATCAGATCCACCCCATAATGTTGCATACCCAATATCAAACGATTCTGCCTGCTGGATCTTGAGAAGAAGATTTTCAAAGAAATTTGCCTGAAATGCACTAAGTTCAAATTTGGGCTCCTATACTGAGCCCAAATATAAACCCAAGGGGACGATTTGAACAAACTTGAATCAGATCCACCCCGCAATGTTGCATACCAAATATCAAAAGATTCTGCCTGCTGGATCTGGAGAAGAAGATTTTCAAAGAAATTTGCCTGAAATGCAGTAAGTTCGAATTTGGGCTCCTATACTGAGCCCAAATATAAACCCAGGGGGCCAATTTGAACAAACTTGAATCAGATCTACCCCACAATGTTGCATACCAAATATCAAAAGATTCTGCCTGCTGGATCTGGAGAAGAAGATTTTTTAAGAAATTTGCCTGAAATGCACTAAGTCCCGAAACTGTGCCCTATGATAAAACCGATGGCAATTTTTTTTTACCAATCCTTTCTGTTGGTCCTAAGGAAGCTGCGCACCAAATAAAAATTCTCGGTGCCATGCAGTTTTGGAGATATGGGCGTTTTAAAAAATTTTTATTTTTAGCTCCTGCAGTTCCCACAGGGCTGCGGGAAATTTTTTTTTGCATAAATCAAGTACTTATGACCCAATAAGCCCTCACATAAAATTTGGTTGAAATCGGCTTCTCGGTTCAGAAAAAAAAAATTAGGGGGCGGGGCCAAAATTTTTGCCCCTCCCATAACAACGCCAAATATTATCCCTCAAACTTCTCTTGAACAAATCTGAGTCTACACCTCAAAAGAAAGGTGCATACCATATATCAAGTCTCTGCTACTGCTGGTTCATGAGAAGAAGATTTACAAAGATTTTGGTGCCCCTTGGGGGCGTGGCACCACCCAGGAGGAGGGGCAACTTCATTTGAACAAATCTGAATTGGCATTAGGTAATAAACATTTAGCCAACATTTGAATAAAATTGGGCTAGTGGTTTAGGAGGAGAAGTCGATAATGTAAAGTTAACGCCGGACGGACGCCGGACAGACGCCGGACGGATCACGATCAGTAAAGCTCCCGCTGAGCTTCGCTCAGGTGAGCTAAAAACAAAATAAGTTTCCAGAAAATAAAAAAAAAATACAAAAAAAAAAATTATACAATATTACTAAATTGCGTGGAGTCAGTACGGATTGCCTCGTTGCTCATTGAGAACTTTAGGATAGAGTCTGTGAGGACTACCTCGCAACTCTGCTGAAGCGCGACTGAAATGCGTTTAATAAGACCTGTATAATAAAACCCTCTACATTCTACAGGAAAGTAAATCAATGGTGAAGCTGAACGAACACCGAACCCTTAACAGAAAAACAAGCCAAGACCAATACCGGGTCTGAACCTGCGTCGCTGCATGCAATTGATTACAGAGATGAACAGACTTCAAAGTATTGGCAAACAGGAAGTGGCTGCACGGCAGATCTGAAAATTAGATACATGATACAACTCATCATTATGAAGCAGCAGACCAAATATATAATCATTCCCTTTCATAGAAGCCAAGAAAACTTTGACAGAAGTGTTTCGGACAGACTGATGGACAGACGGACTGATGGACAGACAGACAGAGTTAAGCAGTTACTAGACCTGCTCTGCCGCTGGCAACGCAGGTAACAAGATAAGCCACAGTACATTAAAATTACTCAATAGAATTAAACTGTGTGGAGTGAACATAAACACCGACTGAGACAGCCTGAGGCAGACTTTCCTTGCCAATGATGGCCCACCATCAAAATCATCTCCGAAGTGGCAGACTATACTTGCCCGAAAATAAAACACACCACCACCCTTGGGGAGAGGTAGCACCTTTGTGAGAGGACCCAACCTCCCACACTGGTCCTCACCCGAGGGTTCAATCAACATCAATCTACGCAGCCAAACTTCCACCTGTCACACCTTAGCCAGAAAATTATGCCTAGTACCTGAACCTTTTCCTCTTTCAACAAGCCTAGACATAAATACAAAAGATCCCAAACAGCCAATAAGGGTTGAAAGGGGCTTGCTCCAAACTGTGCCTGTGTGCCTTCTGCGTGTGAAACTATTCCGTCCGGGTCACAAATTGGTCATTAATCATTCTTCAGTCATGGAGGTTCTTACTAGCAATAAAGGTGGCAAACATTAGTTCTTGAAGGATATATGTACACAAAAAAATCTTCAAATAAATCAACCATTCGATGGGCATGTGCCAACAGAGCTGCATTTGATTGTAAATCCTTTGTTAATACAGATGTTGAGGTAAGTCAAATCAAGTTTTCTTTTTTTTCTTTAGAGTACCTAACTGGGTAATACTTGTCAAAACGTCCGATTTCAAAAATGTCTGATTGTCAAAACATCCAATTCCCAAAATACTACACAATATGTACATTTTGGTCATGGACAATTTGTCTAAGGACATTATGTCCTATGGACATTTTGTCCACCTATGCAGAATGACCAAGGACATTTTGTCCGTGGGCATTTTGTCCATGGACATTTTGTCCTATGGACAGTATGTCCGGATACTGTCCCGCCCACACCTCCGGGCCTCGGCAAGGCCCTGGGGTGTGGGAAGGGTAGTGTAGCTGTCTTGCACAGATCACTAACACAGCAGAGATCTAAAAAGATGTGGGTTTTAGGAATAGGCTGTTACGGTAATCATTACTTCCTGAGGCCAGGAGGGCTAGTTTTTGCCCTCCTTAATTTTTTTAAGGCAAGCAGTAGGCCCTGCAAATAAATTGCTCTCCCGAAAATGCCAGGCCTGGTTATGTTTTGGTACCAATAAATATTGAATAGAATTGAATTAATAAAATGCACCCACGAAATGTTCATAATCGACCTCTCCTGCGCACATGTGATTGTGTTTCTGATTCTGTTTTGGCAAACAACATGGACGATATCCAAGCGATGTTGACAATTCATCCATGTTCAAATCTCGAAAAGTGAAGGATAAAACAAAGTTTGGATCAATAAACTCTGCCCAAACGTAAGGAAATATGTGTACTATCGTTTGCAGGCGGCAATAAGGGTAAAAGCTTGATATATATTCTTATTTTCGTGTTTTGAGTTCACCAAAACTTATTGGGGAATTTTAAACAGATTTGAATGGAGGAATTGGAACATAGGGTGTAGCCACTAAGTTCAGATCGTCAAACTATTAAAAAACGAGCTCCCAAACTTTAATACCCGATCATCTGCTTTATATACTTTCAAATAAATAATTCGTACCACACACCAGTGCACAGTGGAAAGACGCGATTGACCTAAATTTTAAGACACATTAAAACCCAATGTACGGAAGTCAACAGGTGACATCAGACTTGGCATTATCAAAGTTTATTTGACTGATCACGACACAGCAAACGCTTTGAAAATGATTTGCTGATATTAGCAAATCAACGATTTGTACATTGTTTTCTCATGGAAAATGAAAATTTACACTAATTTATCATGGAAAATCATGGATTCTCTGGAATTTTCACAAAGTTGTATGAATCGAGGAACCATAGGTGAACACTGATAGAGTGATTCCACTGAAAATACTCTATAATTTCAACTAGATGAATGTCATAAAACATGTTATTTTACTTGTTTATCAAGGATGAACCCAAACAATGAAAGGTGGCCGACACAATGTGACTGACGCATTACTTGACTGACAATGACTGCACAATGTTTTCACAACTGGGATTATCATAGAGAGATTAATTATTAATTACAGTTCCATTACTTCAATTTACTTGCATACTTGTGTGAATATTGGCCACTGGATTCACTGGAACATGGACATTAATCTTGTTGCCACTTTGAAAGATACGGGAAGGGGAGGGGGACTGAAAAGCCTTAAGTTGAAGAACATATATAAATGTTTCTTCTACCTGATTCATTGAGGGAGGGGACGACAATTTGACCTGGGTGAGGGGCAATGGGTATTGAGACATCTGATTTGCTTAGCAAGTTATCAAATGAATCACTTGATTGAGTGTGATAACTCACACTGATTCACGAAATAACTTGCTAGACTAATCAGTTATCACTGTTGAATTAATTAGTCAAGTTCATGAGGTGTCAGTGCTAGATTTGTTAACTTACTATATGGTTAAATGTTGGTTCAATTTGAGGCTACTGTGGTATATACTACCGAATACCGTACTGAAACCGAGGTATTTACCTAAAAAATACCGATGCCAAACTGGAAATGTCAATACAGTAAAACCTGTCTTGAGAGCCCACCTGTCTTGAGAGACCACATCTGCCAGGCATAAATTGGTTTTACTCTATAATGGACCTGCTATGGGAGACCACCCGTCTTGAGAGACCACTTTAACCTGGTACCAACTTGTATTTTTATGCCATAATTAACCTGTTTTGAGAGACCGCCCCTTTGAAGACTGAAACCATGACAAAAACTTTTTACATGTTCTGGAATTGAAAAATCCATTGTGGTTATACTAACATAATTAAAAGTATTAAAAGCTCTTAATTGGGTTTCAATTGCATTACATAACTCATTAAAGATTGAGATGTTTTTATAAGACCCCGTGAAATGATTAGAATTATTGCTGAATAAACAATTTCATACATACCTGAAATGTGACAGATAGGATTATAAAAATAAATTTGTGTTGAAAATCTTCAATGAAGATTTTCAACACAAATTTATTTTTATAACAGTCCATTTCAATTTGTTACAAAAACTTCATAAAAAAGAACAACTACAAAGTAATTACAAAAGTTCATTCTTCTCCATTTCTGAATTTTTGTGGTTGGTTATTCACTGACTTGAGAAAACCTGAAACCAGTTATGAGAGACCACCTGTCTTGAGAGACCACTTTTGTGTGGCCCAAAGGGCGATCTCTCAAGACAGGTTCTACTGTATTAATAGATTCCATGGACAATAGTTATCCTGTAAATCTACATAAAACAACATGTCTATTCATTTATTGGGGTTTGATGACACTTTCAACAGCCAGGGACGTATTGTGTCAGAAAGTGGCAAATAATAAGCATTACAACAAGACTGCACAAGCCATACGATTATTCCCTCACTAATGCAATTTGAGGCCACAGATCTTAATAAAACACACTGTAACACCGACACTTTGTAGACTGAAACCATGACAATAACTTTTTACCTGTTCTGGAACTGAAAAATCCATTGTGGTTATACTAACATAATTAAAAGTAATAACAGCTCTTAACTGGGTTTCAATTGCTATTCAGTTACATAACTCATTAAAGATTGAGAAGTTTTTATAAGACCCCTGTGAAAAGATTAGAATTATTGCTGAATAAATGATTTCATACATACCTGAAATGTGACAGACAGGATTATAAAAATAAATGTGTGTTGAGAATCATCAATGAAGATTTTCAACATTAATTTATTTTTAGAAGTTTTATAACAATCCATTTCAATTTGTTACAAAAACTTCATAAAAAAGAAAAACTACAAAGTAATTACAAAAATCCATTCTTCTCCATTTCTGAATTTTGTGGTTGGTTATTCAATGTCTTGAGAAAACCTGAAGCCTGTTATGAGAGACCACCGGTCTTGAGAGACCACTTTTGTGTGGACCAAAGGGCAGTCTTTCAAGACAGGTTCCACTGTACCACACAATGCTACTCAAATGTGTGAGTTTTGAGATGTTGAATAAGAAATGCTTTACTCTGGAAGGTTTTATTACATATGCTACACTGCAAGAGTTTCTCATTTGTGTGGATTCTGGTATGTGAACTCAGAGATGATTTAGAAGCAAAGACTTTATTACATATAGTACAATTTCGGAGTTATTCACCTGTGTGAGTTCTGAGATGTTGATTGATCGCTGATTTACTTCTGAAAGCTTTATTACATATGGTACATTTAAATGGTTTCTCGTCTGTGTGAGTTCTGAGATGTTGATTAAGCTCTGAGTTACTTCTGAAGGCTTTATTACAGATAGTACATTTAAACGGTTTCTCGTCTGTGTGAGTTCGGAGATGCTGATTTAGCTCTGAGTTACTTCTGATGGTATTATTAGAGATAGTACATTTAAATGGTTTCTCATCTGTGTGGATTGTGATATGTGTATTTAGTGCTGATTTAAAAGTGAAGGCTTTATTACATATACTACAATTAAATGGTTTTTCAGCTGTATGAGTTTTAAGATGTTGATTAAGCTCTGATTTACTTCTGAAGCTTTTATCACATACTGTACATTTGAATGGTTTTTCACCTGTATGAGTTCTGAGATGTAGATTAAGCTCTGATTTTCTTCTGAAGGGTTTATTTTCTTTAAAGGTTTTATTACAGATAGTACAGTTGAATGGTTTCTCATCTGTGTGGATTCTGGTATGTGTTCTTACAGCTGATTTAGAAGTGAAGGCTTTATTACATATACTACAATTAAATAGTTTTTCAGCTGTATGAGTTTTAAGATGTTGACTGACAAGTGCTTTACTTCTGAAGGTTTTATTACACATAGTACATTAAAAGGGTTTTTCTCCTGTGTGAATTCTGGCATGTAAAGTAAGATTTTGCTTACTGCTGAAGGCTTTATTACATGTACTACATTTAAATGGTTTTTCTCCTCTATGAGTTTTAAGATGTTGATCAAGATCTGATTTACTTCTGAAAATATTATTACATATAGTACATTTAAATGGTTTCTCGTCTGTGTGAGTTCTGAGATGATGATTAAGATCTGATTTAGTTCTGAAGGCTTTATTACATGTAGTACATTAAATGGCTTCTTATCCGTGTGAGTTCTGACATTTATAGTTAGATTTGACTTACTGCTGGAGGCATTATTACATATAGTACATTTAAATAGTTTTTCACCTGTGTGACTTCTAACATGTCGATTTAGTTAACACTTACTGCTGAAGGCTTTATTACATATAATACATTCAAAGGCTTTCTCATTTGTGTGGATTCTCATATGTGGCGTGGACTATCAAAAGTGGTAGGAAAGGGGGGCCAGAGAAGCAGGTAGATAGGGGTGTAAAGCCCAAAGGCAGTGGGGAGTGCAGCACCAGAAACAGATTTGATGTGCTCGATTCGGAAGAGTCAGAGGAGGGGATGGAGGTAGTTGCAACAGATAGTAGCTTGGGGTCTAGGCCAGGAAAAAGGAGGAGGGATCCGGGAGAAGACCAGGGGAGTAGTCCAGGTAGTTCAGGGCCTGGAAAGAGACGGAGGGACAAGGATATGAGTAATCCTAGGTCAAAGATACCGATACCGATAGTGATTCCGAGTGGGGCTGTTGGAGAGGAAGAGGACGCTGTAAACAATAGGAGACTAGAGGAGATAAATAGGGCGAGGGCCAAAAGTAAGTTGGTGGTTGCGGGAAGTAGCATAGTTCGGGGAATCGACAAGGTTGTCTGTGGTCCGGACAGTAAAAATAGAACAGTTCTGTGCTTTCCGGGGGCTAAAGTGGAGGACCTGAGGAATAGAGTGGACGGTATTGTAGCTGGGTCGGGGCCTGAACCGGTAGTGGTATTACATGTGGGGTCCAATAACATCAGGGAGAGGAAATCAGTTCGTTTGGTGGACACATACAAGGACCTAATTAGTAAGCTACTTACCAGGAATGCTCGGATCATCGTTTCAGGGGTGCTCCCCGTTATGGGTGGTGGGAATGAGAGGAACTCGCGGATTATGGCACTAAACGAGGAGCTGGAAGAGCACTGCAAAGACTTGGGAATACATTTCATTGACCACTGGGATTCATTCTGGGGACAAGGAGAGTTGTATGGGCGAGACGGATTGCATTTAAGTAGGATGGGTACAGACCTGTTGGGCCAAAAAATTTTACAGGTGGCTGGGCCTTTTTTGGAGAAAAGGGGGGTAGGGGACCACAGCCGATAACCCAGAGGGGCACAAATGCTGGGAACATAGGAAGAACAACAAACATGCACAACACAGGGACATACCAGGGGTATAATAATGTGCCAGTGAGAACAAAAAAACAAAGATTCATTAAGTTTGGGTACTGCAACATCCAGGGTCTGCACAAGAAAGTAAGCGAAATATCAACAATGATGGACGAAGGAGACTTCGATATAATGGGTCTAAGTGAGACGTGGATACGACGGGATGAGCGGGTTGATCAGATGAAGGGTTGCGTGTTGATAGGAGCTGGGCGAACTGAGGGTCAGAAACGGGGTGGGGGTGTTGGCATCTACGCTAAAGAGGAATTACAGCCCTCATTGATTACAGATCTCACAGAAGCAAGGACTCAGATTCCAGTATCCAACGAAATAGTCTGGGCAAAAATCAAGTTAGGAAGCAGGAGTGTTGCCGTTGGTGTTGTATACTTAGCAGTGGAGGGAAGTAAGCCCGAGTGGAATGATTCAATATATACAACTCTTAGATCGAATATCACAGAGCTTGAAAGCAGAGGGTTCAGTATTGTCCTAATGGGGGACTTCAATGGGCACATCGGGGATAAGGAGGAGGGCATACAGGGAGGTGATAGGAAAGTTAACACGAATGGGAGGAAGATGTTGGACCTATCAAAAGAGCTTGGTTTAAAGATCCTGAACAGGGATGCGAAATGTAAGGGTAAATGGACCTGGGAGAGGAACGATAAGAAAACAATAATTGATTATATACTCACTGACGTTAGCGTATGGAGGGAGGTTATAGATGTAGAAATAGATGACGAGGGAAAAAATGAGGTTATAGATGTAGAAATAGATGACGAGGGAAAAAATGACTTGGGTAGTGATCACAACCTGATAACAGTTAAGATTATGGGCAAAAAGACGAATAGAGACAGAAATACCTTCAAGGAAGTTTGGGGACTAAAACAAGGAGCCGACTGGAAGCAGTTTCGGGAAAAACTAAAACCAAGTCTTGAATGTATACCTAGGGATGCAAATGTCCAGAGTATTTCAGATGGCATAGTAAATAGCCTAACAGAGGCAGGGAAGGATTGTATAGGAAGGGTGAGGGTCCCAACGAGAGAGCTCGGATACAGGGTTAACGAGGGACTGAAAAAGGCTATAAAAGAAAGGAAGGTAAAATGCGCTGCTTACAGAAGAAGTAGGAAGCTTAAAGGGGTGGATAACAATGACACGAGACTAATGAAAGGAGAATATGAACTGGCACGGAAAAAGGTGAATGAGATAAAGAATAATAATAGGAAGGAGCGCAATTGCAGTCTTGCCAGAACAATAAAGAAAACGGGGGGTTCGAGCTCAAACGTATTTTGGAACTGGGTAAATAAACGGGGGAAAAGTAGTGTGCAGAGTATCAAAGTGGATGGGGAAAGTACAGAAGATAAAGGCCGTATCGCTTCAGAGTTAGTCAAGCACTGGGAAAAGATAAACGATAGGCGATGGGGCAGTGGGTCCCCACCAAAAAGAAATACACTGGTGGAGGAGAACCTATCCAATCGTGTATGTAGCGAAATAACGGCAGAAGAAGTGCGGAACGTGGTCTCGAAATTAAAAAATGGTAAAGCGGGAGGGACTGATGAAATTCCGAACGAATTCCTCAAAAATGGAGGGGAGGCACTTATTGAAGTCCTGACAAAGCTTTTCAACCTGGCTCTGCGAAAGCAAAAGGTCCCCAGAGAGTGGAGGGAAAGTAAGGTGTCGTTCATACACAAAAAGGGGGATAAGGAAGTTCTAGATAACTATAGGGGGATATCAGTTAGTAGTAACATCGGAAAAGTATTCTGTAAGGTCATATACGGTAGACTTGAGGAAGTTATTGAAGAGAAAGGTTTTTTTAGGAGAAATTCAAAATGGTTTCAGGAAAGGTCGAAGAGTCACTGATCACCTATTTACACTCACCCAACTGATAGAATCAACAAAGGCTGAAAAGAAAAAGATGTTTCTGGCATTTCTAGATGTGAAAAAAGCGTACGACCGAGTGTGGAGGGAAGGTATGTGGCGAAAGCTCGAGGGCATCGGACTGGGGGGTGACTTTGTGGGAATCATGAAAGCATTGTATACAGATGTGCAATGCCAACTCAGTCTAGGGAGTATCACTACAAAACGAGTCCCTATGGATATAGGCCTCAAGCAGGGGTGTATCTTTTCACCGATTTTCTTTGCATTGTATGTTAAAGATTTAGGGGACGAACTAATTCAGAGTGCGGAGGGGGTAAATGTTGGAGACATAAAGGTACCAGGCTTATTCTTTGCGGACGACATGGTGTTAATGTCTAGAACTGAACAGGGGCTAGAGAAATTGCTGGAAATTGTTGGTAGATATGGGAACACTTGGCGGCTCGAACTAAATGAAAATAAAAGCAAGGTAATACCCGTTGGACGCAAGGTAGATATGACGAAGAGATGGAGAGTGGGGGAGTTCTCAATCCCCGAAGGGGAAAGCAAACAAATCACTGTAGGAGAAACGGGAGAGTATGAGTATCTAGGTGTAAGCATAAATATAACGGGAAGAGGGGTGTACAGAAATTACTCAGCCAAACTGATTCTGAAGGGGAAAAGAATTCTGAACCAACTAAAACTTTTAGGGAAAAATAGTTTCAACAAGGTCTTTGTGGGGAAAACACTGTGGGAGAGGGTGGGTTTACCAAGTATAACGTATGGCACGGACGTGATTCCATTAAACCAAACCGTTATTAAGAAGTTGGAAAGTACTCAGAATGATGCCGGCAGATGGATAACAGGGTCGAGTAATGCTGCAGCTTTGGAAGCAGTAAGGGGGGAGCTTGGGTGGATGAAAATCAAGGACAGGGTAGATTTGGGAAAACTGTGTTACTTTAACTACTTGAGAAACCTGCCTGACAACCGGTGGTGCAAACTGATGCTCGATACCATTTGGAATTCTAATATAGATACGGGGTGGTCAAAACATGTGAGGGAACTAATGGACAATTACTTTATAGAGGTCACAAACATAGAAGTAGGAATGAAAGAAGGCAAAAGGTTTGTCAAAGAGAGAGTCATGGAAGATTGCAATCGAAACTGACGAGCAGGGGTTAGCGTGAAAAGATCACTGCAGGGGTTACAATATAAAGAAAAGCCAGCTTTTGAGAAGTACCTAGATGGCACCTTTGGAGGGTCACTGCTGTTCAAACTGAGATCAAGATCACTGGAGCTTCGGGGGAAAATTGGGAGGGATGGAGAAAAGGGGTGCCAAATGTGCCACTCTGGAGTAGTGGAGACCCTGGAACATTTTCTCTTGGAATGCCCACAGTATATACCTCATAGAATAAAATTTACTGGAAGAATAATGCAGAAGTGGGGTGAAGAAACAAAGGGTAGATGGCTGAAGGGGGACACGAGGGAGAGGGTAGGAATGCTTATTGAAGAAATTGAAAAAGAGGAAGTGAGGGACACTATTAAGCAGTTTATATCTGAATGCTGGGAGGAGAGGAGGGGAAGAGGGGGTGGGGTGCAGGGGGAATGATGGCCTTCTCTTATGAGGACTGCGACAAATCAGCGGCTGGCCAAAGAGTTATTATTATTATATGTATATTTAGATATGCTTTAGATGTGAAGACTTTATTATATACAGTACAATTAAATGGTTGTTCACCTTTGTGAGTTCTGAAATGTTGACTAAGCTGTGCTTTACTTCTGAAGACTTTATTACATTAGTATATTTAAATGGTCTCTCTCACCCATGTGAGTTGTGACATGTATAGTTAGATTTGACTTACTACTGAAGGCTGTATTACATATAGTACATTTAAATGTTTTTTCACCTGTGTGAGTTCTGACATGTCTAGTTAGATTTGACTTTTGGCTGAAGGCTTTATTACTACACTACATTTTAATGGTTTTTCGCCTGTGTGAGTTTTGATGTGTCCTAAAAGATTTGACATTGCTCTGAAGGCTTTATTACACACACCACATTTGAATGGTCTCTCATTCGTGTGAGTTCTGAGATGTAAATTAATCTCTGATTTACTTCTGAAGGCTCTATTACATATACTACATTTAAATGGTCTCTCACCTGTGTGAGTTCTTAGATGTCTAGTTAGAGTTGACTTTCTGAAGAAGACTTTATTACACACATCACACTTGAAAGGTTTTTCATCCGTGTGAGTTCTGAGATGTGAACTAATCTCCGATTTACTTCTGAAGGCTCTATTACATACACCAAATTTAAATGGTCTCTCATCCGTGTGAGTTGTGAGATGTGAACTAAACTCTGATTTACTTCTGAAGGCTCTATTACATACACCACATTTAAATGGTCTCTCATCCGTGTGAGTTTTGAGATGTCAACTAATCTCTGTTTACTTTTGAAGGCTCTATTACATACACTACATTTAAATGGTCTCTCACCTGTGTGAGTTCTTAGATGTATAGTTAAGAGTTGACTTTGTGATGAAGGCATTATTACACACACCACACATGAATGGTCTCTCATCCGTGTGAGTTCCGAGATGTGAACCAATTTCTGATTTACTTCTGAAGGCTCTATTACATATACTACATTTAAATGGTCTCTCACCTGTGTGGATTCTGTTATGTGTATTTAGTGCCGATTTAAAAGTGAAGGCTTTATTACATATACTACAATTAAATGGTTTTTCAGCTGTATGAGTTTTAAGATGATGATTAAGTGCCGATTTACTTCTGAAGCTTTTATCACATACTGTACATTTGAATGGTTTTTCACCTGTATGAGTTCTGAGATGTAGATTAAGCTCCAATTTTCTTCTGAAGGGTTTATTACATGTAGTACATTTAAATGGCTTCTCACCCGTGTGAGTTCTGACATGTTTTGTTAGATTTGATTTACTGCTGAAGGCATTATTACATATAGTACATTTGAATGGTTTTTCACCTGTATGAATTCTGAGATGTAGATTAAGCTCTGATTTTCTTCTGAAGGTTTTATTACAGATACTACATTTAAATGGCTTCTCACCTGTGTGGATTCTGTTATGTGTATTTAGTGCCGATTTAAAAGTGAAGGCTTTATTACATATACTACAATTAAATAGTTTTTCAGCTGTATGAGTTTTAAGATGTTGACTGACAAGTGCTTTACTTCTGAAGGTTTTATTACATATAGTACATTGAAAGGGTGTTTCTCCTGTGTGAATTCTGACATGTACAGTTAGATTTTGCTTACTGCTGAAGGCTTTATTACATGTACTACATTTAAATGGTTTTTCTCCTCTATGAGTTTTAAGATGTTGATTAAGCTCCGATTTACTGCTGAAGGCTTTATTACATGTACT
Organism: Pictodentalium vernedei; assembly: GCA_031216915.1. Lineage (NCBI taxonomy): Eukaryota > Metazoa > Mollusca > Scaphopoda > Dentaliida > Dentaliidae > Pictodentalium > Pictodentalium vernedei. The sequence continues at coordinate 852,666,962 of CM062296.1, read as the reverse complement.
ACATATAAAAGGTTTTTCACCTGTGTGAGTTTTGAGATGATGACTATGATCTGATTTACGTATGAAGGTTTTATTACATATAGTACATTGAAAGGGTTTTTCTCCTGTGTGAGTTCTGACATGAACAGTTAGATTTTGCTTACTGCTGAAGGCTTTATTACATGTACTACATTTAAATGGTTTTTCTCCTCTATGAGTTTTAAGATGTTGACAAAGCTGTGATTTACTTCCGAAGACTTTATTACATATAGTACATTTAAATGGTCTCTCACCCGTGTGAGTTCTGACATGATCAGTTAGGTGAGACCTACTGCTGAAGGCTGTATTACATATAGTACATCTAAAAGGTTTTTCACTCGTGTGAGTCCTGACATGTATAGTTAGATTTGACTTTGTGCTAAAGGCTTTATTACATGCACTACATTTTAATAGTTTTTCACCTGTGTGAGTTCTGATATGTAGAGTTAGATTTGACTTTGTGCTGAAGGCTTTATTACATGCACTACATTTAAATGGTCCCTCACCTGTGTGAGTTCTTAGATGTAAATTAATCTCTGATTTACTTCTGAAGACTCTATTACATACACTACATTTAAATGGTCTCTCACCTGTGTGAGTTCTTAGATGTATAGTTAGATTTGACTTTCTGAAGAAGGCTTTATCACACACACCACACATGAATGATCTCTCACCTGTGTGAGTTCTAAGATGTATAGTTAGATTTGACTTCGTGAAGAAGGCTTTATTACACACACTACACTTGAATGGTTTTTCACCTGTGTGAGTTCTGAGATGTGAACTAAACTCTGATTTACTTCTGAAGGCCCTATTACATACACTACATTTAAATGGTCTCTCACCTGTGTGAGTTCTTAGATGGATAGTTAGAGTTGACTTTCTGAAGAAGACTTTATTACACACATCACACCTGAAAGGTTTTTCACCTGTGTGAGTTCTGAGATGTGAACTAATCTCCGATTTACTTCTGAAGGCTCTATCACATACACTACATTTAAATGGTCTCTCACCTGTGTGAGTTCTTAGATGTATAGTTAGATTTGACTTTCTGAAGAAGGCTTTATTACACACACCACACATGAAAGGTTTTTCACCTGTGTGAGTTCTGAGATGTGAACTAATCTCTGATTTACTTCTGAAGGCTCTATTGCATATACAACATTTGAATGGTCTCTCACCTGTGTGAGTTCTAAGATGTATAGTTAGATTTGACTTTGTGAAGAAGGCTTTATTACACACACCACACTTGAATGGTTTTTCACCTGTGTGCGTTCTGAGATGTGAACTAATCTCTGATTTACTTCTGAAGGCTCTATTACATACACTACATTTAAATGGTCTCTCACCTGTGTGAGTTCTTAGATGGATAGTTAGAGCTGACTTTGTGAAGAAAGCTTTATTACACGCATCACACTTGAAAGGTTTTTCACTTGTGTGAGTTCTGAGATGTGAACTAATCTCTGATTTACTTCTGAAGGCTCTATTACATACACTACATTTAAATGGTCTCTCGCCTGTGTGAGTTCTTAGATGTATAGTTAGATTTGACTTTCTGAAGAAGGCTTCATTACACACACCACACATGAATGGTCTCTCACCCTTGTGAGTTCTGAGATGTGAATTAAACTCTGATTTACTTCTGAAGGCTCTATCACATACACTACATTTAAATGGTCTCTCACCTGTGTGAGTTCTTAGATGTATAGTTAGATTTGACTTTCTGAAGAAGGCTTTATTACACACACCACACATGAATGGTCTCTCACCCTTGTGAGTTCTGAGATGAGAACTAAACTCTGATTTACTTCTGAAGGCTCTATCACATACACTACATTTAAATGGTCTCTCATCTGTGTGAGTTCTTAGATGTCTAGTTAGAGTTGACTTTCTGAAGAAGACTTTATTACACACATCACACTTGAAAGGTTTTTCACCTGTGTGAGTTTTGAGATGTGAACTAATCTCCGATTTACTTCTGAAGGCTCTATCACATACACTACATTTAAATGGTCTCTCACCTGTGTGAGTTCTCAGATGTATAGTTAGAGTTGACTTTCTGAAGAAGGCTTTATAACACACACCACACATGAATGGTCTCTCCTCCGTGTGAGTTTTGAGATGTGAACTAATCTCTGATTTACTTTTGAAGGCTCTATTACATACACTACATTTAAATGGTCTCTCACCTGTGTGAGTTCTTAGATGTATAGTTAGAGTTGACTTTGTGCTGAAGGCGTTATTACAAACACCACATGTGAACTGTTTTTCACCTGTGTGAGTTCTGGCATGTATATATAGATATGACCTTTTGCTGAAGGCTTTATTACACACACAACATTTGAATGGTTTTTCACCTGTGTGAGTTCTTAGATGTAAATTACGAACTGATTTACGTCTGAATGTTTTATTACATACACTACATTTAAATGATTTTTCTCCTGTATGAGTTTTTATATGTATAGTTAGATTTGACTTTTTGCTGATGGCTTTATTACGTACAGTACTTTTAAATGGTTTCTCACCTGTGTGAGTTCTGACATGTCTAGTTAGATCTGACTTTTGGCTGAAGGCTTTATTACATGCACTACATTTGAATGGTTTTTCACCTGTGTGAGTTCTGATATGGAGCGTTAGATGTGATGCATATCTGATGTCTTTTTTGCATATTTTACATTGAAATGTTTTTTTATCACTGTGATTTCTGATATGTGTTGTGAGATGTGTATTTGACTCAAAGGTTCTGTTACACACATCATGTTTGAATGTTTTCCCATAGGTTTGACATCTAAGGTTTAAATTAAACTCTGATTGATTCATGGAGGCCTTGTTATTATATAATTCTGATTTATATGTACTGTTAATGGTGTGAGTATTGAGATGAGTGAGATAAAGTTCTCTACAGAAAGTTTGGTTACAAACATCACAACTGATTGATTTCTCATCTGTATGGATTCCTGAACTTTTGATAAGTTCCATTTTCTCAGAAGTTTTCTGACAGATTTTACATTGAACCGATTCCTCATCAGTGTTGTGTCCAAGTTGATGATTGTCAGTCTGTCCCATTTCACATTGAAGGCTGTGACCCATTTCACACTGAAGAGGTACACTTTTAGTGTTGTATCTGCTCTGAAGGATGGCAGTCTGTCCCATTTCACATTGACTGGATTCCTTGTCAGAGTTGTATCTAATCTGATCAATAACAGTCTGTCCCATTTCACATTGAATGGATTCCTTGTCAGTGTCGTTTCTGGGCTGGTGGATGTCAGTCTGATCCATTTTACACTGAAGAGATTCCTTGTCAGAGTTGTATCTAATCTGATGGGAGTCCAGTGATTCCATAGTGAAAGGTTTCTTTTCAAAGGTGTTAAAGGGACCTTCAGTAGGAGAGTTTCTGTGGTGTTTATCTTCAACTCTCTGTATAAAAAAATGATCTTTCATCAGTATTGGCTTCACCTTTACAATACGTTTTCCTATACTACATTGTTCATACAATTGCAATGTTCAGTGATTATAAACATATCACTAGTACTGTGAAATATTTACATGTACCTCACAATTGGAACTTACATCAAATACAGAATTTTACAAAGCTCCAGCTTATTTTATCACTGATGCTGTTAAATCTGTTTTAGGGAACTCAGGGATGACAAGCATTAACAGTATTATTATAGAATGATCATCCATCCAATACATTGAATTATAAAATGAAATAAATTGTTTTCAACACCAACATACTAAACATTTGTCAAGGATTTCTTGTCCCTTCATTTTAAAACTGTGAACAATTATGTCGATAATGATACTATGAGTACACTTGTTTATAACTTGAAAATAAAACCCTCAAGCTTCATGGTTTGTATTCTGAAAAAAATAAATTTAATAATATTGTTAAAAATAATTATCTACAAACATATATCCAGTATTGTCCTTAACACTTCTATGAATCATAATTGGTGTTCACATAAAATCTACAAATTCACTCTATTTCACCATCAAAATTGTTAAATCTTTTTCAGAGCACTCAGACATACAGTAAAATCTGTCTTGAGAGACCACTGTTTTGAGAGACCACCTGTCTTGAGAGACCACATCTGCCAGGCACCGATTGGTTTTACTCTAAAATAGACCTGCTATGGGAGTCGTCGGACATTTCCCCATTGAACATTTCCCCATTGGACATTTCCCCATCCGGACATTACCCCATCCCATTTAGGCCGGACATTTCCCCATCTGACATTACCCCATTCTGCTTAATAGAAAAACGGGCAATTCCCCAGGAGGACTTTTCACCATCCATTTTTTTGTGGGTCCGTCTGTTTGAAATTTTCCTATTGATTTGTTGTGTATCATTCCCTTTTTATTAAGCTGACATGGGTAATGTTGTTTGAATTGTTCGATTAATGTGCTTTTATAACTATAATTGACAGGATTAAACCTAATCAGGATTTAACAGCATTTATATATTTTTATTTGTTCTCTCTAAGAAGCTACTTTTGTTCAAAGATGTTGTCGAGTTGATTGATAAACAGTGGTGTCTTCATTAAAGGAAATGTCAATGAATGCATCAGTGTTCATCAAACAACTCTATAAAATGTGTGTTTTAGACATTTGTGTTCTGTTTTCGAAGCAATTTAGAGTTAACTTTTTTGTTGAGATGATTGATAAACGGTCATGTCTTCACTGATGTGAAATTCAATGAATACATCACTTTTTATCACACAAGTGGATTGAACAATATGGATGTTTTCATTGCAATTTTAATATTTGTTCTTTCTGTCAGGCCACTTTCGTTCAAAAATATTGTTAAGTTGATTGATAAACAGTCGTGTCTTCATTTTGTCACTCATTCACATGTGGAAGCTGTCAGCTTCATTGGACATGGAGTAATGTCCACCTCCGATAGGTAAAGTCTGATGGGTAAATGTCTGCCCTCGATGGGGAAAGGTGTTAATATCCGATGAGGAAATGTCCACCTCCGATGGGGGAAATGTCCACCTCTGATGGGGGAATGCCGATGGGGAAATGTCCGGATGGGGAACTGTCCGATGGAGAAATGTCCAGATGGGGAAATGTTCGTGCAATGCTATGGGAGACCACCTGTCTTGAGAGACCACTGTGACCTGGTACCAACTTGTATTTTTATGCCATAATGGACCTGTTTTGAGAGACTGACTGTTATAGCCCCCATATTATATTGAGATTGATATCCTTAGTTGTTAATTATATGAGATAGATATTTTTATTTCTGCATTTTCTGATTGGTCTGACTCATTTGCACTGAGTGACCTTTGTTTACATCTTTGTTACACTGATATATTGTACATATAGCTGTTGATTGTTTAATTGTTTAAGTAGGTCAATGACTTTGTTTACTTGAACTTTAACAAAATCCCCTAGAAACTGATAGAACATTGTAGAATTTTCATCTTCTGGGACATTCTATCTGGTTACTACATAAAGGTTTGTCAACAGAATTCAAAAACTCATTTTAGAAAGCCATTTCAGAAAGACTCACTTCAGTTGTTTCCATTGGAGATTATTATTGTTTCAGAACAGTGCATTTATTATAGAAGCAGTGCTTCTTTGTGATTTTGGAACATTGATTCCAAAAGAGAATTTTGAAAAGAATCTATTCGTCTTGGAAAAGAGAACTTACACTTTCTGTGAAACAGAATAATATTATTTTGTGAAAAGCCAGGATTCTACTGGATTACTTGGAAATTACCTGTGGTGCCAATACTTCTTGGATTTTTACTCCATTTGAATTTTACAGAGCATTATATTATATTTTATTGAAGACTGCTGAAATTTCAAAGTGAAAATTTTATTACAAATCTACGGGATACTGTTTCTGAAGAGACATTCATGGATTTAATACTACATGTACCAGCAAGTAACTTTCTTCACAAGATTCTTCACCACTGGATTACTGGATTCTGTCAAACTGTACTTTGGACTAATTCAATAATTGATAAGTACCACTGTTTTTATTTTCTGTAAACCAATTAGTGTAAAAGATCTTTGTATTGTTTTTTTTATATTAATTTTTTTTTTAATTAAATTTTAGAATAGTTAAATTCATAGTTATTGTTGCTGATTCTCAGATTTCTTTCTGTTACCAATATCAATAATATTTCCACACCGTAACACCGACACTTTGTAGACTGAAACCATGACAATAACTTTTTACCTGTTCTGGAATTGAAAAATCCATTGTGGTTATACTGACATAATTAAAAGTAATAACAGCTCTAAACTGGGTTTCAATTGCTATTCAGTTACATAACTCATTAAAGATTGAGATGTTTTTATAAGACCCCTGTGAAATGATTAGGATTATTGCTGAATAAATGATTTCATACATACCTGAAATGTGACAGATAGGATTATAAAAATAAATTTGTGTTGAAAATCTTCAATGAAGATTTTCAACAATAATTTATTTTTATAATTTTTATAACAGTCCATTTCAATTTGTTACAAAAACTTCATAAAAAAAGAACAACTACAAAGTAATTACAAAAATCCATTCTTCTCCATTTCTGAATTTTGTGGTTGGTTATTCACCGACTTGAGAAAACCTGAAACCTGTTATGAGAGACCACCTGTCTTGAGAGACCACTTTTTTGTGGCCCAAAGGGCGGTCTCTCAAGACAGGTTTTACTGTAATAGGTTTCCACATCCTTCTCACAGAATAATCATGCAAACTTTGAATTATGATCTTCTATGAGTAGACAGAAACTGGCCATTCCAGCACAGAAAAAATCCAATTCCAGCCCAGCAATTTATTTATTTATTTATTTATTTATTTAATTTATTTATTTATTTATTTATTTATTAGGGTTTAATGACATATTAACAGCAAGGGTCAAATCATGTCAGTGACAGTTTTTTACCAGTGGAGGAAGCAGGAGTACCCAGAGAGAACCACCGAGCAACAACGAGCAGCTGTCAGCTCTCCAGCATCGTAACTCTGAACTCTGAATAGCGGCACAGACAGGGTTAGATTTGTTGAAGACATGTTCTTATTACCAAACATCATCGTGCCCCCATGCAGGCAATCAGGGTCAAGTGCCTTGTCCAAGGACACACTGCAGGAGCATGAATCGGGAGATTTATTTATTGGGGTTTAAGGTCACATACTTATGCACAATGGCTAATCGTGACCGTGACAGTTTTATGGGTGGAGGAAGCTGGAGTACCCGGAGAGAACCACCGAGCAACGATGAGCAACCGTAAGCTCCTCAACATTCTAACTCTGTTCAAGCGCCGCTCAAGCAGGATTACAATGGTTGAATACATGTGCACCACTGACATGCAGTATGCCTTAGTACATGGTGTCATGATGTCCACATGAAGGCAACCGGGATAAAGTGCCTTGCCCAAGGACACAAAGCGGGTCGTCCCGGATGAGGATGAATCAGCCGATGAAATGGTCACCCACCCAACTACTAACCGCGTTCGATGTTGCTTAACTTCGGTGAGCTGACAAGAGCCAGTTAAGGCGACGCAACCGCACCCTTCCAGCCCAGCAATGGGAATTGAGTTTGAAAACATTTCAAGCCCATTTTAAAAAACAACCAGCCCATTTCCTTTTGGGATAGTATTCCAGGATACGATCAGCTAAGGTTAATACAATGTGGGGTACAGTTAAAACTAGAAGTCCTGTCACGAACTGTGCACTTATCTAGGCTTAATTGCGCGTAGGAATTGCGCGCAATTGCCATATCGAATGACACCCAAAGCATGGCAGGTTCTCCTTGTTACCCATAGCAAACACAAGCAATGTTCCTGCCAATGGACCTCCGGGTTACCCGGAGGTCCATTGGCTGAAACTTTGCTTGTGCACAGGTCGTATGTGCAGAATTTGATAGCCTTACCATCGTCATAACGTGTAGATTAACGCGCAAATCAATGTGCTATTTGTGCGCATTTCAGGACAGGACTTCTAGTTTTAACTGTAGTTTGGAAAATAAAAAACAAGACTACTGACAGGCTTGGCTAAATATGCACATTGACCATTTTGAATTGTACCAACTTTGGTTGAGATTCCAAGTCAAAGTACCGTAACTCATGTAAAAATGGTTGGATGGAACCCATATTCGAACTTGGCCTATAATACTGGTGTCATCCCAACAAGACAAATCCCATCAAGACGAAAGGGTAAAATATCCCAACAAGATGATCCCAACAAGACGAATGAATCCCAACAGACAAAAACTTCTTTTTTTATTAATTATAGAGGAAGTTGACAACAAAATAGATTTTAAACAAGAATGTTACTAAGGTAACACATGTCCCCCCCCACCTTGTGACCTTCACCTTGCAGATGCGGTTGAAACTATTATATACGACACACCTTCTGATTGTTCTTAACATTTGTAAAAAGTTTAACAATTGTACTATGATTCGTTTCTGAGTTATGGCTGAGACACGAATATTGGCCGATTTTTAGTGTGACCTTGAAATGTGACCTTGACCTTAAAGGTATGATGTTTATGTGACACATCCTCCCACGGTCCTTTATAATTGTGTGAAGTTTGATGACTGTGGCCCTAACAGTTTTCGAGTTACTGGCTCGGACACACACACACACACAGACGGACACATGGACACACACACCTCAATCACTATTTGACACCCGACTTCAGCGGGGGCATAAAAACATATATTTATGCTATTTGAGGTATTTTGGGGTGGTTGTTCATGTTTCTGTGGCTGGTGAGCAGTTATTTTTTTTTTTTATTTTTCATCTCTTGGTCGCCCTTATTCACTGTCTAACTAGAACAAGAGTTTATTTCTGTAGTGATTTCAATGGTTATATTTTAGATTTTTTATGTCTTTTCTTTTTTTAGGTATTTTTTAAGTCTGACTGATGAAAATATACATTTTTGCAAATAGCATCTCATTATAATGAATGGGGCCTTTGTTAACTGAAATCACTTTGTCCGATATTAAGACATGTTAGTTTATGGGGAAATATCAATTAACAAAGAATGCAAAACACTTTTCTGTCTATTTATTGTTTCTGTAACAATACTTTGTGATCACAAAATACAGAGCAGACTTTCAATCAGCTATCGTTATGAAAACTCACTTATGACACTTAAGGGATATTTTTTTTTTAAAAATATTGCCTATAAAGTTTTAAAAAACAAGCTCCAAAAAAAAGATTTTTATATAACTTTTAATACAGGTCCCAGAAATTAAAAACATTTCTGATAAAAAAAGCCTTCTTGTATATTCCTTGTCATAATTTCCATCCACAAGTAATTTATGCTTTATAAAATTGAGAAGTTAATTCACGGTTCAATACCGAACCTTCCCACACCCCCATTATTGATAAACTAAGCTCATTTCCCTGGTTCCAATGATACAGTAGAGCCCTGTTAATTAATTAGCAACTTTGCCAATGAAAATTATTCAATTAACAGGAGTATTCAATAAACAGGGATTGTATCATTTTCTTGAGTCCTTGAGTTAAACTTAGCATTCATTCTATTATATCTTGTTTGACAGAGCTCTGTCTCAAACACAAAAAATAAACTTTCACTTCAATGCAAAAAAAGTACCGGTATGCAACTTATATTAACGCCTCTCCTTGAAGCAAGTGTGTGGGATGACCTTTGTAGTGGCAACTTTGTGGCCTCGATCTTCTCAAATACTACACAACAGGATCTTAACCCTGCAGGGAATTTGTCTCTCTTTACACAGGGAAGCCAATATACATCTACACCCAATAGGCTGGTACTACACTATGACAGGGTGTCTTCCAACTTGACCAATTCCCTTTATACCAATTCCCTTTAGGCCAAATGCCCAACCTCGATAAAATATCGACAAGCCAGAAAATGAGCAGACTATCATCTGAAAAATGAGGTCCCCAGAGGGTGAACTTGGTGATGCTACCCTGCACAGCAGGGTAGCATAACTAAATTTACCCTCTGTACACCTCAACCCGAATCCAGGTCTCAAACATAAACAGAAAGAGGTACCCAAACGATAAACTGGCCCACTATATGGGATAGCATCAGGAAATTCACCCTCTGGGGACCTCATTCTACAAATGGCAGACTGCTTAATTTCAGGCTTGAATATCAATAACATTAAATACATTTATAAATATTTATAAATATATCAAATTATTGATATAGAATTATTTTTAAAGTAGAACACACCAGTTGGTCTAAGGGGAATTGGTCTTTTGAGAATTGGCCTCATGGGAGTTGGTCTAAAGGGAATTGGTCTAGTGGGAATGACAACTGATGCTGACAGAGTATTTGCACAGCTCAAGAATTTTCCCTGACTGGGATCGATCCCGGGACCTCTGGCAAGAGAGACAAGGGCACTTACCACTCGGCCATCACACTCTCAAAAATACCCTTCTCGGATACAATTTTGCCCAGAGTGTCTGTCAACATAATTGGGTAATACAGTCATTTTAATTAAATTCATCTTGTTGGGATTTGTCTTGTGGGATGACTGATTTAGACATTCGTTTTGTTGGGATTCGTCTTATTAGGAATAAACTGTATTACAAGCTTATACACATACCAACTTTGGCAGAGATCAAACTGGAGGTACTGTGAGCAAGCTCACAAAGTGATACCCCCCAAGCCTGTCAGAACGGAATTATACTGCTTCATGCACATCTTCATATGGAGTTCTTCCATTGTGTAAAGTTTCAGGAAAAGTCTTCAAATGGTTTAGGAGTTGCGCTTATAAGGATGGACAGACGGACAGTCGGATGGACAGGGTGATTCCTATATACCCCCCAAACTTTGTTTGCGGGGGGCAGGGGGGGGGGGTATAATAATTCAAACTGGAATTATTGGTCGGAAACCAATAAAAGGACCCACAGATGGGGGTGGACTGGCAGATGAACGGATAACTGATCACATTATATGACTTATACAAAAACTTATACACAAATATCCAAGAAAATCTCTGAGACTGTCTGTTAAAGCACACTTCAAAATTCAAGACTATTTTTCCCATAAAAATCTAACGTCGAGACAGAAGAAGGGCATTCCATTGGTTGGTAACTCTCTCAGACAGACAGAAGTAGGGCATTTCAATGGTTGGTAACTCTCTCGGACAGAGGTAGGGTATTCCATTGGTTGGTAACTCTCTTGGACAGAGGTAGGGTATTCCGTTGGTTGAAAACTCTCTCGGACAGACAGAAGTAGGGCATTCCATTGGTCGGTAACTCTCTCGGACAGACAGAGGTAGGGCATACCATTGGTTGGTAACTCTCTCGGACAGACAGAGGTAGGGAATTCCATTGGTTGGTAACTCTGACAGACAGAGGTAGGGTATTCCATTGGTTGATAAGTCTTTCGGACAGACAGAGGTAGGATATTCCATTGGTCAGTAACACTCTTGGACAGACAGAGGTAGGGCATTCCATTTGTTGCAGGGTTCCTGCACCTGACCTGACATGAAATCCAGGCTTTTCCAAGCCATATACACCCCAAATTCAAAGAGTTTCAAGGCTAATAGAAAGTTTAATTCAAGGTTTTTCCAGGCTTATCGTAGTTGAACCACTCGAACTGTCTCGGACGTATTTCATTCATCTAACTCGGCGCGCAATGCTTCATTTTTCAAGGCTTTTCCAGGCCCAGGGTGCCAAATCAAGGCTTTTCAAGGCCTTGAATTTCATTTTTGAAATTCCAGGCTTTTCAAGGCCTGTGGGAACCCTGTGTTGGCAACTCTCTCTCTCTCAGACAGACATACGTAGGACATTCCATTGGTTGGTAACTCTCTTCGACAGAGAGAGGTAGGGCATCATTCCTTTGGTTGGTAACTCTCTTGGACAGACAGAGATAGAGCATTCCATTGTTGGTAAAAACTGAATCAAAAAATCTGAATATAGTCACAAATATCATCAGATTTCTGACAGTTCAATCATATTGAAAGTGTCAATGACACTGTAGCTTAACTTGTCTGTGTGTTGTGTTTGATGAAAAGGATAATGTTCAATGTTTATGAAAGGATTATGAAATAAGACATGAATTGTGATAATTGGGAATATGTTAATTTCTGTTCCCTGTATGCTATGTTTTTCATAAAAATAATTAAGTGTACACTGTACTAAAGGGTGCAGGGGTGGGTTAATATGACCTTGCAGTTAATGTATGTGGCCCTCACAGTTAACATATGTCAACAAAAGTTACTAAGTTACGGTGAAATTATTCCAAAACGAGTTATCCTACCAAGTTACATTGAAATTCTTTCATAAATATGGCCTGTAGACTGTGCTAAAGGTTTTCAGGCTTCAGGCCTGTGTAGCCATGACGGTTGACCGATTGCTACTAAAAGGGGACGTCCTCATCTCGACATTATGCTGAGTCATTCTACAGAGTTACAATGAAATCCCTTCACAAATTCGACTTGTAGTCTGTACTAAAGTTTTTCGGTTTTGGGTTCGGGAAGCCATCATGGTTGAATGATCGCGACCAAAAGGGGACTTTGAAATCTGGGCATCATCTGGAGTGATCCTACGAAGTTACAATGAAATCCCTTCATAAATATGACCTGTAAACTGTGCTAAAGGTTTTTGGGTTTCGGGTCCCTGCCCTGTAGCCATCAGTTGCCCAATCATGTCCAAAAGGGGACATTCTCATCTAGACATTATATGAAGTCAACCTACCAAGTTACAATGAAATCCCTTCATAAATATGAACTGTAGACTGTGCTCAAGGTTTTCGGGCTTCGGGCACCTGTAACCGTCACAGTTGACCAATCACAACCAAAAGGGTATGTCATCATCTAGGCATTATATGGAGTCAACCTAACAAGTTACAATGAAATCCTTACATAAATATGACCTAAGGACTATGCTAAAGGTTTTTGCGCTTGGGCAGCCATCAAGGCTGAATGATCGCGATCAAAAGCGGACGTTCTCATCTAGACATTATTTGGAGTCATCCTACCAAGTTACATTGAAATCCCTTCATAAATGTGACCTCTAGTCCGTGCTAAAGGTTTTAGGGCTTTGGGCTCCTGAAGCCATCACATTTGCCCAATTGTGTCCAAAACGAGACATTTTCATCTAGACATTATATATGAAGTCAACCTACCAAGTTACAACAAAATCCCTTCATAAATATGACCTGTAGACTGTGCTATAGGTTTTCGGGCTTTGGGCTCAGGCAGCCATCATGGTTGAATGAGCACAACCAAAAGGAGACATTCTCATCTGGGCATCATCTGGAGTGATCCTACAAAATTACAATGAAATCCCTTCATAAATATGACCTGTAGACTGTGCTCAAGGTTTTTGGGTTTCGGAACCCTGTAGCGGTCACAGTCGACCGATCATGACCAAAAGGGGATGTCATCATCTAGGCATTATATGGAGTCAACCTAACAAGTTACAATGAAATCCTTCAATAAATACAACTTATAGACTATGTTAAAGGTTTTTGGGCTCGGGCAGCCATCAAGGCTGAATGATTGTGACCAAAAGAGGACGTTCTCATCTAGACATTATTTGGAGTCATCCTACGAAGGTACAATGAAATCCCTTCATAAATATGACCTGTAGACTGTGCTAAAGGTCTTAGGCTTCGGGCCCCTGTAGCCGTCACAGTTGCCCAATTGTGTCCAAAAGGGACTGTTCTCATCTTGACATTATAAAAATCAACCTACCAAGTTAAAATGAAATCCCTTCATAAATATGACCTGAAGACTGTGGTAAAGGTTTTCAGGCTTCAGGCTCGGGCGGCCATCATGGCTGAATGATCGCAACCAAAAGGGGACATTCTAATCTGGGCATCATCTGGAGTGATCCTATGAAGTTACAATGAAATCCCTTCACAAATATGACCTGTAGACTGTGCTCAAGATTAGTGATGAGCCGATTATTGGTATGGGTTATCGGTATCGGCAGATAAATGGCTTATCGGCCGGGTATCGGTATCGGCAAAAAATACCAATTCTGCCGATATTGGCAGCCGATAGGTCTTTTTTTTCAAATCAAGTTCTCAGGCAAATCGCCGATAATCTCAACTAAATAGTACTAGTTACACAGATTAGGGCTTTTTAGAAAACGTATTTTTGGGGTATCACCCAAAATAAGCCCACTCCATATTTCTCTGAATTAAAGTTTCGACTATCGGTACCGGTGAAGCATTCTTCAACACACAGGGCATCACAAAAATGTGCACGAAAAATTTCAATTGTTCAATCAAAATAAAATTATGTGAATGTGTTTTGGAGTTGGGTTTTTTGTCAATTTAATCTTTTCACATTTTCGGTGCACGGACATTTCCACATCGGGACATTTCACCATCGGTCAATTCCCCATCCAGACATTTCCCCATCGAGGGCGGACATTTCCCCATCGGAGGTGGACATTTCCCCGTCGGATATTAACACCTTTCCCCATCGAGGGCGGACATTTCCCCCATCAGACTTTACCCATGTCCAATGTAGCTGACAGCTTCCACATGTGAATGAGTGACAAGTAACTCTTAAAAAGATTTCATTTTTTATTCTTTTATAACTCGAAAAAGCAACATCTCGGCATATGGTATAGGCATTAGCACATTTTAGCACAATCTGAATTTCACAACAATGAAAACACAACATCGATAATAAAAAACAAGAATTTTATCAAGTGTATGTATATAAATATGTTTGCTTATAAATCTTTTACACATGCTTCTTGTTGAGTTGTTTGATAAACACTGGTGCATTCATTGACATTTACTTCAAAGAAGACGCGACTGTTTATCAATCAACTTAACAATATTTTGAACGAAACTAGCTTGACAGAAAGAACAAATATTAAAATTGCAATGAAAATATCCATATTGTTCAATCCACTTGTGTGATAAAAAGTGATGTATTCATTGAATTTCACATCAGTGAAGACATGACCGTTTATCAATCATCTCAACAAAAAAGTTAACTGTAAATTGCTACGAAAACAGAACCCAAATGTCGTATGAACACGAACAATTCAAACAATATTACCCATGTCGGCTTAATAAAAAGGGAATGATACACAACAAATCAATAGGAAAATTTCAAACAAACGGACCCACAAAAAATTAAGAAATGGATGGTGAAAAGTCTGCATGGGGAATTGTCCGTTTTTCTATTAAGCAGAATGGGGTAATGTCCGATGGGGAAATGTCCGGCCTAAATGGGATGGGGTAATGCCTGGATGGGGAAATGTCTGATGGGGAACCCACATTTTCAGCTAAACAAATAAAATTACCAAACTACATACTTTTGTGTTATTTATTATTGTCAGCCCTCATGTTTATCAACTTTATTTTGAAGACAAATGGGGAAATTCCCAGTTCTTAAATTATTAATGACAGCATGTTCAGTGACCCAAATTGTTAATGTTATTACTTTAGAAAATGAGTTGGGAAATTACCTGATATGATCTCTACAAAAATAGCTACTCCAAAATAAATATGAATTAATAACCTGAGTTGTAATATCCAGTTTGATCCATGCTACATGAAAGGCTGCTTTGAAAACAAAACAAGGGAAAGCCAAAGCCATATTGTTTACAACAATGGGGACACATTATGTACATCAGGGCGGTCAGTTTAAATGTAGATTTTTTATTTATGAAACGTGCCCACGTGTTTTTATGAATACATTGCAGAATTTAGTAACCCCCTCCCCCCACTTCTACACTCTACAGACAGCAGATCACGGACAAGTGACAATGATTCATGATTTTGTTTTTGGTAAACGCAGTACCACTATGGCATTACCACTATGGGTGCTGGTCAAAATGTCCCTGAACCCAAAACGTCCCCAAGAGTTGGTCAAAACGTCCCCAACAATTGGTCAATTCATTACCACTGAAAATACAAATACGTTGCATGATACCACAAGGAAATTTGCTCCGGATTTTCGATCACTGATGCTTTTTGAAAGAATCAATGATGAAAAAATCGCGATATCGACACCGTAGCTGCGACGGGTGGTGCAATCTCACAAAATTCTAAGTTATCAAGGGCCATAACTCCAAGAAAATACTTGGAACAACACATGCATTGAACAGTGGCTAGACATCAATAAGATACACTTACATACCAAATATAAATTCATTCCATCAAGTATTTCAAAAGTTATTGAGTTTTGAAACTCGTTGGTCACAGACAGACCGACCGACAGACAGACCGACCGACAGACTGACAGACAGACTGACATTGCCACTTATAGAGCTGCTAGTCGCAGCTAAAAATGTGAGGAAATTCTTTGTGACTATCTTGCAATACAGATAGGCCTGCCTGCCTGTCTGACCAACCTCCCCCCTCACCCCCCCCCCCCCCCACCCCCTTGCCAATTTTCTTCTTCTCTGGCAATAACAGCCAGGTTCTGTGTCGATACGTCAATGACTGGGAAATGGATAGTGCAGATAGTTATCCGATGCCAACAATGTTAGCTTCGAACTGCCCCCTGTTCATCTTGCACTTGGAGAAAGTGAATGCAACAGAATTCACTGAGAAGCGGTCCACCAATGCATGTACATGTAAATACTCACATGTGAATGGATTATTTCGTTTGTTTTTTTTTCACAATGGATGGGAGTTTTGAATACTGGGGGCACCTTCTCTTGCGTGAGTAATACAAAACACAGTTCAGATACTTTTTAATAAACACAATTCAAAATGGAAATATAATGACTGAACGAACATGTTTCAGGTTAAAACAAATTGACCACGTGTGTTTTTGACCTCATTTGGTAACACTGATGTTTTGTTGATATTTCGTGCTGATTTTGTTGATGTTTTTCTACTGAAATGTATTTTCAAATGATTCTGATTGATGATCCCGTTGGAAAAAATGAATAAAACAAACACATAAAACATTATGCCAAGTTTTCATTTTACATTCAGTCTCATTCGTGGTAAGCCCACCCCCATTTTTTCACATGTCTGGGTTCACTGACAGGTCGGTTCAGAAATGATATTGAATTTGATACATCACAGATGTACGTTACTTTGAGATCCACCCAGGATGCGTGTCGAGTCACGCTGACTTCTGAACAACCCCATGTCTCGATAGTCCTGTCTGAATGTCATCATATTTATACACAAGCTTGTGTCGCCACAAAAACTAATATCGGTATCGGTATGATATTGAATTGAAATATCGGATATCGGCAATACCGATAACACCCATATCGGCTTATCACTACTCAAGATTTTCGGGCTTTGAGTGCCTGTAGCCATCAGAGTTGACCAATCACGACCAAAAGGGGATCTCATCATCTAGGTATTATATGGAGTCAACCTAACAAGTTACAATGAAATCCTTCCATTAATACGACCTATAGACTATCCTACAGGTTTTTGGGCTCGGGCAGCCATCAAGGCTGAATGATCGCGACAAAAAGGGGAAGTTCTCTTCTAAACATTATTTGGAGTCATCATACCAAGCTACAATGAAATCCCTTCGTAATTATGACCTGTAGACTGTTCTAAAGGCTTTCGGGCCCCTGTAGCCGTCACAGTTGCCCAGTCGTGTCCAAAAGGGACGTTCTCATCTGGACATTATATGAAGTCAACCTACCAAGTTACAATGAAATTCCTTCATAAATATGACCTGTAGACTGTGCTAAACATTTTCGAGCTTCGGGCATAAGCCCATTGCCGATTAACCATCTTTGACGTTAATGATATGCAAGGTCAGAGGTAGCTTCGGGTAAACACTTCGATCAGACTGTCTGTCAACACTGTCATACATGCGATAGAAACAACCAAAATGTTTCGCTTGAAATGAGAAAATGTGCATTTTCGACTTAATACTAATAAAGATAGAGAAAATAACACACTTTCAACACTTCATTTAATGGACAGGGCAAAATAATATTGACTTTTCAGTGACATCCTTTCAAAGGGCGTTCCAAAACAAAAAAACAACAAAAATACGGGCTGTCAGGCCATGTTTGACCTGTGCAATATCCCGACATTTTTTTAAAAGGGAGCCGTCACAGTATTAACCCCGATTCCGAATTTCCTTTTCCCGGCCCTGCGTGGACCTTCCACTTCGTGGGTGTTTTTTGTAATAAGACAGCTCCCACTGTGTGACGTTAGTTTGAGTTGAAGGAGAAAATGGTCAAAAGAAGAATTTATATATTTTTATGTCCGATTCTTGTGTTATTAGTATAGGAAATATTCATCTCTATATGAATAGTTTATATCTGACGTGGTTATTCTTCAACTCATTTTGACTTGTACTGTATATGGACAAAATATTATTAGTTGACACGCGACACTGCTACTAGCAGACTATATTAATTCACTTTTTTTAGGGACCACGCCCCCCCCCCCCCCCCCCCCCCCCCCCCCATCCACCCCAACCTCTTCTAGCTGGAACATCTGTGTGTTATGCTTGAAAATATTTGTATGGGTTGGTTGTTTGGATACCCAGGGTTTGCATTTTCACTCCCGCAGACATTTTGTGTCATTTCAGTGATATATCTGCAGTTTTGTCACTCGCCAACAAAACAAAACCATGATGCCGAGTCTACCTTCGCGTGTGGGAAGGGGTTCATTGTGGCATTCATTTCACTAAAAAATCAATATTATTTTGCCCTGTCCATTAAATGAAGTGTTGAAAGTGTGTCATTTTTTTCTATCCGTATTAGTATTAAATCGAAAATGCACATTTTCTTGTTTCAAGCAAAACATTTTGGTTGTTTCAATCGCATGACAGACAGTCTGATCGAAGAGTTTACCCGAAGCTATCTCTGACCTTGCATATCATTAACGTCAAATATAGCTAATCGGCAATGGGATTATTGGCAGCCATCATGGTTGAATGATCGCAACCAAAAGGGGAATTCTCATCTGGGCATCATCTGGAGTGATCCTACGAAGTTACAAGGAAATTCCTTCATAAATATGACCTGTAAACTGTACTCAAGGTTTTCAGGCTTCGGGCACCTGTAGCCGTCACAGTTGACCAATCATGGCCAAAAGGGGATGTCATCATCCAGGCATTATATAGAGTCAACTTAACAAGTTACAATGAAATCCTTCCATAAATATGACCTTTTGACTATGCTAAAGGTTTTTGGGCTTGGGCAGCCATCAAGGCCGAATGATCGCGATCAAAATGGGACGTTCTCATGTAGGCATTACTTGGAGTCATCCTACGAAGGTACAATGAAATCCCTTCATAAATATGACGTGTAGACTGTGCTAAAGGTTTTTGGCTTCCGGCCCCTGTAGCTGTCACAGTTGCCCAATCATGTCCAAAAGGGGCTGTTCTCATCTAGACATTATATAAAAGTCAACCTACCAAGTTACAATGAAATCCTTTCATAAATATGACCTGAAGACTGTGGTAAATGTTTTTGGGCTTCAGGCCCCTGTAGCCATCATAGTTGCCCAATCACATCCAAAAGGGGACTTTTTCATCTAGACATTATATGAAGTCAACCTACCAAGTTACAATGAAATCCCTCCATAAATATGACTTGTAGACTGTGCTAAAGCTTTTGGGGTTTTGGGCTCGGGCAGTCGTCACAGTCGACAGATCACGCCCAAATGGGGAAATTCTCATCTAGACATCATACGGAATTATCCTACCATGTTGCAATGAAATCCCTCCATATTAAACATGACCAGCAGACTATACTAAAAGTTCTGGGGATTTGGGCTTGGGCAGCCATCACAGTTGACAGATCATGTCCAAAAGGGTACGTTCTTATCTAGGCATTATACAGAGGCATCCTACCAGGTTACAATGAAATCCCTTCATATATACGATCTGCTGTAGACTGTGCTAATGGTTTTCGGGTTTTGGGCTCAGGCAGCCGTACCGGTTGTCCGATCATGACCAAAAGGGACGTTCTTATCGAAACAAGACCCCCAAACCTGCATATGAAATTTCAAGATGATCAGCCAAAAACTATGGGGTGTAGCCTATGCTAAAGGAAAATGTGAACAGACTCACAGACAAACAGACTTCCGCACATGTGATGGCATTACCTTATCTTGACTTTGTCAAGTTAAGCTAATAAAACTAGAGGCTCAAGTGAGCCTAAAACACTCATCTGGCTCAAATTGTCCAAAGAGTTGAGTCTATCAGTAAGTGATCAGCAGCAAGAGCAATTTTTTGATTTGCTATGACACAACCAAAGGCAACTTTTTTGGCATTCATTTCTGCTGGTCCTAGGAAAGATTCCTTGCAAGCTCTGTTCTGTCAAGTATTAAACCAGGGACTTGGCTTGAACAAATTTGAATCTCAGCCCCCTAAGGATGCAGCATGCCAAATATCAAAACATTCCGACTGCTGAATCTGAAGAAGATTTTTAAAGAAAACTTGATGACAATAGCTCATACTGACTTTCAGTCAAGTGAGCTAATATGAGTAAATAATTCGTCCCCTAAGTACCAATGTGTTCTATGTGCCAGTAGTCACATAGAACACATTGGATTTGGAACTGAGGGGATGATATGTCAACAAAATACTATTTACTCATTTCCTTAATGACCCAAAGGATTAACTCTGTCTGTTGTCTTCTGCGATTATAAAAAAATAATTATCACAAATTGGTCCAAGTGATTGTGGAGCTGAGAAATATGTCCACAAATTTATTTCCTCTATGTTTGTGTTGTGTTTCCAATGGGGCAAAAACGTTATCTCTGCCAACATGTATGGTATATGGAGATTTAATACCGACATGTCTCATTTAAATACCTCACCTTTATTGAGTTTTTTTTACCTGGTTAATAATAAATCAAATATCTCAAACACAATGGGGGTTTTCTCTTCCACTTCAAAATACCCTTTTTAATTATTTTTAATTATTTGTTTTACAAGGATTGGCAAAAATTTATACAACTTATATTAATGCCTCTCCTTGACACGTAGGTGTGTGGGATAACCTTTGTAGTGGCAATTTTGTGGCCTTGCTCTTCTCAAATACAGTAGAATCCTCTTAATTGAATATCCATTTTGCCAGTGAAAATGATTCAATTAACAGGAGTATACAATTAACATGGATTTGGTCAGTTTCCTGTGTTCTGGAGGTAAACTGAGCATTCATTCTATTATATCTTGTTTGACAGAGCTCATAGAGCTCTGTCAAACAAGATATAATAGAATAAATGCCTGTATTGGGTGTAGTGAGCAGAAAGGTTGATAAATAAGGGGAATTTGGTGCGTACCACAGTAATTTTTTCGACATATTACAAAAATTTATATACAATTAACAGGAGTTTACTCTACAACCCATATGCAATTAACAGATCACATTTGTACTGAAGGTATGGTAAATGGTTTTGTGTTTGAAAATTATATTCAATTAATAGGGATATACAATTAAGAGATATCCAATTAAGTGGGCTCCACTGTACTACAAAGGGATCTTTAGCCTGCAGGGAGTGTGTCTTTCTCCGCACAGAGGACAGCCACTGTACATCCACACCCTACGGGACTGTACGCTGTGACAGCATCAACCTCACAATTGATGCTCATAGAGTGTTTGGACAACACAAGAACTTTCCCTGACCGGGATCGATCCCAGGACCTCTGGCAGGAGAGACAAGCTCACTTATCCACTCGGCCAATACATTCTTAATGAAAGTGTCAATGACACTGTAGCTCAACTTGTTAAGACATGTACATGTATAGTATGTGACACAGCAATGACAAACATCTAGGTAATGACCTGATAACAAAGGTACATATAAAGTATTGTAACAGTCTGTACATAAAAACTGACTGTAGCCTGTTACAAATGTATAGG
This sequence comes from Pictodentalium vernedei, assembly GCA_031216915.1. Lineage (NCBI taxonomy): Eukaryota > Metazoa > Mollusca > Scaphopoda > Dentaliida > Dentaliidae > Pictodentalium > Pictodentalium vernedei. Next base: position 852,645,205 of record CM062296.1, on the reverse strand, counting down.
TAAAGTATTGTAAAGGTGGGTGACAGTCAGATGCTAAACTAGAAAAGAAATCTTCCCCGAGTGGGACTGACTGAACTCCAAAATATTTGCTCTCATAGCACAGTGATAACAAAGGCACCCCCAAAACACACTCGATCCTGTCCAAAGGTGAAAACAAAGCGACTGAAAAAGTTTTGTGAAGATCAGTTCATAAATACGAGCTGTATAGAAATTGTGACAAAAAACTGATTTGACCTAATTTTGGTACAAAATGGCCACTGGCAGCCATCTTGAATTTTGGACCACACCCAGAAACACTCGGTCTTGTCCCAAGGTGATAACAAAGGTACCCAAGAAGTTTTGTGAAGATCGGTTCATAAATGCAGCCTTTAGCCCGAGCCGTATTGACATGTGCACTTACAGTGTATAAGTAGCACTGAATAAATCAAAGTTCATCTAATTTGCATAATTTCTGCATGAAAAAAAAACCACGTACTATATATGATGTATTCCATGTTACTAAACATTCATACAAAAATTTATTCAAATCAGAACTTTCATACAGAAGTTCTGTACAAAAGACTGATTGCACTAATTTTAGTACAAAATGGCTGCTGGTGGCCATCTTGAGTTTCGGACCACACCCAAAAACACTCGTTCTCATCCCACGGTGATAACAAAGGTACTCAAGAAGTTTCGTGAAGATCGGTTCATAAATACGGCCTCTAGCCTGAACCGTATAGAAGCTGAGTACCAAAAACTGATTAGACCTAATTTCGGTACAAAATGGCACTGGCAGCCATCTTGTATTTTAGACCACACCCAGAAACACTCGTTCTCATCCCAAGGTGATGACAAAGGTACCCAAGACGTTTCGTGAAGATTGGTTCATAAATATAGACTTTAGCTCGAGCCGTATTGACATGTGTACTTACTGTGTGTAAGTTGCACTGAAAAAATTAAAGTTTATCTAATTTGCATAATTTCTGCATGCGAAAAAAACCTGTATTATATGTGATGTATCCCATGGTACTAAACATTCACACAAAAAAATTATTCAAATCAGGGCTTTCATATGGAAGTTCTGTGCAAAAATCTGATTGCACCTAATTTTGTACAAAATGGCTGCCATCGGCTATCTTGAATTTCGGACCACACCCAAAAACACTCGTTCTCATCCCACGGTGATAACAAAGGTACTCAAGAAGTTTCGTGAAGATCGGTTCATAAATACGGCCTCTAGCCTGAACCATATAGAAGCTGAGTACCAAAAACTGATTAGACCTAATTTCGGTACAAAATGGCACTGGCAGCCATCTTGTATTTTAGACCACACCCAGAAACACTCGTTCTCATCCCAAGGTGATGACAAAGGTACCCAAGACGTTTCGTGAAGATTGGTTCATAAATATAGACTTTAGCCCGAGCCGTATTGACATGTGTACTTACTGTGTGTAAGTTGCACTGAAAAAATTAAAGTTTATCTAATTTGCATAATTTCTGCATGCGAAAAAAACCTGTATTATATGTGATGTATCCCATGGTACTAAACATTCACACAAAAAAATTATTCAAATCAGGGCTTGCATATGGAAGTTCTGTGCAAAAATCTGATTGCACCTAATTTTGTACAAAATGGCTGCCATCGGCTATCTTGAATTTTGGAGCGGACCCAAAAACACTCGTTCTCATCCCACGGTGATACTAAAGGTACCCAAGAAGTTTCGTAAAGTTTGGTTCATAAATATGGCCTCTAGCCCGAGCCGTATTGGCATTTGCACTTATAGTGCTGAAATTAACACCAAGAAACATCAAAGTTAGTCTAATTTGCATAATTTACGCACGAGAAAAAAAAACTTATTACATGTGATGTATCCCATGGTACTAAACATTCATACAAAAATTATTCAAATCAACGCTTTCATATGGAAGTTCTGCGCAAAAATCTGATTGCACCTAATTTTGTACAAAATGGCTGGCAGCGGCCAACTTGAATTTCGGATCGGACCCAAAAACACTCGTTCTCGTCCCACGGTCATAACAAAGTCGTAAAGATCAGTTCATAAATGTGGCCTCTAGCCGGCGCCGTATTGAATTGTTGATGGACAGATGGCCAGACGGACGGCTGGCCCTGGCATAAGCTCAAATTTGGCTTCGTCAAAGTTGAGCTAAAAATAGCCTTCTCATATGCAATTTTGCCCAGAGTCTCAAATGATTGGGTAATACAGCCATTTTAACTAAATTCATCTTGTTGTGATTTGTCTTGTGGGATGACCGATTTTGACATTTTTCTTGTTGGGATTCGTCTTGTTGGGAACCGTATTACCAGCTGACTAATACACGTACCAACTTCAGTTGAGAACAAATTATTATTTTTGTGTGGAAATTTTCAGTCCCAAACAAAATATTTTCAGACTAAAATTTTTTCTTCTTCTACTTAATATTGACCAAAATACATCAAAACACAAAAAACTAATTTCCGGATTTTGGTCCAAAATTTTCTAAGTCCCACCCGGACCCCTAATTTGCATAATTTATTCACAAGAAAAACTCTGTATTATATGTAATGTATCCCATGGTACTAAACATTCATACAAAAATTTATTCAAGTCAGATCTTTCATTTGGAAGTTCTGCGCAAAAATCTGATTGCACTTAATTTTGAACAAAATGGCTGCTAGCGGCCATCTTGAATTTCAGACTGGACCCAAAAACACTCCTTCTCGTCCCACAGTGATAACAAATGTACCCAAGAAATTTCGTGAAGATCGGTTCATAAAACCCGGCCTCTAGCCCGAGCCGTATTGGGATTTGCACTCACAGTGCTGAAAGTAACACTAAATAAATCAAAGTTAGTCTAATTTGCATAATTTACGCACAAGAAAAAAACCTGTAATATATGTAATGTATCCCATGGTACTAAACATTCATACAAAAAATTATTCAAATCAGAGCTTTCATATGGAAGTTCTGTACAAAAAACAGATTTTGGCATCGTCGGTACAAAATGGCTGCTGGCAGCCATCTGGAATTTGGGACTGCACCCAAAAACACTCGTTCTCGTCCCACGGTCATAACAAAGGTACCCAAGAAGTTTCGTAAAGATTGGTTCATAAATACGGCCTCTAGCCCGAGCCATAGCAGCTTGGCACTTACAGCTCTGAAAGTAACACTAAATAAATCAAAGTCAGTCTAATTTGCATAATTTACGCATGAGAAAAAAACCTGTATTATATGTGATGTATCCCATGGTACTAAACATTTATACAAAACTTTATTCAAATCAGAACTTTCATACAGAAGTTCTGTACAAAAAACTGATTTTTGCATCATCGGTACAAAATGGCCGCTGGCAGCCATCCTGAATTTCGGACCACACCTAAAAACACTCGTTCCCGTCCCAGGGTCATAACAAAGGTACACAAGAAGTTTCGTAAAGATCGGTTCATAAATACGACCTCTAGCCCGAGCCATAGCCAATTGTTGACGTACGGACAGACGGACAGACAGACAGACGGACAGACGGACGGACGGACAGACGGACGACGGGCCATGACAATAGCTCAAATTTGACTTCGTCAAAGTTGAGCTAAAAATTAACGAATGATAGATGAACAGATGGGTCAGACACACAGATGGGTGGACTGGCAGGTGGATGGTTAACAGATTACATTATATGACTTACACAAAAACTTAGAACATATCTAAGAAAATCTCCGAGACTGTCTGTTCCAGCACACTTCAAGATTCAAGAATATTTTTCCCATAAAAATCTAATGGAGAATTGAATTATTTGTTGAATGCAAACAATGGCGTGAGATCAACATACTTCAATATTTCAGAATATTGTAAAGACAATTAATTTTACTTCTTTTATCTCAACCTTCACAACATCGAGACAGAGGTAGGTCATTCCATTAGTTGGTAACGTTGGGGATGAATGAACAGTGGTACAAATTCATGCGACAGAGCAGAACTGAATGATTTTAATTAGATCTGACATTAAATCTTTAACTGGTCTTCGACACAAGTAGTGGGATTTTATTAGCAATATGTGGGGCAGTAATATGCGGATACATTTTGAGGAACTGTAGTAATCTGTGTTTTCGACGTCTTTCTTGGAGTGGATCATAACAGGTCTCAGTCAGAGCTGGGTTAATTGTAATTTGTAATTATAATGAGTGAAATTAAAGTAACTGGGTGTAATGAGACCTTTGTCAATTACATGTAACTGTAAAGTAATTAATTACATTGGAAAATACCATGTAATTAGGCTTTTTCCTCTGGAAAAGACTCTTGTTATTCTATGGATTATTATTTTTATTTTTTTTTTTATGTGTTTTTTCCCCACACATTTTGTCTGTACGATTCAGAAGCCATTTTCGAACCGATTTTCACAAAATTTTGCACACTCATAGAGGGGTACAAAATCTGATGAAAGTGTCAATGACATTGTAGCTTAACTTGTTAAGACATGTACATGTATAGTATGTGACACAGCAATGATAAACATCTAGGTAATGACCTGATAACAAAGGTACATATAAAGGATTGTAACAGTCTGTACATAAATACTAACCATAGCCTGTAACAAATGAAAAGGTAAAGTATTGTAAAGGTGGGCAAGAGTCAGATGCTAAACTAGAAAAGAAATCTTTGAGTCCCAGAGTGGGTCTGACTGAGCCCCAAAATATTTATTCTCATAGAACAGTGATAACAAAGGCACCCCAAAACACTTGTTCCTGTCCCAAGGTGATAACAAAGGTACCCAAGAAGTTTCATGAAGATCAGTTCATAAATACGAGCCATATATAAGCTGACAAATGAAAGTGTCAATGACACTTTAGCTCAACTTGACAAACTTGAACTTGGTAAGTTATAAATGAAATGGCCAAATTGAAGAACAGAGTAATCCATCAATTTTTAAATGTAAACTGTAAGACTGGTTAAAGGAAGAATGTTGATACACAAATGCAGTATGTTCAGACGTTACTGTAAATGGCAACATTTTTCACAGAAATGAATGCTAATCAATAGTTCTTATCGAAAAGTCTTGTCTAATGAGCACACCAAGTTAAACAAGCATACCAGATTTCAAAGCAATCCAATCATAAATGTGCCCTGTAGGGAGTGCCAAAGACAAATATTGAGGTCTGACTAAACTAAGTTCCAAGAACGTTGGCCGTGGCAACCTTTTCTTGCAGAAATTGCAGAAAATCGATAACTCCCATCTAGAGGTCACCCCAAACAAGCATGCCAGGTTTCAAAGCAATCCAATCATAAGTGTGCCCTGTAGGGTGTGCCAAAGGAAATATTGAGGTCTGACTAAACTAAGTTCTAAGAACGTTGGCAGCGGCAACATTTTTTGATGGAAATGGAAGAAAATCGATAGCTCCCATCTAGAGGTCTCCCTAAACAAGCATACCAGGTTTCAAAGCAATCCGACCATAAATGTGCCCTGTAGGGTGTGCCATAGGGAAATATTGAGGTCTGACTAAACTAAGTTCTAAGAATGTTGGCCGCGGCAACATTTTTTTACGGAAATTTGAGAAAATCGATAGATCCCATCTAGAGGTCACCCCAAACAAGCATGCCAGGTTTCAAAGCATTCCGATCATAAATGTGCCCTGTAGGGTGTGCCAAAGAGAAATGTCGAGGTCTTCTGACTAAACTAAGTTCTAAGAACGTTTACCGCGGCAACATTTTTTGACGAAACTTGAAGAAATTTGATAGCTCCCATCTAGAGGTCTCCCCAAACAAGCATACCAGGTTTCAAAGCAATCCGACCATAAATGTGCCCTGTAGGGTGTGCCAAAGGGAAATATTGAGGTCTGACTAAACTAAGTTCTTATTGAGGTCTGACTAAACTAAGTTCTAAGAACGTTGGCCGCGGCAACATTTTTTGACGGAAAATGAAGAAAATCGATAGCTCCCATCTAGATGTCACCGCAAACAAGCATACCAAGTTTCAAAGTGATCTGATCATAAATGCGACCTGTGAGGTGTGCCAAAGGAAATTGTGGACGTACGTTAGTACGTACGTCCGTACGCCGACGGACGAGAAGTGATGGCAATAGCTCAGCTTGACTGTGTCAAGTTGAGCTAAAAACTGACAGGACCTAATTTCGGTACAAAATGGCCACTGACACTGACAGTCATCTTGAATTTTGGACCGCACCCAGAAACATTCATTCTCATCCCAAGGTGATAACAAAGGTACTCAAGAAGTTTCGTGAAGATTGGTTCATAAATACAGCCTCTAGCTCAAACCGTATTGACACATGCACACTTACTGTGTACAAGTAGCACTAAATAAATCAAAATTCATCTAATTTGCATAATTTCTGCACGAGAAAAAACCCGTATTTTATGAGATGCATTTCATGTTACTAAACATTCAAACAAAAATTTATTCAAATCAGAACTTTCATACAGAAGTTCTGAACCAAAAACTGATTGCACTAATTACGGTACAAAATGGCTGCTGGTGGCCATCGTGAACTTCGGACCACACCCAAAAGCACTCATTCTCATCCCATGGTGACAACAAAGGTACCCAAGAGGTTTTGTAAAGAACGGTTCATAAATATGGCCTTTAGCCTGAGCCGTATTAGCATTTGCACTAACAGTGCTGAAAGTAACACTAAATACATCAAAGTTAGTCTAATTTGCATAATTTACGCACAAGAAAAAAACCTGTATTCTTTCCCACATAAAACTCAAGTCTCCTGGATTACTATAGCATTATGTCATCACATATTGCACGCCTGATCTCTTTTTGAAGCACAGAGTTTAATTAATCACGAGATTTCATGGATGGCTGACCGTCCACTATAAAAGCCACTGAACCCAAGTGAAGACCTGATTGAAGAATCATGGAAAAGCTGGAGTTACCAGAAAGATTGATCAAGACCATATCAGCTCTGGGCATCTCTTGCCCTGTCACCTGGACTGTCCAGGAGACAGGCAAGAGAGTCCACCTGAACTTGGAGTTCGAGATTGAGACAACCAAGACACCACCCTCTTCGGGGAGAGGTAGTACCTTTGGAGAGAGGATCCCCTCTCCCACTGGTCCTCACCCGAAGAGGCACGGAGGCCCTGAGGAGAGGAAGAAAAAGAAGAAGAGTCCATCGACCAAGCACAGAGACGCCCGGCGCTTGGAGGCCTTCCGGAATAGGAAGAAAGAGTTGAGTGAGGGGGTGGAGGCTCTGGAGGCAGCCGCCAGTTTCCCTCCCAGTCCCACTGGTACACTCAATCAACTGCCGGCTCCTGAGCCGGTACAGTTGGATGAGGAACGTCCAGTGGAGACTGAGGAGGAACTGGAAGTTGCTTTTCACCGCCTCCCACCCCTCACTCCCCTCTTTCTTCACTACCGGAAAGCCCGGGAGCCACAGCAGAACAGCCACCTCAGACCTCACTCGCCATCATGATAAAGATGGCCAAGAAAACATTAGAGGATAAAAGAACAATAGAGTGAACTCAATATCTAGATCCAATACCGCCACCTAAATCACCATCTCAACCATCACCATCACCATGCCAACCTCCAAAGAAGAAAAGCCGCAAAAAGGCCAGAAGGGGATAGACCTTCTTTCCTCCTTCAACACGCCTAGACATGTGTAAAGCCATCACCTACAGCCACTGAGGGTTGAAAGGGGCTTGTCCCCCAAATTCGTCCCTGCGCGCCTTCGGCGCGCCAAACCATTTCTTCTTCTACTGTCCATATTTTGTTGTTGAGTTGCACGTCTTATCAGTTGTTTAAATCATACCTCTGCTTTGTCATGTCGGCGTCAAAACGCCCTAATCTTTTGGCTTCTAAGAGCACTGATCCTTTGAATTTGAATGCGGATATCCAGCATCACGAATCGTCTTCCCTCATTTCAGAGGATGATGTCCTCAGTATTTTTGTCTCTGATTCGGAAGAAAGTTCACTCAGAGGGTTTTTATCAGAAGGGGCGGCCGTGAAATGCAACCGTAAAGCTTCTAAAAATAATATTCATACCGCGGCACAGCCGCATTCCGCCTCAGACGAATTTGAATCTTCAGAAAAGAATTTAAAACAGAAGCGTAAACAAAAGGGGAACAACCCTGCTTCCGTTATGTCCGACAAGGTCACGGACATTGTCGTTACGGCCAATATCGAAAAGAACGGTAGCAAGAAGCAGAAAACTGTAAGTTCTGTCACTAAACCTGACGAAGATGTACTTGCTATACCTTTATCTAACACTCCTGCAGTTCTCAATGAAATTCTTTCATCAATATATTTGTTGAACAACAGACTTGATCAGGTGGAATCAGACAAATCAGATTTCACTAAGCCACCAGTAACACTAAATTCACATCCCAATAATAATGCCCGCTCGGCAAAGTGTTTCCAAACGGGAATTCAATACAATTCCTCACACAATAACTAGGGAAATGCTTGGTGACAAGGATGATTTGATTAACCCTGATCCTAATCAGCCTAATTTCGAAAATGTCACAATCACTAAAGATAATACTGAGGGTGTTGATAGCATCAATGAGGTCAATGATCTATTTGATTTGGATGCTTCACTTGATTATAGTGGAGATTTTGATTTTGAACTCCCAGACATTACTGTTGAATACAGTTCTATCAAAACAGGCCCCAAAATAAATGAGAACATAGCTCAATATGCTAATAAAAATGCTACTAACTTGGGCGAGAAAGAAAAGATCGACAAGCTCATTGATCGATACCCAATTCTGGAAAATGCTGTGCTTGTGGCACCACTCAGGGTAAACCCTGAAATTTGGGGCCAGATCAGAAATTCTCAGTATAGGACACGTGATTGTAATCTTCAACGCATTCAGAAAATTCTCTCATCTTCTATAGAGGCTAATTTACAATTAACCGAAGAATTTCGGGCTAAGAAAGTTAATATGGACACAATAAAGAAAATTGCTATCGATAATTTGCAATTGCAAACAAACACTCACTATCTATGCTCAGAAGAAATGCCTTTAGACCAATTTCCAAAAGCATGTATAAGGGCCTTTTTTCTGCCGACAATAAGGTTTCATCGCTGCTCTTTGGCGATGAAATCTGTAGGAAAATTAAAGAAATTAATGAATTAAGCGAAACAGCCAACAATACCTCATTGAGAGATTCTTTTTCTGGCTCAGGAAATTATGGCAGGCCTTTTTTAGGCCGAGGTATGGCCCGCAGCAGGGGCCGAGGCTTCAGCAGGGGAAGGCGCCCTTATTATCACAGGAGACAGGCCCCGTGGCAATCCAGGGGGAGAAACGAAGAGAATCAAGGAAATTAGTGGTAAGTACATGTACAGTCCTCAATTGTGAGAGTTCTTCATTCAATATGGCTGGGAAACTCAGACAATTTGTCCAAGCCTGGAAATCTTTCACTACGGATCCATGGATCATCAAGGCCATTTCAGGATATCAACTCAAATTTGATGAACTTCCTGCAAATCTAAAGGCTCCATTTCCCATCCAATTTGAGGGGGATGAAATTCAATTTATCACTGACTCAATTAGTGACTTGCTAAAAAGGGGGCTATCGAGGCCACTCAGCAACAATCGGGTCAGATTGTTTCAAATATTTTCTTGCGGGAAAAGAAAAATGGGTCTTTTCGGCTCATTCTAAACCTGAAGCGACTCAATGAGTATATTACCTATTACCATTTTAAACAAAAAACTTTAGACTTCGTGCTTCAGTCATTACAACCCCAAGAATATTTAACATCAATCGATCTCAAAGATGCTTATTTTAGTGTTCCCATTCACAGTAGTGACAGGAAGTATCTTATGTTGATATGGGACGGTCAACTATTTCAGTTTACTTGTCTCCCTTTTGGATTATCCAGTGCGCCTCGAGTTTTCACAAAAATTTTAAAGCCAATTTTTTCGACTTTGAGAACTCCAGGAATGAAATTGTTTTATTATATTGATGACTCTTTATTGGCAAATTCTGATCTTGCACTATGTGCCAAACAAACCCAAACTTTAATTGAAACATTGATTTCAATGGGTTTTACTATTAATTGGGACAAGTCTATCATAATGCCCACAAGACAACTCACATATTTAAGATTTATTATCGGCACTGAACTTCTCCAGATTTTTCTCACTGAAAAGTGAAAAGAAACTGGATAAACTCCTGGGCAAATCAAAATTTATCTATAGGAAATCCCTTGTAACTATTCGGGAATTAGCTGAATTAATAGGCATCTATACCTCAGCAATGAAGGCTATTTATTCGACTTGGGACACTTTATTACAGAGTGTTGGATGCATTAAATGAAAGAGTCAATGACTCTGTAGCTCAACTTGGATATGACAGGAATTAGTACTTGCTGTGACCAAGACAACTGAATAATGAATATGACAGGAATTAGTATTTGTTTTGGCCCAGTCAACAATAATAAAAGAATTACAAGGTGACTATAATGGACTACAGATTAAGACCAATCATTGTAGATTATTATTTTTGTGTGGAAATTTTCAGTCCCAAACAAAATATTTTCAGACTAAACTTTTTTCTTCTTCTTCTTAAAATTGACCAAAATGCATCAAAACACAAAAAACTAATTTCCGGATTTTGGTCCAAAATTTTCTAAGTCCCACCCGGACCCCAAATTTTCAGTGTAAAAAAAAATTATTTTTTTTTGTCTTAAAATTGACCAAAACGCATAAAAAACCAAAAAACTAATTTCCGGATTTTGGTCCAAAATTTTCTAAGTCCCACCCGGACCCCTAATTTGCATAATTTATTCACGAGAAAAACTCTGTATTATATGTAATGTATCCCATGGTACTAAACATTCATACAAAAATTTATTCAAGTCAGATCTTTCATTTGGAAGTTCTGCGCAAAAATCTGATTGCACTTAATTTTGAACAAAATGGCTGCTAGCGGCCATCTTGAATTTCAGACTGGACCCAAAAACACTCCTTCTCGTCCCACAGTGATAACAAATGTACCCAAGAAATTTTGTGAAGATCGGTTCATAAATACGGCCTCTAGCCCGAGCCGTATTGGGATTTGCACTCACAGTGCTGAAAGTAACACTAAATAAATCAAAGTTAGCCTAATTTGCATAATTTACGCACAAGAAAAAAACCTGTAATATATGTAATGTATCCCATGGTACTAAACATTCATACAAAAAATTATTCAAATCGGAGCTTTCATATGGAAGTTCTGTACAAAAAACAGATTTCGGCATCGTCGGTACAACAAAATGGCTGCTGGCAGCCATCTGGAATTTGGGACTGCACCCCAAAACACTCGTTCTCGTCCCACGGTCATAACAAAGGTACCCAAGAAGTTTCGTAAAGATTGGTTCATAAATACGGCCTCTAGCCCGAGCCATAGCAGCTTGGCACTTACAGCTCTGAAAGTAACACTAAATAAATCAAAGTCAGTCTAATTTGCATAATTTACGCACGAGAAAAAAACCCGTATTATATGTGATGTATCCCATGGTACTAAACATTTATACAAAACTTTATTCAAATCAGAACTTTCATACAGAAGTTTTGTACAAAAACTGATTTTTGCATCATCGGTACAAAATGGCCGCTGGCAGCCATCTTGAATTTTGGACCACACCTAAAAACACCCGTTCCCATCCCAGGGTCATAACAAAGGTACACAAGAAGTTTCGTAAAGATCGGTTCATAAATACGACCTCTAGCCCGAGCCATAGCCAATTGTTGACGTACGGACAGACGGACGGATGGACGACGGGCCATGACAATAGCTCAAATTTGACTTCGTCAAAGTTGAGCTAAAAATGTTGCCTTGCAATCTAACAAATTTAATTTCAATTATGTTATCTGACTCTCCCCTGATGCAAAACAGGAAATTAAGTGGTGGATAGATAATGTGAGACAAATGAATGGACAGGTTATACGACCCGGGAAAATCTTGGCTACCATTCAGACTGATGCATCTTTAACAGGCTGGGGTGCAGTCTGCAGTGATCGTTCTGCTCAGGGTCAGTGGGCAGACAAAGACCACCATCATGTCAATTATCTAGAATTAATGGCTGGTTTTTGGACAGCAACAACATCCAATATGTACACCACAAAGAAAAGTGCCTTCTTTTATCGACTGCACAATTTATACAGAAACATTTTTGTAAGTAGTAAGGGTATTCAAAAGTCATAGTCTTAACCCATTTGAGGCAGGGTAAAGAGAGATACCCCTTAAAAGCTTAAAATTCCCATTTTCTGTGGATTTCTCTAAAAACATCTTGTAGGTTTTCAAGAAAAATTGACGACTCTCAGGTCTTTGTGTGACATTACAAGATGCATGGACAAAATATTCCAGTGAACATTTATTAACTCTCTACAGGCTGCTAAGCATCGTAATTTTGTTGAAAGGGGCTGTTTTCGGACATGCACAGCATCCAATGTATACCCGAGAAATAAACATAGTCTCTTTTGTTGGAAGTGGAATTCACCGAGGACCATTTTTGTAAGTAATAAGGGTATTCAAAAAACTAAGCATTAACCCCTTTTTGTGGTGGTTAATAGCGATACCAATCAAAAGCTTAAAAAATTCATGTTTTCCCTGGGTTTCTTTACAAACATCTTCTTGGGTTTGCAAGAGAAAATGGCCATTGTTAGGTCACATTACCAGTTGCATGAATAAATTATTTCGGTAAGCATATGTTAACCCTCCATAGACTGCTAAATGTCATAATTTTTAAAAAAAAAGTCTGTTTTTGGACACCAACAACATGAAATGGGAATGCCACAGAGAAACATAACTTCTTTTACTGGATGCAAAACTGATAAGGAAACATTTTTGTGAGTAGTAAGGGTATTCAAAAATCGAGGTCTTAACCCATTTTGACTGGATAAGGAGATATACCCCCCTTAAAACTTAAAATTCCAGTTTTCTATGGGTTTGTTGAAAAATATTTTCAAGAAAAATAGAACGATGAAATCGTCAGATGTGTACCCATTCGTGCAACTAGTAGAAAGCTGTATGACGGAGGGTCACCACAGATGCCGACATTATGTACACCATACATGGTATGGGTACATATAGAAATGAATTGGAGGAGTGTCTAATTTGATGGATAAAGGGTTAATATCTCTGGATCAAATTATCAGATTTACATAAGAAACTGTACAGCACAGCACATCAGTAACCTGAATACATATATAAAGTAACCTGATAATCGGATTAATATTTATTGAGTTATCGCATGCCGAAGAAATGGATTGGAGGCATTCTCAATTTGAAGGATAAAGGGTTAATATCACAGGATCAAATTATCAGATTTACACCAAAAACTATACAGCTCGGCACATCAGTAACCTGAATACATATATAAAGTAACACGACAAACGGGTTGATATTTTTTGAGCTATCTCATGCCAAAGGGATTGGAGGAATTTTCAATTTGAAGGATAAAGGGTTAATATCTCAGGATCAAATTATCAGATTTACACCAAAAACTATACAGTTCGGCACATCAGTAACCTGAACACAAATAAAAAGGAACTTGAGAATCCAAGCAATATTTTTCAAGGTATCGAATGCCGAAGGGATTGGAGGAATTTTCAATTTGAAGGATAAAAGGTTAATATCTCAGGATCAAAATAACAGATTTACACCAAAACTATACAGCTCGGCACATCAGTAATCCGAACACAAATATAAAGTAACTTGACAATCTGAGCAATATTTTTCAAGTTATCGAATGTCAAAGGGATTGGAGGAATTTTCAATTTCAAGGATAAAGGGTTAATATCTCAGGATCAAATCATCAGATTTACACCAAAAACTATACAGCTCGGCAAATCGGTAACCTGAACACAAATATAAAGTAACTAGACAATCCAAGCAATATTTTTCAGGTTATCAAATTTTAAAATGATTGGAGGAATTTTCAATTTGAAGGATAAAGGGTTAATATCTCAGGGTCAAATTATCAGATTTACACCAAAAACTATACAGCTTGGCACATCAGTAACCTGAACACAAATATAAAGTAACTAGACAATCCAAGCAATAGTTTTCAAGTTATCAAATCCCAAAGAAATGGATATGGACGCCAGACGTACAGACGGACAGACAAAGGATGGACAAACGACGGATGGCCACCCCGGATGCCGACATTATGTGTACCACACATAGTATGGGTACACATAAAAATTGACCATTCGCAGATGAAGTGCCATTACAAGCTGCATGGACAAAATATTTTGGTAAGCATTTGTTGACCCTCCAGAGACTGCCAAGCAAAGACATTTTGAGAAAATGGGCTGTTCTTGGGCACCCATAACATCCAATGTGTACCTGCGAGATAAACATAACCTCCTTCATTGGAAGTGGAATTCACCGAGGATAATTTTTGTAAGTAATGAAGGTATTCACGAAGTTAAGGTCTGGTTACAGAGCGATACCCCTCAAAAGGTTAAAAATTCATGTCATCCGAGGATTTCTCTCAAAACTTCTCGTAGATTTTCAAGATAAAATGGCCATTCTCAGATCTTAGTGTGACATTAGAAGTTGCATGTACAAAATATTCCAGTAAGCATTTGTTAACCCTATGGAGGTTCTCAAACATCAAAATTTTGATAAAATGGGCTGTGTTTGCGTACACACACTACCCTAAGTTAAGAGGAGAGATCAACATATGTGGAAGTAGAATTCACTGAGAATTATTTTTGGAAGTAATAAGAGTATTCAAAAAACAACACTTAACCCGTTTTGGGCTGGATAAACAATGATACACATCAAACGCGTAAAATTAATGTTCTTCCTGGATTTCACTGAAAACATCTTGTAGATTTTAAAGAAAAAATGGCCATTCACAGTTCTTGGTGTGACATTACAAGTTGCATAAAAAAATATTCCTGTTATCACTTGTTAACCCTCTACAAACTGCCATACATCAATATTTTGGATTAATTTGAGATAAAATGGACCATTTTCAAATAGCTACAGCACTTAGTGGGTATGTGTTAAATGTAACTCATTTTGTCTGTCATTAACTTGTCTGACGACGTTATTGATATTAACCCTCTCCACCATTAATGATGGTTTTACCTAAACATCTTTTATCAAACTGAGTCATTTGATACTACTATACCCACCTTTCTCATAACATTAATTAAGAAACTTTAGTGAGACAGTTATAAACAATTCAACAGACACTGTGGCATCATGAATGAAAGTGTCAATGACACTGTAGCTCAACTTGACAAACTTGAACTTGGTAAGTTATAAAAGAAATGGCAAAATTGAAGATCATTGGTACCAATGTCATTTTTTTGCCAATGGCAACATTTTTTGACAGAAACCGAAGAAAATCGATAGCTCCCATCTAGAGGCCTCCCCAAACAAGCATGCCAGGTTTCAAAGCAATCCAATCATAAATGTGCCCTGTAGGGTGTACAAAAGGAAAATATTGTGGTCTGACTAGACTAAATTCTAAGAACGTTGGCCGTGGCAACATTTTTTGATGGAAATGGAAGGAAATCGATAGCTCCCATCTAGAGGTCACCGTAAATAAGCATACCAGGTTTCAAAGCAATCTAATCATAAATGTGCCCTGTAGGGTGAGCCAAAGGGAAATATTGTGGTCTGACTAAACTAAGTTCTAAGAATGTTGGCTTCGGAAACATTTTTTGATGGAAATTGACGAACATCGATAGCTCCCATCTAGGGGTCACCCCAAACAAGCATGCCAGGTTTCAAAGCAATCCAATCATAAATGTGCCCTGTAGGGTGTGCCAAAGGGAAATACTGAGTCTTCTGAGTAAACTAAGTTCTAAGAACGTTGGCCGCGGCAAGATGTTTTGACGGAAATTCAAGAAAATCGATAGCTCCCATCTAGAGGTCTCCCCAAACAAGCATACCAAGTTTCAAAGCAATCAAATCATAAATGTGCCCTGTAGGGTGTGCCAAAGGGAAATATTGTGGTCTGACTAAACTGAGTTCTAAAAACGTTGGCCGCGGCAACATTTTTAGACGGAAATTGAAGAAAATCGATAGCTCCCATCTAGAGGTCACCCCAAACAAGCATGTCAAGTTTCAGAGCAATCCGACCATAAATGTACCCTGTAGGGTGTGCCAAAGGGAAATATTGAGTCTTCTGACTAAATCAAGTTCTAAGAACGTTGGCCGCGGCAACATTTTTTGACAGAAATTGAAAATCGATAGCTCCCATCTAGAGGTCTCCCCAAACAAGCATACCATGTTTCAAAGCAATCTGATCATAAATGTGCCCTGTAGGGTGTGCCAAAGGGAAATATTAAGGTCTGACTAAACTAAGTTCTACGAACATTGGCCGTGGCAACATTTTTTGCCGGAAATTGAAGAAAATCGATAGCTCCCATCTAGAGGTCACCCTAAATAAGCATACCAGGTTTCAAAGCAATCAAATCATAAATGTGCCCTGTAGGGTGTGCCAAAGGGAAATATTGTGATTTGACTAAACTAAGTTC
This sequence comes from Pictodentalium vernedei, assembly GCA_031216915.1. Classification (NCBI taxonomy): domain Eukaryota; kingdom Metazoa; phylum Mollusca; class Scaphopoda; order Dentaliida; family Dentaliidae; genus Pictodentalium; species Pictodentalium vernedei. The sequence continues at coordinate 852,628,775 of CM062296.1, read as the reverse complement.
TAAGAACGTTGGCCGCGGCAACATTTTTTGACAGAAATTGAAGAAAATCGATAGCTCCCATCTAGAGGTCACCCCAAACAAGCATATCAAGTTACAAAGTAATCTGATCATAAATGCAACCTGTGAGGTGTGCCAAAGGAAATTGTGAACGTACGTACTAACGTACGTACGTACGTACGTACGTCGACGGACGAGAAGTGATGGCAATAGCTCAGCTTGACTTTGTCAAGTTGAGCTAAAAATCATGGAATCTCATCTGGAAAAAACCATGATTCTCCAGAATCATTAAGTCTAGTTAATGTATATACTTGTATGCCATTTTTGTTCTATTCACGTCAAGGCACTACCACTGTGAGTGAAAAATTGTACTACATTCAGCTACACAGTGGAAAAATTGGCACACACATCTTCATCTTCTCATTATTAAAAATGTTGCATTCAGTTCTTATGTGACTGTCTTCTATACTCAAAATGTATCGAAATGCGACACAGAATGGGTCATCAATTAGTGCAAATCCATGCAACATTGACAAATGATAATAGATTTTAACTTCTAGCTCTCTGGTAGTATTTCAAAATTTCTATCATTGACTCCATATTGTCCATGTAGAATGAAATTTTTCATAAAATATATCTTGTTTGACAGAGCTCAATGAGCTCTGTCAAACAAGATATAATTTATTAAATTCACAGAATTCACAAAATTGCTGATGAAACCTATGGCACTTTGACATCAGAGTGCAGAGGGTTAAAGGCAGTTCCAAATAGGTCTGGCATTCCAGAAAATCAAAATTCACAAAATTGCTGATGAAACCTATGGCACTTTGACATCAGAGTGCAGAGGGTTAAAGGCAGTTCCAAATAGGTCTGGCATTCCAGAAAATCAAGGGGTGCAAAAAATTGCCCTCCTCAATTTTTTCTAGGCGTGCAGCACTCCTAAAGAATGCCGGTCCTGATACATGTATACGTCATTTCCCCCACACACCACTTACAGCGGCGGTGTCCATAGTCTGTCCATGTCAAGCTAGGGGGTCAACATTCTTCAAAACACGATTACAGAGCTGCATTGGGGTAAATTCCAAAGCCTTTGCTTTTGTTTACGTATGAATATACTTTCGATTTTCAGTTGACGTCATCGGACGAAAAATCATGTAAAAACAACGCCGTCTAAAATCAAAGAATGATAAAAATCGCTTTCACACAGTATACTGTTATTAGATAGAGGTTGCACAGTTGCCATATTCAATGCAAGATATCATGATACCTGTGGAAATTTCTTAGAATTACGATTTTGTTTTTCGATGGAAATTTGTGGTATCGAGTGATTTGCGCATGTCTGTCGAGCATGGAAACCATCTTCAATAAACAATGCAGACAGTGTTGTCTTTTTCACAAATGCAGTCCTATCGCTGTATTCTAAAGTGTTTTGAATGCCTAGCTTTGTTCTTGGATATATGAAGCACATTTGGCCACAAGTTGTTCTGATGAAAGATTATTTTATTATCCGTTCTGGTGCGAATATGGTAGCAGACTTTCAGGAACCAGTGGTGCCTGCTGTCAACTCTATGAGTTGATTACTACATATGTATTTCGTGTTCTATATGTCCCAACCTTCATTTTGATGTATAACTTTTGTATATTTAATTTGAATTTAAGGAATATGAGAGGTGAGAATTTTCAAAATAAACAAAATTTCATTACTTATATAGGCCCTTAACTGAAACATCATTGTTGACTGAGCTTAATAATTATATAAATGAACCCTGTATTTACATGTCATGTAATCCACTGGATTTTTGGAAAATGGGATCTTCTGATTATCCCATATTTATCATTACTGGCTATACGATTTTTGACTATGCTTGTCTCTTATTTTTTCCTCAACTGTTTTCAGTGGATTATGTTGGAGTGCAACCCCTCATAATTCCCACAACATTTATTCCAGTAAGCATGTTCTGAAATTAAGAATCAAGCAATTATTAATTTCATAACAATAGGGAGTTTGGCTTCAACATTTTTCACCTCTTCAGTTATATTATGCATTTTCCCTGGCAACAATAGCAAAAAAGCAAAGTTCATACATTCACATACTGGTTATGAAGCTTTCCATTTAAAGAAATATTGCCCAAGTAATTAAAGGTAATTGAAAAGTAATTAATTACATTTTATAAAGTAATTGAAATTAATTACTTTTCAATTAAAAGTAATTGTAATTGAAAAATTTCTGATGAAAGATTATTACATGTAATTGACCCCAGCCCTAGTCTCAGTATGAGGAGATACTTACTTGCACTGATGATCTTTGCTGTACTTTCTCCAGATATGAAACCCAAGCTGATGAGCAGTTATTCCACACTATATCGAAGTACTCCAGAAGGGGCCAAATAAAGGCAAAATAGATTATTTCCAAGAAATTGTGATAATGAGTAAATTTATGTTTTCTCTACAAATCTAAATGCAACCAGGCCTTAGAAAAAATATGATCAATGTGGTCATTCCGTGTGTGGTTGTTATTCAATATTCCACCCAGGTGCTTATGATTTTTAACTTCAGAAATCTGAGTGTCTCCAAGGCCACAAGCACCTGTTACTGAAGTCAAGTGATGATGGGAAAGAATCCATGTCAAAACCCCTTCTGTGAAAACCCGCACAGTCACAACCCCCTCAAGTCAAAATGCCCTCATATTAATTGTCAACTTGATAAAAACTCCCTCCCTTGGCAAAAATGATTGTTAACCTTTTACCTTACGAAACGGCCCAAAAATGTTTTCAATAAAACCGTACAAATATGGATATCATTGGAGCTGGCTCAAAGAGCCAGTTCCAATGATAGCCACATTTGTATGGTATTATTGATGAAAGTGTCAATGACACTGTAGCTTAACTTGTGTGTTGTGTTTGATGAAAAGGATAATGTTCAATGTTTATGAAAGGATTATGAAATAAGACAAGAATTGTGATAATTGGGAATATGTTCATTTCTGTTCCCTGTATGCTATGTTTATGACAAAAATAATATGAGGTGTACACTGTACTAAAGAGCTGAGGGGTGGGTTAATATGACCTCACAGTTAATGTATGTGGCCCTCACAGTTAACGTATATCAACAAAAGTTACCAAGTTACAGTGAAATTATTCCAAAACGAGTCATCCTATCAAGTTATATTAAAATCCCCTCATAAATATGGCCTGTAGACTGTGCTAAAGGTTTTCGGGCTTCGGGCCCTTGTAGCCGTCAGTTTCCCAATTGCGTCCAAAGGGGACGTTCTCATCTAGACATTATATGAAGTCAATCTACCAAGTTACAATGAAATCCCTTAATAAATATGACCTGTAGACTGTGCTAAAGGTTTTGGGGCTTTGGGCTCTGGCAGCCATCATGGTTGAATGATCGCAACCAAAAGGGGGCATTCTCATCTGGACACTATTTGGAGTCATCCTACCAAGCTATAATGAAATCCCTTCATAATTATGACCTGTAGACTGTTCTAAAGGTTTTCGGGCTTTGGGCCCCTGAAGCCGTCACAGTTGCCCAATTGTGTCCAAAAGGGGACGTTCTCATCTAGACATTATACGAAGTCAACCTACCAAGTTACAATGAAATCCCTTCATAAATATGACCTGTAGACTGTGCTAAAGGTTTTCGGGCTTCGGGCTCGGGCAGCCATCATGGTTGAATGATCGCAACCAAAGGGGACAATCTCATCTGGGCATCATCTGGAGTGATCCTGCGAAGTTACAATGAAATCCCTTCATAAATATGACCTGTAGACTGTACTCAAGGTTTTCGGGCTTCGGGCACCTGTAGCCATCACAGTTGACCAATCACGACCAAAAGGGGATGTCATCATCTAGGCATGATATGGAGTCAACCTAACAGGTTACAATGAAATCCTTTTATAAATATAACCTTTTGCCTATGCTAAAGGTTTTTGGGCTCGGGCACTCATCAAGGCTGAATGATCATGGCCAAAATGGGACGTTCTCATCAAGACATTATTTGGAGTCATCCTACCAAGTTACAATGAAATCCCTTCATAAATATGACCTGTAGACAGTGCAAAAGGTTTTCGGGCTTCGGGCACCTTTAGCTGTCAAAGTTGCCCAATCATGTCCAAAAGGGGACGTTCTCATCTAGACATTATATGAAGTCAACCTACCAAGTTACAATGAAATCCCTTCATAAATATGACCTGTAGACTGTGCTTAAGGTTTTCGGGCTTCGGGCTTCGGGCTTCTGGCTCGGGCAGCCATCATGGTTGAATGATCGCAACCAAAGGGGACAGTCTCATCTGGGCATCATCTGGAGTGATCCTACGAAGTTACAATGAAATCCCTTCATAAATATGACCTGTAGACTGTACTTTAGGTTTCTGGGCTTCGGGCTCGGGCAGCCATCATGGTTGAATGATCGCAACCAAAGGGGACAATCTCATCTGGGCATCATCTGGAGTGATCCTAAGAAGTTACAATGAAATCCCTTCATAAATATGACCTGTAGACTGTGCTCAAGGTTTTCGGGCTTCGGGCACCTGTAGCCATCACAGTTGCCCAATCTCGACCAAAAGGGGATGTCATCATCTAGGCATTATATGGAGTCAACCTTAAAGGTTACAATGAAATCCTTCTATAAATATAACCCTTTGCCTATGCTAAAGGTTTTTGGGCTAGGGCACCCATCAAGGCTGAATGATCGCGATCACAATGGGATGTTCTCATCTAGACATTATTTGGAGTCATCCTACCAAGTTACAATGAAATTCCCTCATAAATATGACCTGTAGACTGTGCTAAAGGTTTTCGGGCTTCGGGCACCTTTAGCCGTCACAATCGCCCAATCATGTCCAAAAGGGGACATTCTCATCTAGACATTATATGAAGTTAACCTACCAAGTTACAATGAAATCCCTTCATAAATATGACCTGTAGACTGTGCTAAAGGTTTTCGGGCTTCAGGCTCGGGCAGCCATCATGGCTGAATGATCGCAACCATAGGGGACAATCTCATCTGGGCATCATCTGGAGTGATCCTAAGAAGTTACAATGAAATCCCTTCATAAATATGACCTGTAGACTGTGCTCAAGGTTTTCGGGCTTCGGGCACTAGTAGCCATCACAACTGACCAATCACGACCAAAAGGGGATGTCATCATCTAGGCATTACATGGAGTCAACCTAACAGGTTACAATGAAATCCTTCCATAGATATGACCTTTTGCCTATGCTAAAGGTTTTTGGGCTCGGGCACCCATGAAGGCTGCATGATCACGATCAGAATGGGACGTTCTCATCTAGACATTATTTGGAGTCATCCTACCAAGTTACAATGAAATCCCTTCATAAATATGACCTCTAGACTGTGCTAAAGGTTTTCGGGCTTTGGGCCCCTGTAGCCGTCACAGCTGCCCAATCATGCCCAAAAGGTGACTTTCTCATCTAGACATTGTATGAAGTCAACACACCAAGTTACAATGAAATTCCTCAATAAATATGACCTGTAGACTGTGGTAAAGGTTTTCGGGTTTTGGGCTCAGGCAGTCGTCACGGTTGGCAGATCATGCCCAAATGGGGAAATTCTCATCTAGACATCATAAGGAGTCTGTTTGTTTGTTTGTTTGTTGGAGGTTAACGTCACATATTTATGCACCATGGCTAATCGTGACACAACATGGAGATGAAGTCAAGTTTAGTCAATCGTTGATCTACATGTTGCCCATTTTGGAGGACTTTCACCCCAAGCATTGGTGACTGGGTCCTATTTTACTAGTAAAGCTGAACTGGTTATCATAAGGAGTCATCCTACCAAGTTACAATGAAATCCCTCCACATTAAACATGACCTGCAGACTGTGCTAAAAGTTTTTGGGTTTCGGGCTTGGGCAACCATCACGGTTGATAGATCATGCCCAAAAGGGGACGTTCTCATCTAGGCATTATACAGAGGCATCCTACCAAGTTACAATGAAATCCCTTCATAAATACGACCTATAGACTGTGCTAATGGTTTTCGGGTTTTGGGCTCTGGCAGCCATACCGGTTGCCCGATCGCGACCAAAAGGGGACGTTCTCATCTAGACATGACCCCAAACCTGCATATGAAATTTTGTGACGATCAGACAAGAACTGTGGGGTGTAGCCTGTGCTAAAGAAAAATGTGAACAGACGTCACAGACTCACAGACTAACAGACTCACAGACTAACAGACTTCCGCATGCATGATGGCAATAGCTTATCTTGACTATGTAAAGTTAAGCTAAAAATGTGAGATTTGTTAAATTACAAAATTTAGTATATTTGACAATAAAGCTGTATTGGGTAAAGGGTTAATGAATAAACATGTTTTCCCAAAACTTTGGCACTTCCTGGAAGAATACAAGCTACTACAGTTAAAACTAGAAGTCCTGTCATGAAATGCGCACAAATAGCACGTTGATCTGTGCGTTAATCTACGCGTTATGACCATAGTAAGGCTATCAAATTCTGTACATATGGCCTGTGCGCAAGCACTGTTTCAGCCAATGGACCTCCGGGAACATTGCCTGTGTTTGCTATGAGTTACCAGGACAATCTGCCGTGCTTTGGATGCCATTTGATAGGGCAATTGCGCGCAAATTCTACGCGCAATTAAGCCTAGATAAATGCACAGTTCGTGACAGGACTTCTAGTTTCAAGTGTAAGTCCTTTCCAGTCCGGATTTACACCGCGAGACTCAATGGTGCTTAAATTAAATGATATTTACGATGCGTTCAGCTGCGCACTTGATGAGGGGAAAGAAGCTAGAGTGTTTTTTTGCGACGTCAGTAAAGCCTTTGACAAGGTCTGACATTGGGGGTTGACTTACAAGCTAAACAAAATTGGTATAACAGGCAAACTTCTTGAATTATTTAAGTCTTATCTCAGTGATCGACACCAAAGAGTAGTGATTAACTCTGAAGCGTCGTCATGGAGAGGTATTATTTCCGGAGTGCCCCAGGAGTCCATTCTTGGGCCTCTGCTGTTTCTTGTATACATTAACCATATAACGCTAGACTTAACTAATAGCATTCGTCTGTTTGCGGATGATACTACTTTGTATTTGATAGTGGATAATCCTGATCAGGCATCAGACATATTGAATGATTTAGGCAGAATTGAACAGTGGTTAGTGAAGTTTAATCCCTCGAAAACTGAAACTATGATCATATCCAGGAAAAAAGACACTTCAAATCACCTTTCCCTCCGTATGGTCCATGTCCCAATCAAAGAGGTTACAGACCACAAACAACTTGGTGTGATTCTCAACTCAAGCTGTACGTGGGATAACCATATTGACCACATTTGCAACAAAGCCCTGTCCCATTTAGACTTAATTAGGAGCAACAAATTTACGTTAGACTACAAAACATTAGAGAAAATAAATTTTGCGTTTGTGAGACCTTTACTTGAATTTGCCAACACAGTGTGGGCAAACTGTAGCGACACCAATTCAACGAAAATTGAAAACATTCAGATTGCAGCTGCTCGTATTGTTACCTGTGCTACACTAAGCGCCAGCAAAGAACTCATATATGTAGAAACTAGGTGGGAGAAACTCCAAATGAGTTGAGACAAACATAAATTGATACAATATTTCAAAATGTACCACAACATTTTGACGAGTTACATTTCCTGCAGAATCCCACCTCCAATCCACATAACTCAAACCCACAGTTTTCGTAACGAAGGTAACCTACGAGTTCCCTATTGTCGGACGAAAAACTATTAAACATCTTTCTTCCCATCAACAACTAAATCGTGGAATGATCTGCCTATTGGTGTTAGAGATAATTGTTCTTTGGTGGTTCAAAACATTTTTAACCGCGAATAGTCGCAGACCACCGCCGTTCTTTTTAATTCATCATCTAGAAAGGCACAAATATACCACTATAGACTGAGACTCAGATGTAGTAATATTAATGAGCATCTCTTTAACAATCATCTAGGTGACTTGCCTCTTTGTCTCTGTGGCGTGCATGAGACCATTGATTACTGTTTGTTAACATGCCCTCTGTATAATCGAAAACGCTTTGAAACCATAGCTCAACTTCCTTACCTAACTGACTGCAATGCATTATTGTACGGGTCTGAACTCTACAGTCCTAACATGAATGGTAAAATATTCGGAACTGTACAGAGGTACATTCTCAGCTCCGGAAGGTTTAACTGACTGCACTAAAACTGAGTATCCATTCCTCCTGTAAATATACCATATGTTTCGCCTATTTGTCTGGGTTTACTGTATGCATGGCAGGTGCACGCACACGCTTATGCATGTGTGCATACGTGTGTACATGTGTGTGTGTATGCACACATATGTGAGCGAGTGGGTGGGATGGGCTGGGCATGTTAAGGCAAACTGTATAACCGATTAATGTTTTAAACGAATACATGCTTCTTCTTAAAGTCGTGCCTATCTGTTGATGGTCCTGTGTTCACTCCCGTGCACAGCGATTCCCACATCACACTTAAGCTGGTGATTACTGACGAGAACACCATTCATCACATTATTCTCTATTATCAGTTCAACTTCAACATCCTTATTCCTAGGTTATAATCTCGGATAAGTTTCTAGCCAAACCATTCCCATTGTGGTTCTATTAGCATTCGAATCACAGATCACAGACATCCTTATCACCATTCCCCCGGTCAGTAATTAGGAAACAAACTATGCTTTCCCTCCATTTTTCCTGGGGCATTTTATCCTACATTGTCATTCGGGACAGTGTGATAACCGCGGCCTGTATGGGACAGCTTGTGGACGATGTCCTCACTTGCGAGACAATGCATTGTTGGAGGTAAAGGTTTCATTTCTGGGAGTTACATGTACAGTGGGGGTTGTTCGCGTGTGGTTTTCGAGTGGCTGTGCTGGTGTTACTGTTGACTTATATAAGGCCACACAAAGCAGATCTTTTGTTTCTCAGGCCATTATTTGTGAAATTGCATGCGGGCGAGTGGTTTTTTATTTTATTTTTTATTTCAGTAATTTCTTCTTTGCCATCAAAGGTTCATGTTCTTGGTTCAAGTTTTAGGCCTCATAATATACAGAGGAACATGGGTGGTGATGTACTTCATCCCTTGAGTGCAAGAAGGCTTTGCAATGCTAAAGCATTGCAAAGCCTTCTTGCACTCAAGGGACAAATTTATCAATTTTTTTAACTTGGGTAAAATATCAGACACAAACCATTTAATTTTTATTTTTTTTAAGTTTAAATTGGTTATAAAAAGAGAGCATGCGGCAGCCAAAAGGACCATGCGGGAGGGCCTGAGAAACAGACTTTTTATTTTTTTAGGCCTAAATACTCAGTCTACAATCTTGTGCTTGTAACTCTCAAGAAACATTCATTTCAAGCTGAGACCAGCTTCAGTTCCCTTCAGTTATCTCCTTCACACTACCCGCTTCCTACAGACTGCAGTTGGTAATATATCATCAATACCCCGCATATGGACCTCCAATAATGATACTAAAATGGGAGAGATTATGTCTTGGACAGAAAAGCCGGCCTTGTGAGCCCAAAAGGGGTTAATAACTTTCTCCAGCCTACCTTGATTTCTCATTCCTCTGCCTGTGAGTAATAAAAATCAATGGTAAGCCTAGCGGGTAATGGAATATATCAGGAATTCTATTGAGTATGGAAATGGTTTGGGAGGTCATTGACTCATATAACCCTCTGCTGCTTGGATATTGATTCTCAGAACAGACTTATCTCTTTTTCAGCCCAGTAATTATTCCTTGCCTAGGAAGTTGGTTCCAGTATTCCATTGTTATAAATTCAATCTCTCATATTTTCTTTTCATTCCATTTGTTTTCTCAATTGTCCTTTCATACTAGAAAATGGTTCACAAGCTACCAAGGTTTGACTGATTAGATCTTTCTCATCGTCTTCTCATTGTTATTTGTAACTGTTGTGTGAGTGGAGACGGTCACTTATAAGCTGTTAGCTTACTGCCACACCATAGATTATTGATAGAAATTGTACATAGTGAAGAAATTTTGAAATAAATATTGTTTAAACTAAACATGTTGTTGTAAGCAACTGAAAACAAAACAACACAGAATTTAAACACACAAAGACTTTTATGTATTTGCTGGCAGATATTTTTGAAAGCATTCTATTGACAAAAAGTTGAGTTTTAGATAGAAATGAACAATTTTCTTCATAAGTGGATTGATTTTTGTTTACCAACAGAACATATACACAAGCCACAGAACTTTCCCCAAGGGAAGCATGTATAGCACAAAGCTGTTTGAACAGTACAGGAGCCACATTAAACGTATCATCTATAAACTAGAATGAGAAACCAGCCAGATGTCTCAAACCCCTCATTTGTTGCAAACACTAGCATCCAGTTATTACAGTCCATGTCATTGTCATATATGAGGAAAGAATCTCCATCTGATGATGCTGTCCACTCTCCCTCAACAACTAAGTCTAATAATGTATTTGGAGACTGTGGCAGATGCTTAGCAAGCTCACGATGGAGAGTACGCTTTACAACATTTATCTCACCAAGAGCAGCACGTACAGCAATGGGAGCTGTTGCAATGGAATTTGTGGGAAGTTTAGTCACAGTACCATGGGTACACACTAAAAACTAAAGTGTTAAAACTGACACTTTCAAGGTGTTAAACCCATTCTAACTCTTTGGGTTTGATTTTAACACTCAAAGTGCAATGCTTTAAGCACTTAGACATTACAATCGTCAGACATCTGGAACTTGAATGAATGGATGGCACTTCCCATGTGTCTAGCATTGGTGGTTCTTCCAGAATCGTCCATAATTTGATTTGCGCTTGGTGGGTACATAATTAAAAGGACACGACGCAGATGATGCGGATCAGGCTCGAGAGTTCGAGCCTGATCCGCGTCATCTGCGTTGTTTCCTTTTAAGTGTCGCGACATTACACTTGTCGAGTAGTATTATTGTAACACCTGTCAAGTTCTGGGATATCTCCACTTGAACAAAGTGCTAGTTCAGCACTTAGTAAATGTTAAATACAGCACTTCAAGTGTAGTTTTTAACACTTTAGTTTTTAACGTGTGGCAGATGCTTAGCACGCTCACGACGGAGAGTATGCTTTACAACATTTATCTCACCAAGAGCAGCATGTACAGCAATGGGAGCTGTTGCAATGGAATCTGTGAGAAGTTGAGTCACGGTACCACGGGTACACTCTGAAAACTAAAGTGTTAAAACTGACACTTTTAAGGTGTTAAACCCATTCTAACTCTCAGGGTTTGATTTTAACACTCAAAGTGCAATGCTTTAACCCTTTACCCAACGCAGACGATATCAAAATGTATTATTTTAAATAATATTTTTTTAAATTTTTCAAAAAATTTCAACAAAACCATATCATGTGACCCCTCATTGGAACGAGTTTGTTCCACGAGGGATCACATGATAAGGTTTTGTTGAAATTTTTTGAAAAATAATATTTTTTCTACTACTGAATTTGCATATTACGCGGGCAGATGCGGCCAATTCGTTGGGTAAAGGATTAAGCACTTAGACATTACAATCGTCAGACATCTGAAACTTGAATGGATGGCACTTCCCATGTGTCTAGCATTGGTGGTTCTTCCAGAATCGTCCCTAATTTGATTTGCGCTTGGTGGGTACATAATTAAAAGGACACAACGCAGATGACGCGGATCAGGCTCGAGAGTTTGAACCTGATCCACGTCATCTGTGTTGTTTCCTTTTACGTGTCGTGACGTTACACTTGTCGAGTGGTATTATTGTAACTCCTGTCAAGTTCTGGGATATCTACACTTGAACAAAGTGCTAGTTCAACACTTAGTAAGTGTTAAATACAGCACTTCAAGTGTAGTTTTAACACTAGTTTTTAGCGTGTGGCAGATGCTTAGCACGCTCACGACGGAGAGTACGCTTTAAACATTTATCTCACCAAGAGCAGCACGTACAGCAATGGGAGCTGTTGCAATGGAATCTGTGAGAAGTTAAGTCATGGCACCACGGGTAACTGAAGCCTTCTCTTTCATCTGGGCAACTATCTTTCTTGCTGCCAATTTTCATTCTTTGGGTCCATGTGAATGTGCGGTTGAGCCTATGACAGGGTTCATTTCAACATCGGTGGTTATGGCTGCTTTGCAGGTAAATGCAGCTCTGTTGGAACACTCCCATCTAATTATATTCTTTCGAGAGTATTTCTTAGTATACATGTACCCATCTAGCAGGAGTTTTAGACCACCTTTGTGGTTTTTAATAATCTCCATGGTGTTATTATGTGATCTGGTGAAAGTAATTGTGATTTCTGAGAATGAATGAATGAAACATGGACGATGTGGGATTTACCAATCCCTTGCGATCCGGTTAGCCTTATTTTATTTCACTTGGATCACACAAGCCTAGCTTTCCTATTGCCTCAAATGGGGTCTGAGGGGGTATGCACATGGTTAGAATTCCCGACAGTTTGCACTGGAGTGAAAGATTGTCAAAAATCAATCCCTCAATGCCATTAAGACTATGGAGAATGGAAAGAATGAAAGGATTTAGCACGCCAAAGGCACGCAGGGACGATGTGGGATTTACAAATACCTTGCAACCCAGTTAACCTATTTTACTTCACTTGGATCTCACAGGCTTAGCTTTCCTATTGCCTAAAGTGGGGTCTGAGGTTGAATGCACGCGGTTAGAATTTCCGGCAGTTTATGTTGGGAGTGATAGATTGTCAATCCCTCAATGCCATTAAGACTATTAGAGAGTGGTCTCTATTCGGTTCCAGCTTCGTGATGGTAGAAGTTTGAGTCCCACCATGGTGGCGAGCCAGAATATTATGTTGTGCGATGGCAAATTTAAGGGAAGAAGAGAAAAGAAAACCAAACAGTAACACCCGTTTGGTATCGGCCCCAGAATATGACCATAGCGGTTACAAAAAATAGGCCGATGAAATCGTCAGATGTGTACCCATACGCACAACTAGTAGAAAGCTGTATGACAGAGGGCCACCCTGGAAGCCGACATTATGTACACCATACATGGTATGGGTACACATAGAAATGGAATGGAGGAGCGTCTAATTTGATGGATAAAGGGTTAATATCTCTGGATCAAATTATCTGATTTACATAAAAAACTATACAGCACAGCACATCAGTAACCTGAATGCATATATAAAGTAACCTGATAATCGGATTAATATTTATTGAGTTATCACATGCCGAAGAAATGGATTGGAGAAGTTCTCAATTTGGAGGATAAAGGGTTAATATCACAGGATCAAATTATCAAATTTGCACCAAAAACTATTCAGCTCGGCACATCAGTAACCTGAACACATATATGAAGTAACATGACAATCGGATTGATATTTTTTGAGTTATCTCATGCCAAAGGGATTGGAGGAATTTTCAATTTGAAGGATAAAGGGTTAATATCTCAGGATCAAAATAACAGATTTACACCAAAAACTATACAGCTCGGCACACCAGTAAACTGTACACAAATATAAAGTAACTTGACAATCCAAGCAATAATTTTCAAGTTATCGAATGCCAAAGAAACGGATACGGACGCCGGATGGGCAGATGGACAGACAAACAGACAAAGGATGGACGAACGACGGATGGTCACCCCAGATGCCGGCATTATGTGTACCATACACAGTATGGGTACACATAAAAAGGGGTGGAGAAAGCTCCAACAGTTTAGTTTTGAAAAACCAGGAGTCATCAATCAAGCCTTCTGGGAGATAGGATGCTGTATGTGAGTATGAGGTATCTGGATCTGGTTATCTTTTGGGAATTCCAATTGACCTACCCCCCCCCCCCAAAAAAAAAAAAAAACACCCTCTCACAGACACATACCCTCAAGCCCTTAAAAGGGCTGTTAAATCTTTATTCAAATGTTTATTTATATAAAATGTTCACTCATCCCCAGCCAGACAAGCTTGTTTCAATCCTTGGCTGGTGTTTGGTGTTTCTTGCGTATGTTGCAGAAAGGTAGGTTGCACCGATTCCTCCTACGCTTTGTCTACCATTTCCATGCGTCTTCTTGATAAGATTGGTAAGAGTGTTGCAAGAAAATTCGAGAATGTTCAATTTGAAAAGTTATAGGTAGAGAGAAAGATAGGTATCCGCTATTGTATATTATGGCTGTTGTGTGATTGTAGCTATGGATGGGGTAAGGGGGTGTGTTTCTTCGGAGCCCACTTCCCACATGCAGAGTTGAGAGGCAATCCTCACAGACTCAATCCTAAAGATCTCAATGTGTAGCGAGGCAATCCTCACTGACTCAACACAGTTTAATTCTACTGAGTAATTTTAATTTACTGTGGCTTATTTTGTTTTTCTGTTAAGGGTTCGGTGTTCGTTCAGCTTAACCATTGATTCACTATCCTGGAATGTGTGTAGGGTTTTGTTATATAGATCTTATTAAATGCATTTCATTCGTGCTTCAGAAGAGTTGGAAGGCAGTCCTCACAGACTCTATCCTAAAGTTCTCAATGAGTAGCGAGGCAATCCTCACTGACTCCACGCAGTTTAGTTATTTTCTGGAAACTTAGTTTGTTTTTCTGTTTAGGGATCGGTGTTCGTTCAGCTCAACCATTTAATTATGTTTCGGGACTTGCTGGCCGTCCAAATGCCTTTGTCGTCTGAGAACTGCGATTGTTCAACACAATTTTTCCCTGCTTTTTCTGTCATTCACATATATTATGAAAAGAAGCGGACTTACAACCGACCCTTGTGGTGTTCCCGCTTCGAGTATTACTTCCCCTGACACCTCGCGATTAACCCTCCCCTTGATTTTTCAGTCAGTTAGAAATGATGATATGATCCTCAGAATTTTATTGGGTAATCCCATTTTTGCTAGTTTATATCTCACACCATTGTGCTATACAGTCAAACGCTTTTTCTACATCCAAGAAAAGCGCTGTTCCAATTTCATTTTGACTAAATGCTGTTTTCATATAATTGACCAGCCTATATACGTGTTCGATTCCCTCTTTCTGACTCCTATACGCTCTTTGTCATTTGTTGAAAAAGCTGATTGATTCGAGATAGCTGCGAAAGTCTCGTAGTGAGAATCCGCTCAAATATTTTACCAACACAGCTGAGCAAGCTGATTGGGCGGTAGTTAGAAGGGTTGGTAAGGTCTTTGTCGGGTTTAGGTATCATGACTCCTGTGGCCATTTTCCAGCATTTTGGGAAGTACCCACAGGACAGACAGCAGTTTAGGAGTTTGGTAAGTCTGCAGTAGAAGATGTTGGGGCACTGTTTCATTATTTTGTAAGAGATTTTGTCTTCTCCTGGGGACAAAGATGACTTGCATTTTCTGATTATACCCATACCTCTTCAACACTTATTGGTTCGGTTAATTCATGGTCGTCCCCGTCTTCATGCCTTTGGTTGAAGTTCGGTTCATTGAAAATTGAGTTGTTATCTTGGACAAATTTATTTACTCTTACCTTAAAATCGTTGTCATATCTGTTCCCTTTTTGTGGACAATGCACTTTCTTTAGAAGTTCAGCAAAAGCGCTGGCCTTTGCCTTGTCGTCCATGGCCATAGTTCCGTTGCTAGTCTTCAGCGCATTATTATTGGCACTTTTGCTCTTTTAGCCAGTAAGAGATTTAAATGTATCCCAGAACCTCTTGGTTCTCTCAGCCCATTTAGGTTTTCTGCTGCTTTTTCTCATCTCACGTGACTGTTATTAGCTATGGCCTTTTTTTACTTCGCCATGTAGGCGCTTATACATGGTTTTAAGTTCTGCTCTTTTCATTTGATCATTCTCTGATTGTAAGCCCAGAAGATTTTTCCTTTTTGTTTCATTATTTGAACAGTTGTTTGGGTTATCCTGTTTATCCTCGTCTTTACTGTTTGCCTGGGACAAATTTCATCTAGTGTACTGTTGATAACCTCGTTAAGATGGGTGTAGACTTTTTCTTGTTCATGAGCACTTAAGGGGTCATTTGCCTTTATTTTTATTTTGATAATGTTTCTGAAGAGGTTCCAGTGATTTTTTGATAGGTTCCTCCTATTCACGAGAGGATACCTTGCAGTACCAGTATTACATTTTAAAGTGGCGTGAACCGGCAGGTGATCGCTGCCTAGCTCATCATCACCTACAAATATGTCTTTTCATTTGGCTGGTTAGTGATTTGCTGGTGATAATCAAGTCTGGGATAGCTGATTGATGGAGTGGGTTGTTGCTTATGTATGTTACGTCTTGATCGTTATTTACCATGAATAGATCGAGTTCTTCAATGATGTTGAAAAGGGCGTCACCATTAGGCTCAGTCTTATGACAACCGAATACCTGGTGCTTGGAATTGAAATCACCCAAGAATATTCAGTGCTTGTACTTTTTGGTAAAGAATTTAAATACTTTACTGTCTACTGTTGCTTGCGGCTTGTTATATAATATGATATGATGGCCATGTGTTTGTGGTCAAGTTCAATTTCAGCTGCAGTCACTTCAGCATTGAGGTGGTTGCAAGGTATTGTTTTGTTTTTAATCTCCTGCCTTATTAGCAGAGCAACGCCACCGCCACCCTTTTGGAAAATGAAAGCGTATTCTATTTTCAATTAATAGCCTGTTTTAAATAAATAAAATTTCTGAATCACCAAACCATTTACCATGCCTTCGATACAAATTTGACCTGTTAATTGTACATGAAAATAGGTGAGAGTTAACACCTGTTAGTTGGATAAAAATCTTGTATTGTATCGAAGAATTTTGGGGAGCTGGCAGCTGCTCGTCGTTGCTCGGTGGTTCTCTCCGAGTACTCCGGCTTCTTCCACCCATAAAACTGTCACGGTCATGATTAGCCATTGTGTATATGTATGTGACCTTAAACGCCAATAAATAATAATAATATCAAAGAATTACTTTGACAACCACTCCATATGATTATAAGACCTATTTGGTCTCAGTTCAACCAAACGGGCGATCTCTTCTAATAATACCAAAACCACATAACATGATTTTTTTGTTTGGTTTAAGCCATGTTTCGCTAATTCCAATTACGTCCATATTTTTGAAATAATGTTACATTTGCAAGTTTTTCTGAATAGTGCTTCGAGCGTTCCACTGGACTATTTTTAGTGTATCCATGAATGGTTTAGGAATAACTGTACTAAGTTTATTTAAGTTTAATTACTATTTGTAATATTGTTACATAATTATATTTTGTTGATGGCCACTTCTAATAGCGAGTGAGAAATCTGTGTATTATATAACTTAGAGACTGTTTTACTAATCTCTTTGCAAACGTCCAAAAGACTGGTGTTCATGTGTTTCTACATTATGCTGAAAATAGAGCCAGCCATTAGAGTACACACATAATAAGGGGAGGATGAGTTCTCGACATTTCTTACATTTAGAGCTTTAAGCTGGATGTTTGTTTTAACTTTTTTGAAGTGGCTACACCCCTGGTAGTTGCTGGGGTGTTGACCACCACAATTGAGGCATTTCAGAGTTGTAGCACAACATGCCTTCGTGATGTGTTTGTCACCACATTTCATACATCATTGCCCCCTGTTGCATTCGTGTGACAAGTGCCCAAATTTCTGACACTTGTGACACTGAACGGGTTGCGGAATAACATGATATTCCTTGGTTTTGTACAAACCAGGAGACTCACGGTGAAACCGGGTGAGTTAACAGGTCTGGTTGCAATTATAGGGGATGTTTAAGTGTTCACTAACTTCACTTCTGGTTCTTGGCCTCATACACGTTTCTGAAAATTCCAGAGAATCCACAATTTTCCATGACAAATTAGGGTAAATTTTCATTTTCCATGAGAAAAAAATGTACACATCTTTTAATCTACTAATAACAGCAAATCATTTTCAAAGCATTTGCTGCATCTTGATTGACCAAATGAACTTCGATAATGCTAAATCTGATGTCGCCTGTTGGCATCCATACTAGGGCTGTCGCGACTATCATTTTTTGTAATCGAATAATCGTGACCAGTAATCGACAGTTAGTCGATTAATAGTCGCTTCCCATGATTTTTTAGCAAATCATTCTTCTGTTCGTAAAACTCTGAAAATGACAATGGCACCAGTGTGTTCAGACGAAGTGGGGTTGTGGGAACAACAAATCGGTCCCGACTGAAGCAGGCTTGGCAATTTCAGGAGAGTGATTTTTTAGCTCTCCTTACTGCCCTCCTGAAAGAATTAAGGAGAGCGAAAAATTGCCCTCCTAAATATTTTGGTCTGGGATGACTGAGATTACATGTATTAGGCTCACATTAAATTTGTGTTGTAAAGCAAAAATGTAATTTAACTTCGAAGTCACATAACATCACGTAATTTCATTTTGAAAGTGGTTTAGTGGTAAAAGGTAATGGCTGCAACCATACCCAAACGCAGTTGCAATCATTTCAAGCAAAATGGGTCACAGCAATATTTTTTTTCTGTCAGTTTCAAGTTCAACAACTGACATCACAGTTTGAGGGGTAATTATTCAAGGAATATTGACACTATAATATACTACCGTTACTACTATCCTGTCACTTGAAGCACTTGCACCAGGATGTGACTGTAGATTCAAGCAGACCTGTTGTCCAAGAAAGTCATACACCTACCACTACCACCTTCAACCCCCTTAGGGGGGTTGAAGGTGGTAGTGGTAGGTGTATGACTTTCTTGGACAACAGGTCTGGGTACACACACAGGTTTTGTCAAGTGTGTGTTCGGTTGTTGAGTGAGACATCTAGATGTCTAAGAGATTTCGCTTTACCTTAGTAAAGTTAATAAAATCACTGATGTAGTCTGTTGGTTTCAGTTTCAATGAGTTCGTTCAATTGGATACTTAAAATGCTGTGTAAAGCTAATTGCTCTCCTAAGCTGATTGAGGAGAGCGATTTTTTGCCCTCCTGCATTTTTCAGAATGCCAGGCCTGCTGAAGCTACATGTAGTCCAATCTTGGACCCACAGTCCGTAATATAATTTTGGGGGTTGGTACGCCCTGTAGGACGTACCAACCCCAAAAATAATATTACTGACTGCGGGTCCAAGTTTGAACTAGATTGAAGCCGATGAATTAAAATGAATTTACCAAAGAACGTTCCTGCATATGTTTCCTTTCTGCAATAAGTTTCTCGAAATTTTGAACATTGAGATCTATGCATTCCCTCGTCAGTTGTTAAAATTGGATCTTAGTCTAAAGTTCCGAACTTTGAGAAGTGATCTGACGTTCTGACTTTCGGCATAATTTTGTCACTTCCGCGCTTTGGGTTTTCCAGTGGGTGCATTCGTGTGTACAAGACTGGAGAAATTCAGAAGAATCTATTCTTCTCGAGTAACTGTGAGTGTTCTTTCTTACACAGTCAGTGACAGTCGTACAGTCTTCCGGATATGAATGTTAACTATGGTTAGATATTTAAAGTTATTCACCTTCATTGATCATTCACCTCACAAAACAATGCAATTTAGCCCCGACGTGTAGTAGACGTGTACCACCTTGAAAATGAACGACGATCGACTAAAAATAAAAAACGTTGACTACTTCAATAGTCGACGGTTAGTCGACTAATCGAATAATCGCGACAGCCCTAATCCATACATTGTTTTTTAATGTGTCTTAACTCTCTGCACACTGATGTCAAAATATCTAAATTTCAGGCAGAAAAGATTTCCCATAATGCAACTAGAAATTTAACCAATTCAATCTCATTTGACCAAGCTCATTGTGCTCTGTCAAATGAGATTGAATTGGTTAAATTTCTAGAGGTATTATGGGAAAAAACAGCTTCCTGAAATTTTGGTATTTTGACATCAGAGTGAAGGGGGTTAAAATTAAGGTCATTCACATCTTTCCCATGTGCACTGGTGTGCAGTATAAATTATTTATTTGAAAGAATATAAGGCAGATGGTCGGGGTTTTAAAGTTTGGGGGCTTGAATATTAAGAAAATGATCAGTTGTTAAAAGTATCTGCAACTTAAAATATTAATGCTGAACTGAAAGAAATGCTATAAAAAAAATTTTTAAAAATCGACAAGACGCGATATCCCCTGGCAGTATTAATGTTTGAGCGTCAAGTTCAATTAGTTGTCAACGTATTGAATTTTCAAAACCAGTGGATTATTTCCAACCAAATGTCAACCAACCTGACCCCCAATGTCCCCTGTGAATAAATCGCACAGTAATTTCCAGAAAATACACTGAATCAGCCAGAATGTCGGAAACATTGGAACCGGACCATTTTCTTCAGAACTGTAAGTACCTTTACTAAGTTGACAATTTTTCCATTTTTCTTTTTACTGCCGTCACTTTTTTATTTCTTTCTCAGACATATTCATGGCGTCTGCTGCCTACATGTTGCTTACGAAGTTCCTATTTCTTATCAGTTCAGTCAAAATATGCGGCCCATAGGCTTTTATATTTATGATCCACCTTGATGAGTTGACTTTGTCAATTTCGCAGAAAAATCTAAATACCGAAATAAGCAGTATTTTGATTTGGTTTCGATATGGTTTTTGGTATCCCTTTTATACCAAGACCGTACCAAGAATCTGGTATACCGTACAGCACTATTTTTGATATTCATAACGTGTACTTTGCATACAAAACCGCACTTGTTAATACCCCGTCGTTTGTGTAGAAACGACCGGGTATGAAAAGCTGTTTTAGTGTGGTGACATGAGAAGGATTACATAACCAATTAATGTTTCGTGAGAAAAATCTTTCAGAGATGGTCCCTGATTAGCAATTATATTGTTCAGTCAGAAAATTTCTAAAACCTACATTTAATAAAATACTCAGATACAAATGCCATATCTTTCATTTCCAGAACTCTGTACTGCGGTTTAACATAGGAATTGAAATGAAAGTGTCAATGACACTGTAGCTCAACTTGTCAAGACATGTATATGTATAGTATGTGACACAGCAATGACAAACATCTAGGTAATGACCTGATAACAAAGGTACATATAAAATATTGTAACGGCCTGTACATAAATACTGACCGTAGCCTGTAACAAATGTATAGGTAAGTATTGTAAAGGTGGGTGACAGTCAGATGCTAAACTAGAAAAGAAATCTTTGAATCTTTGAGTCCCAGAGTGGTAAGGCTTCCACGTTTAGACAAAATTGTAAACGTTTAAACGACAGTCTGTAAACGAAACGGAAACGTTTACACGTACTAACAATGCAAGTAGTCAATATTTGATAGAAGTGTGTAATAATACACAGTAAGTTCATCATATCTTTGCGTACAGGGCATACAATTTATGTTATTGAGATTTACAGTCTGTCCAAAAACGACGTAGACAAACGATCACAGCATGCAGATGCCGAAGGCAAAGTCGCTCGGTCTATGGGGGGGGGGGGGGGGTAAATTTTGAAATTTATGGGTGTCTCTGAGTTCATTCTGGTGGGTTCGGGGTGAAATTCCTTGTGTTTTTTCAAACAGTAATGTTGGAGCGAGTTGCCATGGCACACAATAGTGACAGTACCGGACTTGAGAGTGGAATGCAATGTCGCAAAAATAAACAAAGTCTACAAACCATGCAGGGAAATCCAAATTTTCAAACACCGCAAGTGCCAGTTTGTCTGTCGAACTCCATAAATCGATCCTAAGATCATCCCATGTGTGAATAATAAATTAATAATCCATGTCAGGTGAACGAAATCATCAAGAACAATTGTGTATCACTTTGGGAATATACATGTAAATCCGAAAAAACTAAAACATCCCACACATGTTTCGAAGGAAACACCAAAGATAAGCACGTGCCATGCAGTACGTGACTGTGTCACATATGATATTACATGATTTGAAGATGATTTCGTTCGGTTACTGTGGCGGCGGCGCCAGTCGGAACCAGTACACAGTTTTTCTGAAGCATTACCAAAATATTGCATTGCAAAGTTGGAAATTTTTTTTTTTTGTTTCTTTTACTTTCTGCATTAATCTGCAATTTTGAAGTTACTCTATTAAAACTTCATTCCGTGTACACGTTTACCAGAACTGTAAACGTTTAATGCCCATAAACGAAACGTTCACGTTTACACGTGTAAACGTGGAAGCCTTACAGAGTGGGTCTGACTGAACCCCAAAATATTTGTTCTCATAGCACAGTGATAACAAAGGCACCCCAAAACACACTCATTCCTGTCCAAAGGTGAAAACAAAGGTACCCAAGAAGTTTCGTTTCATAAATACGAGCTGTATAGAAGTTGTGACAAAAAACTGATTGGACCTAATTTCGGTACAACATGGCCACTGGCAGCCATCTTGAATTTCGGACCGCACTTAGAAACACTCGTTCATGTCCCAAGGTGATAACAGAGGCACCCAAGAAGTTTCTTGAAGATCGGTTGATAAATACAGCTTCTAACCTGAGCCGTATTGACATGTGCACTTTCAGGGTATAAGTAGCACTAAATAAATCAAAATTCATCTAATTTGCATAATTTCTGCACGAGAAAAAAACCTGTACTGTATGTGATGTATTCCACTAAACATTCATACACAAAATTATTCAAATCAGAACTTTCATACAGAAGTTCTGTACAAAAGACTGATTGCACTAATTTTGATACAAAATGGCTGCTGGTGGCCATGTTCACGCATGTTGAATTTCGGACCACACCTAAAAATACACGTTCTCACCCCACGGTGATAACAAAGGTACCCAAGACGTTTTGTAAAGATTGGTTCATAAATACGGCCTCTAGCCTGAGCCATATAGAAGTTGTGTACAAAAAACTGATTAGACCTGATTTCGGTACAAAATGGCCACTTTGTACTTACTGTGTGTAAGTAGCACTGAAAAAATCAAAGTTCATCTAATTTGCATAATTTCTGCACGAGAAAAAAACCCGTATTATATGTGATGTATCCCATGGTACTAAACATTCACACAAAAAATTATTCAAATCAGAGCTTTCATGTGGAAGTTCTGCGCAAAAATCTGATTGCCTCTAATTTTGAACAAAGTGGCTGCCAGCGGCCATCTTGAATTTCGGACCGCACCCAAAAACACTCGTTCTCGTCCCACAGTGATACCAAAGGTACCCAAGAAGTTTCGTAAAGATCGGTTCATAAATGTGGCCTCTAGCCCGACCCGTATTGGCATTTCCTCTGACAGTGCTGAAAGTAACACTAAATACATCAAAGTTAGTCTAATTTGCATAATTTACGTACGAGAAAAAAAAATCGTATTATATGTGATATATCCCATGGTACTAAACATTCATACAAAAAATTATTCAAATCAGCGCTTTCATATGGAAGTTCTGTGCAAAAAACAGATTTCTGCATCGTCGGTAGAAAATGGTGGCTGGCTGCCATCTTGAATTTTGGACCGAACCCAAAAACACTTGTTCTCGTCCCACGGTCTTAACAAAGGTACCCAAGAAGTTTCGTAAAGATCGGTTCATAAACACAGCCTCTAGCCCGAGCCGTATTGAATTGTTGATGGACAGACAGATGGACAGACGGACGACTGGCTATGGCATAAGCTCAAATTTGGCTTCGCCAAAGTTGAGCTAAAAATCAGTTTGTTAATTCGTGAGATTTTCGATTTGTTTTCATATTAGAATAAAATTTTCGCTGATATATGATTTGGATTCCCCCCTGAGTTTGTTTGCCGGTCTCCAATGACTTCATTATATTTCATGCAATGTAGATCCAACTGACGGAAGAGCTACACTGTTGCTCGTGATCGGCGAAATTCCCATTTTTTGGGGCAAATTTATCACTCAAAATAACAGGATTTACCGAACCGATTTTCAACTTTGAAGATTTTATTTCACATACAAAATTCCCAAACAAAATTACCAGGTACAAAAAAAGATTTAGTGAAAAGAAATTAATATGTTAATTAGCGAATCTTTTCCCCAACACAGTTCAATCAACACTGATTAGGGAGTGGACGTCTGACATTATGTAATTACACATAACACACTCAGTCGATTTTTGGATAATTTTTTTGTATGGAGTGTACACGTAATAATAAACCAAAATCGAAAAGTACATTTGAAAATCACCAATATCTAGTGTTGGTGTTCTAAATAATATAAATAGACTATTAACAATATAACAAAAATTGGTTTGGAAGTTACAGTTAAAACTAGAAGTCCTGTCACGAATAGTGCGCTTATCTAGGCTTAATTGCGTGCAATTGCCATTTCGAATGGCATCCAAAGCACGGCAGATTCTCCTGGTTACTCATAGCAAACACATGCAATGTTTCTGCCAATGGACCTCCGGGTAACCCGGAGGTCCATTGGCTGAAACATTGCTTGTGCACAGGCAACATGTACAGATTTTGACAGCTTTACTTGGGCCATAACGTGCACATTAACGTGCATATCAACGTGCTATTTGTGCGCATTTCATGACAGGACTTCTAGTTTCAACTGTAATACGTCATACAGAGTTTTTTTTATTTCGCCATCTTAGCATGTTCAACTGGCCATAAAAATATTGTGATATTCAGATATGTAACGCAAATAATGCCCAAATACAGGGCTTATATTTCGACGAGAATCGATTCGCACAATAAAACCGGCGAGAATCCAGGTAGATTGTCACTGCACTTCTGCTGGGATTCGCGTGAAAAGAATTGAGTAAATTTAACCCTTTATCCAACACAGCGGAAACAAATTAACCAACAGAAGGCTAACATGACCTGAAGTATCCTGACACTTTGTCAATGAAATTGCACAAATCTGGCTGTCATTGGAACTGGCTCATTGAGCCGGTTCCAACGACAGCCATATTTGTAAGATTTTATTGGTAAATATTGTTCATTTAATTATTTTATCATTTATTTATTATTTATTGTTTAAAAATTATCAAATTTAGTTTTAAAAATTAAAAAGGTGTGTTGGTTAAAAGGTGAACATGTGTTATCAGTATACAACTGTGGTTGAACCATGGTGGTATCATGGAATCCTGGGACACTCATAGTAGGTATGGATTCTCACAACCATTTTCATGAGAATCCAAATAGATTCTCACAAATTTAGACGAAATATAAGCCCTGAAATAGCACGTTATTAGCATGACCAAGTTTCCCCTTTATTGCAGACTATACGGTATGGGCAATAGCCTGTGCTAAAGGAAATGTAAACAGACTTACTGACTCACAGGAAATGTGAACAGACTTACTGACTCACAGGAAATGTGAACAGACTTACTGACTCACAGGAAATGTGAACAGACTTACTGACTCACAGGAAATGTGAACAGACTTACTGACTCAAATGAAATGTGAACAGACTTACTGACTCAAAGGAAATGTGAACAGACTTACTGCTCAAAGGAAATGTGAACAGACTTACTGACTCACAGACTTCCACACGTATGATAACAATAGCTTATCTGGATTTTGTCACATTAAGCTAAAATGTGAACCAGAGAGCAAATTCTTTCAAAACAAATTAACACCATCTACAATACAAAAAAATAACGTAGCCAACTCTAAATATTTACCTTAAAATGGAAGATGAAAAGTTTACTTTCAAAACATATCCATGATATCAAACCAAACTAATAAAAATCTGGAAAAAAAGAAATACACATACAGTTGTATACTCTATTGCCTTGCGATATGATAAATGATGTTTTAACCTTTGACCCGAGGAATCAGCTGTAATTTGTAAATTGAGCAGTTTAAAAAAAAAAATGTTTTTCAAACTTTCAACAAAACCATATCATCTGACCACCTCATTCCAGAGGGGTCACACATGGTTGTGTTGAAATTTTGGTTTACCACCCATCAGTCAGACACCCAATTGTCATACACCCCAGTTGTCAGACAGTGAATTAGGGATTAGCTAAAGTGAGTCAAAATAGATGATTACCTACAGTACGTGGAGAGTGTATTATCACTAAATCACCCGCAGAGTGGAGATTCCACCCAAGCAATAATTGGAAATTCGTTGCAAAGCATAACCAGCACAAGCAATGTTTCAGCCAATGGACCTCCGGGTTAAACCCGGAGGTCCATTAGCTGAAACATTCCTTGTGTTTTTGTCGATATGCACACAATTTGAAAGGTATAGCATGGGTGATAACTCCACTCTGCAGGTGATTTAGTTACAATCCACTCTCCACGTACTGTATTGTTGTAAATGGAACAACCCAGATGTATACAACTTGAATAAAATATATTTTCAACATTTTGTTTGGTACTGTTTATGACCTTTTCAAGGTTAACAAATAATAAAAATACCACTTCACTATCTACAGTTAAAACTAGAAGTCCAGTCACAAACTGTGTACTTAGTAGAGATGGACAATATACCGAAAAACCGAACCGATACCGATATCATGGGGACACCGAAAAACCGAACCGACCCAATCTTTGAATACCGAAACCAACGGTATTTTCAATTTTCCCTGTGCATTCACTATTTATAAGGCCTTGATGAGGATTGATAGCAGTTGAAGTGTTCATTTTCTTGAAAGAAGTGACTGATTTTATTTTTCAGTTTTGTTAAGCCTTAAGGACCAGGGCAGTTGTACTAAATTATCAATAGTCTACGACCTGTACATGTCCAGTTGCTTAGCAGTGATTTCTAGCCAAGTCTTGGCTGCCTGTTAAGGCAGCCAAGACTTGGCTAGAAATCACTGACCAGATAATTTTACTACTGTCATCAGGCCCACGTAAAGATGACATCTTTAGGACACACATTCTATGATTACAGACGCCTTAAGTGGAGCTTGAAAAGTTAAGGCGTATTTAGAACAAGTCACCAAATTACTGTCGATATGATCTGTGTTGACAAAAGAATGACAACGTTGAGCCCATCAACAATGACATATGTAGCACTGTGATAGAATGACACAAGAACAACTTATTCTGTATTTTTCTGACATGAATTCCCCTTTGGTACTATCAGTGAATCTGAAGTCACATAACGAATACCGAACCGATACCGCGGTATGCCCACACAAAAATACCGAAACCGATACCGAACTCAAAATTCCGATACCGCCCATCTCTAGTACTTAGCTAGGCTTAATGGTGCGAAGGAATTATATGCAATTATTGCCATACAGTAAAACCTGTCTTGAGAGACCACCTGTCTTGAGAGACCACATCTACCAGGCACCGATTGGTTTTACTCTATAATGGACCTGCTATGGGAGACCACCTGTTTTAAGAGACCACTGTGACCTGGTACCAACTTGTATTTTTATGCCATAATAGACCTGTCTTGAAAGACTGCCCCTTTGAAGACTGAAACCATGACAAAAACTTTCTACCTGTTCTGGAATTGGAAAATCCATTGTGGTTATACTAACATAATTAAAAGTATTAAAAGCTCTTAATTGGGTTTCAATTGCTAACTCATTACAGATTGAGATGTTTTCATAAGACCCCTAGGAAAAGATTAGGATTATTGCTAAATAAACAATTTCATACATCCCTGAAATGTGACAGATAGGAATAAAAATAAATTTGTGTTGAAAATCTTTTTGTAACAAATTGAAATGGACTGTTATAAAAAATTATAAAAATAAATTAGTGTTGAAAATCTTCAATGAAGATTTTCAACACTAATTTATTTTTATAATAGTCCATTTTAATTTGTTACAAAAACGTCATAAAAAAGAACAACTACAAAGTAATTACAAAAATCCATTCTTCTCCATTTCTGAATTTTGTGGTTGGTTATTCACCGACTTGAGAAAAACTGAAACCTGTTATGAGAGACCACCTGTCTTGAGAGACCACTTTTGTGTGGCCCCAAAGGGTGGTCTCTGGCCCCAAAGGGTGGTCTCTCAAGACAGGTTCTACTGTGTCGAATGGCATACAAAGCACAGTAGGTTCTCCTGGTTGCTCATAGCAAACACAGGTAATGTTTCTACCAGTGGACATTGTGGTTATTCGGAAGTTCATTGGCTGAAACATTGTTTGTGCACAGACTATATGCCTTACTATGGCCATAACATGTAGATCAACGTACAGATCGATGTGCTATTTGTGAGCATTTCATGACATGACTTCTAGTTCTAACTGTAGTATTTGATAAGGTACTATCACTCAGAAAGCTATTTCTGAAAAATTACCATAAAGATCTAGTAATGATAGATATTCTTTTCCTTGCAACATGAAAAAACAACTCAAATTTTTTTCCATTTTTGATCATGTGGTCATAACGTGTACGCACAGATCAATGTGCTATTTGTGTGCATTTCATGACAGGACTTCTAGTTTTAACTGTTGTGAAAACTCATGAAAATCACACATATATTGTGTAATAACACTGATAACTCATCTGTTTACTGGGGTTTAACAACATTTTTGACAGCCAGGGTCACCTCGAGTCAGGCAGTTTATATGTGTGGAGAAACTGGAGAGAACCACTGACCAGTGGCAAGCAACTGTCAGGCTCCCCAACATACTCAGGAACCACAGGGCAACAGCAAGCAAATGTCAGGCTCCCCAACACACTAACTCCACACAAGCTGAGTGAGCATTGGTTGAAGACAGGTGCACCATCGATGTGCAGTACGCCTTGGTACACAATGACACCACGCCCCCACATCCTCTCAGCTTGCAGCCTGCACCTCTATCTACTGAGCCACCATGCATCCTCCCCCCCCCCCCACCCTTGCTTGTTAACTCTGATCTAAAATCTGAAAACAAAATATTTTTCTCCAAACAGTTTGTTGTTGTTTTTTTTTCTATTTTCTTGTAAAAATGATGTTTGTCTATTTTTGAAGATTTGTTTGTAAATATTAATATTCATTTTGTAATATTGTACCTTTTTTGTGTCGTGTTTTTATTTTGTTAATATATGTTTCATATTTTTTTCACAAGACATGGTTTTCTATTTATTTACCATAAAAATGAGTTATCATGAAATATGATTTTTTATTTATATATTCTAAAATAAGTCTAGATATTTTCTTTATTGTACTTCATTTTTTTTCCATTTTATTGTCTTTTGTTTATTTCTCACAAAGAAACTATTTATTTGTTTGAATATACATGTCCAGAAATCTTTATTTATTGTATTTCATATTTTTTATTTATCTGTTAATATGGCAAAAAAAACGATCAAAATATCGAGCTTGAATCGTGTTTTTAATCTTGCATGAATATGTAAAACTGTGTGATGGGATGTTCGGCTGACGTTGGATTATCTTTTGATCTCTCAGTCACCGGCTCTTAATTAGATCAAATTTTTTCACAGTCAGTGAAAAATTACTTTTACTTTTACTTGAAATATTAAAAAGATAGTTCAATATTTGAAAAAGTTATTAAAAGCTATTGTTCATCAAAATCGATTCAGAACTCGAGGAATTACGAAAAAATAAATATTCTATGGTACTGAAATCATGGATGTGAGTTGAAATGAAAGTGTCAATGACACTGTAGCTCAACTTGTCAAGACATGTATATGTATAGTATGTGACACAGCAATGACAAACATCTAGGTAATGACCTGATAAAGTTACATGATATAAAGTATTGTAACGGTCTGTACATAAATACTGACCGTAGCCTGTAACAAATGTATAGGTAAAGTATTGTAAAGGTGGATGACAGTCAGATGCTAAACTAGAAAAGAAATCTTTGAGTCCCAGAGTGGGCTTTACTGAACCCCAAAATATTTGTTCTCATAGCACAGTGATAACAAAGGCACCCCAAACCACACTCATTCCTGTCCCAAGGTGAAAACAAAGGTATCCAAGAAGTTTCGTGAAGATCAGTTCATAAATACAAGCTGTATAGAAGTTGTGACAAAAAACTGATTGGGCCTAATTTCGGTACAAAATGGCCACTAGCAGCCATCTTGAATTTCGGACTGCACCCAGAAACACTCATTCTCGTCCCAAGGTGATAACAATGGTACCCAAGAAGTTTTGTGAAGATCGGTTCATAAATACAGCCTCTAGCCCGAGCCGTATTGACATGTGCACTTACATTGTATAAGTAGCACTGAATAAATCAAAGTTCATCTAATTTGCATAATTTCTTCAAGAGAAAAAACCCCGTACAATATGTGATGTATTCCATGTTACTAAACATTCATACAAAAATTTATTCAAATCAGAACTTTCAGACAAACGTTCTATACAAAAGACTCATTGCACTAATTTTGGGACAAAATGGCTGCCGGTGGCCATCTTGAATTTCGGACCACACCCAAAAACACTTGTTCTCATTCCACAGTGATAACAAAGGTACCCAAGAAGTTTCGTAAAGATCGGTTCATAAATACGGCCTCTAGCCGGAGTCGTATAGAAGTTGTGTACAAAAAACTGATTAGACCAAATTTCGGTACAAAATGGCCACTGGCAACCATCTTGAATTTTAGACCACACCCAGAAACACTCATCCCAAGGTGATAACAAAGGTACCCAAGACGTTTCGTGAAGATCGGTTCACAAATACAGACTCTAGCCCGAGCCGTATTGACATGTGTACTTACTGTGTGTACATTGTAAGTCGCACTGAAAAAATCAAAGTTCATCTAATTTGCATAATTTCTGCACGAGAAAAAAACCTGTATTATATGTGATGTATCCCATGGTACTAAACATTCACACAAAAATTATTCAAATCAATGCTTTCATAAGGAAGTTCTGTGCAAAAATCTGATTGCAACTAATTTTGCACAAAATGGCTGCCATCGGCCATCTTGAATTTTGGACCGGACCCAAAACACTCGCTCTCGTCCCACGGTGATACCAAAGGTACCCAAGAAGTTTCGTAAAGATCGGTTCATAAATACGGCCTCTAGCCCGAGCCGTATTGGCATTTGCACTTACAGTGCTGAAAGTAACATGAAAAAACATCAAAATTAGTCTAATTTGCATAATTTACGCACAAGAAAAAAACCCGTATTATATGTGATGTATCCCATGGTACTAAACATTCATACAAAAAATTATTCAAATCAGAGTTTTCATATGGAAGATCTGCGCAAAAATCTGATCACACCTAATTTTGTACTCAATGGCTGCCAGCGGCCAACTTGAATTTCAGATCGGACCCCAAAACACTCGTTCTTGTCCCACGGTCATAACAAAGGTACCCAAGAAATTTCATGAAGATCGGTTCATAAATACGGCCTCTAGCCCGAGCCATGTTGACGGACAGGCGGAAAAAGGACAACTTGCCATGACATAAGCTCAAATTTGGCTTCGCCAAAGTTGAGCTAAAAATTATAACTTGACCAGCACAATATCTGCACATTCCCCCGACGGTCTTTTACCTAACTGTAGCTTTTGACGGAGAAGAATCATGTTACCGGAACTGAATTTTGAATAAATTGTGGGTTGGGGAGGAAGGGAATCCAATTTACGATTTTAAAAGTTAAGTTCAGAGTGGAATGTTAAAATGTAGATGTTGAGAGTGGAATTAACATAAATAAACTACATTTACGAAAAAGGAATGCTTGTGGTGGCCCTGGGACGTTTCAGCCCAAGACGCTTCGGAATCCATATATTGGAAGCACCTGCATGCACTAGCAATGAAAACTGGCCAAGATGGGGGGTGGTGGAGGGGGGATGGGCAGATGGGCAATCCATGATATAGGCCTATTTGTGCGTGTGGGTTTATGGGAGTCTGGGGTCCAAATGCCTTGTTTCGGGGACGGGGAAGGATGGGGGGGGGGGGGGCACTATTTACTTCACCATTTTGGCATTTAGGAGTGGTATGGATGACTGAATCTTACACTGCCAAGACACCAAAATTTTTTATGTGCTGGCTACACGCAAAAATCAGGGGTGGCGCCAGAAAAACTCCGATAGAGGAACTAAAATCTCCTGTCTGAAAGACCTATTTTAATATTTGGGGTTTCATGACACGTGTGGGGGGACAAAACCCCCAAAAATATAATACTAAATTTCGGGGCATGTTTGAGCTAGGGTTATGATGTGTGGTGGTCTGGCTTGTCGATCGGCATGTCATTATTGAAAAATAAAAAAAATATTTTCTATTGATTTTATTTACATATAGTTATAATTATGATTGCTGAATTAATAAAAAGTAATTGAAAATGTTGATTTGTCTCTTATTTTTTCTCAAGCTTGTCATGTGCAGAGGTGTTAAAACAGATGTTGGTTTGAAGGATAGTTCTGTGCTTTGTCGCGCCACTCAGATGTTATTTCACATCTTGTGCAAGTGGTAGTTTAATCTACTATATTCAATTAATCACTTCAATCCCGACTACTTTAATGTAGTAGTGGTAGTAGAATATTTTATTTAAGAGGCACATTTCAATGGCACGAAAGAATTGCATGCAATTGCCATATCGAAAGATCTAAAAAAGCAACGTAGCTTCTCCTGGTTGATCATAGCAAACACAGGTAATGTTTCTACCAGTGGACATTGTGGTTATTCGGAAGTTCATTGGCTGAAACATTGTTTGTGCACAGACCATATGCCTCACTATGGCCATAACATGTAGATCAACGTGCAGATCGATGTGCTATTTGTGAGCATTTCATGACATGACTTCTAGTTCTAACTGTAGTATTTGATAAGGTACTATCACTCAGAAAGCTATTTCTGAAAAATTACCATAAAGATCTAGTAATGATAGATATTCTTTTCCTTGCAACATGAAAAAACAACTCAAATTTTTTTCCATTTTTGATCATGTGGTCATAACGTGTATGCACAGATCAATGTGCTATTTGTGTGCATTTCATGACAGGACTTCTAGTTTTAACTGTAGTGAAAACTCATCAAAACATGAAAATCACACATATATTGTGTAATAACACTGATAACTCATCTGTTTACTGGGGTTTAACAACATTTTTGACAGCCAGGGTCACCTCGAGTCAGGCAGTTTATATGTGTGGAGAAGCTGGAGAGAACCACTGACCAGCGGCAAGCAACTGTCAGGCTCCCCAACATACACAGGAACCACAGGGCAACAGCAAGCAAATGTCAGGCTCCCCAACACACTAACTCCACACAAGCAGAGTGAGCATTGGTTGAAGACAGGTGCACCATCGATGTGCAGTACGCCTTGGTACACAATGTCACCACGCCCCCACATCCTCTCAGCTTGCAGCCTGCACCTCTATCTACTGAGCCACCATGCATCCTCCCCCCCCCCCCACCCCCCCCCCCCCCACCCTTGCTTGTTAACTCTGATCTAAAATCTGAAAACAAAATATTTTTCTCCAAACAGTTTGTTGTTGTTTTTTTTCTATTTTCTTGTAAAAATGATGTTTGACTATTGTTGAAGATTTGTTTGTAAATATTAATATTCCTTTTGTAATATTGTACCTTTATTTGTGTCGTGTTTTTATTTTGTTAATACATGTTTCATATTTTTTTTACAAGACATGGTTTTCTATTTATTTACCATAAAAATGAGTTATCATGAAATATGATTTTTTATTTATATATTCTAAAATAAGTCCAGATGTTTTCTTTATTGTACTTCATTTTTTTTCCATTTTATTGTTTTTTGTTTATTTCTCACAAAGAAACTATTTATTTGTTTGAATATACATGTCCAGAAATCTTTATTTATTGTATTTCATATTTTTTATTTATCTGTTAATATGGCAAATAAAACGATCAAAATATCGAGTTTGAATCGTGTTTTTAATCTTGCATGAATATGTAAAACTGTGTGATGGGATGTTCGGCTGACGTTGGATTATCTTTTGATCTCTCAGTCATCGCTCTTAATTAGATCAAATTTTTTCACAGTCAGTGAAAAATTACTTTTACTTTTACTTGAAATATTAAAAGATAGTTCAATATTTGATAAAGTTATTAGAAGCTATTTGCGATTCCGAATGTTGTTCATCAAAATCGATTCAGAACTCGAGGAATTATGGAAAAATAAATATTATATGGAACTGAAATCATGGATGTGAGTTGAAAAAATTATAACTTGACCAGCACAATATCTGGACATTCCCACGACGGTCTTTTACCTAACTGTAGCTATTGACGGAGAAGAATCAGGTTACCGGAACTGAATTTTGAATAAATTGTGGGTTGGGGAGGAAGGGAATCCGATTTACGATTTTAAAAGTTAAGTTCAGAGTAGAATATTAAAATGTAGATGTTGAGAGTGGAATTAACAGAAATAAACTACATTAACGAAAAAGGAATGTTTGTGGTGGCCCTGGGACGTTTCAGCCCAAGACGCTTCGGAATCCATATATTGAAGCACCTGCATGCACTAGCAAGGAAAACTGGCCAAGATGGTGGGGGTGGGGGTGGGGGTGGGGAGCGGAGTGGGGCAACCCGGAGGTCCATTGGCAGAAACATTGCATGTGTTTGCTATGAGTAGCCAGGAGAACCTGCCGTGCTTTGGATGCCATTCGATATGGCAAATGCGCGCAATTCCAACATGCAATTAAGCCTAGATAAGTGCACTATTCGTGACAGGACTTCTAGTTTTAACTGTATAAGAAAGCCAGCCTATGAAAGCTTATGAGACACATTTTCATCGGAGGTGGCCTTTTTTTTTACAGTAGTTCATAACCCCCCCCCCCAAAACCCAAACCCAAAAAACCAAAACACATGTACGCACAGTCGCACACCAACACATACACACACCCTTGCGGCCCCCACATGCACACACGAGTAATATGCAGACATACGTCCACATGCACTTGCCTATACTTCTGTGTACTAATTTTCATTCAGGTTTTCTTATTTCCCTCCCCCCATCACTTATATCTAGGGCTGTCACGGTTAATCGATTAGTCGATTGTTCATCGGTCATGCCGAAATCGATTAGTATTTTTCGTTGTCGAAGCATCAGTAAATTTTATCCGGTTCTAGACGTTTAATAATTAAAAAAAAATAGATGAAAAAACTATTGTTTCTTAAGGTAAAAGGTCAAGAACATCGACGTTAAACCCCAAGAAGCTGTTAGAAGCACTTGACTTTTAGGTAAATTCAAAGCTTTGATGTTCTGAACTTTTGAACCGTCAGTGTAATAATCAAGACTGGTTGCCAGTTGCGAACTTGCAAAGTTTGCAACTGACGACCAGTCTTGATTATTACACTGACGGTTCAAAAGTTCAGAACATCAAAGCTTTGAATGTACCTAAAAGAGGATCGTCTTCATTGTTTACTTCAGGTAGGTCAACTGACTTGAACTTTTTTAACGACTTCAAAGAGAGGGAGAGGGAGGGGGTCATCTATGAATGATTAATCGATTATACTCGATTATTTGCGACGATTAATCGATTCCTAAATTTAAAAATCGTGACAGCTCTACTTATATCTGTCTCTCTCTATCTCTTTCCCACTGAAGTGTACTCTCTCTTAGAATGGGACATTCGCAGACATTTTAATTCTGTATCTCCCTTATATTCACCCACGTATTTTTACATACACACAGGCTTGGCTATTTCAATTGATAATACAACAATGTAGAGGAACGTTGAAAAATCTGCAAATGCAAAGAGTATAAAGGTATGTACAAATCACTATAGAATTGGATGAAGGATATTTGTTTCGGTAATTGGGTATGCAAATATCTCCCGTCCACCACCCCCCTCCCCCCACCCTGGAAATAATCATTAGCTTCAGTCACGAGTGAGGTACTTTTTGGTATCCATTCAAAAACACTATATTTTCTTTTTACTATATCCTTTTTATGAGAATCTTTAAATGCGTAGCCCGACAAGAGTAGGATGGGAAAGAGGATGGGATGGTCGAGTTGACTCAATGCCGTAAACTGGTATCACTTCGATCATTAGCCATTCGCCGTAGGCACTTTCGTGATGCAGGAGGCTTTTCCGCCCCCACTTTCTACCCAAGAAAAACATGGTTCATCACGCGTTGGCCTACAGCTGTAAACAAAATATAAATTGGGAACTTCGCGAATATTAGTTGTTTTTCTCAAGTCTGGTTTATTTATTTCCTCCATCAAATCAATCGCGCAAACACAAAAGTTTAGTTTCGAAAGTCACTAGGACTTTGTACTTAACCAAATGGAACTGACTGTTCTATTTACAATTTCAAACCACAGCAATACTCGCCGTCTGCCTCCTCCAAACTCCAATTTTAATTTAAAATAAATTAACTACTACCAGTAACAAACGCAGTTGTCTTGCCAGTTGACATCACAAGACAGTATTTATTAATCAGCAGAGAAACTGACATGCAAAAGCAATTAAGCTAATCCTTAACGCTTGTGACCACAGTGGGTCACAGTGTTTTGAAAACTGTCTTCCCCTGATCAAACACTGCAGTCCACTGGAACTCCACGGTGGCGAACACACCGCGGCGGTGTTTTTTTGTTTCAATCCACGTTGAATGTACTGTAATGTTAGTTATAAGAAACCAAATGAAGTTAATAGATTAAAAAAAGACAACTCATTTATGTAAATATCAATGTGCAAAAAACAAACTTATTTATGTTAATATCTATGTGCAATGTATTATGTTTCTATAGTTTATCGCTTGTTAAAAGTTGAAACACTTGAATGAAATAAAATATATCAAAGCCAATGTTCTTGTTATTGTTGCTCTGTTGTCAATGAAGATAAGTAATTAATTGTACACGCCCACTCATAAATACTTCCTCTATAAATAGACAGCACTAATCTACATTTAGCAAATAATAACTGGGGTATTAATTGACCAGTCTCATATAGGTACTGTACACATAATGTTATTTGTGTGATTATTAATGTTATTGTCATTTATTTCATAATTTTAATTATTAATTTATTTGGAACTGATCGGATGAGAGCTGCGGTCTGTAGGATGTTCTAACGGAATGGTGGATGGACAGTTGGCGGACAGATGGACAGTGGATCACAACCCATCCCCGAATCTGACGATACACCGTATCTGTTGATCCCTTCAAAATGTTTTAATGGCATTGAGGGATTGAGTATTGACAATCTAACACTCCAACGTAAACTGCCGGGAATTCTAACCGCGTGCATACCCCCCTCAGACTCCATTTGACGCAATAGGAAAGCTAGGCCTGTGTGATCCAAGTGAAATAAAATAAGGTTAACCGGGTCGCAAGGGATTTGTAAATCCCACATCGTCCCTGCGTGCCGTCTGCGCGCTAAAACTTTTCATTCATCATATATGGGGGACGATCCGATTCCTCCTCAGTCTATCTCGAAATGGCTTACAACTTGAGATTAGCGCCCACGGCAGAATACCCATGCCTTGAATGTGGAAGGAATGTAAGACCGAGACAACAAGCTATTGATCGTGATCGTTGTGGACGTTGGCAGCACCGAACATGCAACACTGGTATCCCACAAAAGATTTACAATGAGGCAAAAAAATCTATCTGCATTATTTATTTTAATTGCAAGAATTGCCATGATTCTGGGTTTTGCAAAGCCACCTACATATATGAACCTACATCAGAAACAGAAAGGTGAGTAAAAAATAATTGATTAAAAATATCTAACAATTAACTTTTGGAAATCAAATAAAGTTATATCAATGAAATATACCACTGTTAGTTATTTATAACACTCATCCTTTACAGGAATTTACAATGGGGACGAATCGTCCCGGGGACGAAACGACCCGATCCCCAAAATGACATGGGGTATACCTGATAATACTGATATTTAGGCCTCACTTCAAGGCTATAAAAACCCTTAATATGCAAAATATTGCAACAATCTCGATACCTTTTTGATCGTCGTGCATTATTCTATGCATGTGCATTGAATATTCTACCAGTCATTGCGTATTTTTTGGAAAAAGAATGAAATTGAGAGCCTTTGAAACCGTTTACGTTTTGCATGTCAACATTCAAATATTCGATGCGCACGCAGACGTATGTTAAAACGGTGCACCATTCAACGATTATCAGGGACTATTCTAAGTCTCAAGTATTTTTCTAAAGAGGCAATACCCAAACTTTACATTACAATGACATGAGGAATCATGTAGCAAGATCCATTCATCAACGTGCTGTATATATTTTAGCCACATCGGATATGTGGTCCAGTTCTACTAGTGAACCATGTCTCAGTTTTACCACACATTTTATTGACCAAGACTGGAACTTACAATCAAAATGTACATATTATTAAATTGTCCAAGGCACAGGGACAGTCTCGTAAAACATCTCATCAATATTATTGCTCTTCGTCAAGCTTTCGGCCTCTTGGCCTTCTTCAAGGACCGCTGATAAATTTTCAAACTACATCTCCGCAGGGAACGGGTCAACTCGCCCTCGGGTCAAGTCGACCCGGGTCAAATCACCCTGGGTTAACTTGCCCCGGGTGAAGTCGCCCCCAGTAAAAAAAAAAAAACGTAACTCTAGTTATATCAGCATTTATATTTTATTATTTTACAATATAAATTACAATATAAAGTTGGTTACAGCACTCGTACAAAACACGTAAAGACACATTTATACCAACTAAACATGAAAATGTATTGAAATCGCCGAGAAATATATGGGGAAGTGAAACCTATTTCCTTTTCGCCGAGGAGTGGGGAAATGTTATTTCACTTGGGTCACACAGGCCTAGCTTTCCTATTGCCTCAAATGGAGTCTGAGGGGGTATGCGCGCGGTTAGAATTCCCGGCAGTTTACGTTGGAGTGTTAGATTGTGTAAATTTAAAATGTACACTCGTCCCCAGGCAAGGATTGAAAGCTTGTTTCAATCCTTGCCTGGTGCTTGGTGGTTTCACGTGTATGTTGCAGAAACGTATCCCGGAATGGAATGGTTTAACGCGCCAAAGGCGCGCAGGGACGGTATGGGGAACAAGCCCCTTTCGACCCTCATTGACTGTAAATGACTAATTTCCACATGTCTACTCGTGTTGAAGGAGGAACAGGTTCAGGTACTCGGCAGGTGTCACCGGTTGCGGCGTGATGGTTTCTTTGACTGATGTCGGTTGAACCCTCGGGTGAGGACCAGTGTGAGAGGTTGGGTCCTCTCACAAAGGTACTACCTCTCCTCGAGGGTGCAGTCGGTCTGGATTTTCGGGCAAGTATAGTCTGCCACTTCGGAGATGATTTAAAGTGATGGCCATCACTGGCAAGTATAATCTGCCTCAGACTGTCTCTGTTTGATAGGATGTCTTTGAAGGAAACAACAACGACCCCTTTCGGGGACCACCAAGAAGAAGACCCGAACTTCCCTGGTTCGGGGGCAGGCCTGCATTGTAATCCTATTGGGTTGGGACAAAAAGATGCGCATTGCGCTTACAAAAAGGGGCAGAGGCGGGACGCAGGACCAACGCTCGCCTCCCTTAAAGTGGTCGACCACTTTAGGGAGGGAGCGGAGGATGTTCAGGAACCGTGGGGTGATTGTTTCCATAACGGTTAGACTGTCTGTAGCGGTTATTGGGGTGCTGGTCAAAAGCATCTTCTGTGTACCTGCTTAAAAGAAGAAGGCAGAATTAGTTCTCATTAGAATAAGAGTGAAAAGTAGCACATTATGTTTTAATTATGATCACAGTTAAGCTGCTGATCAGCCTGTTAGATCACCTTCATAGGGTGATAGTGAGTTTGTAGCGGGAGGGTAACATGTTTAGACACTAAACCACACCCGAGGGTGTTTCTGTTATGCCCTTCGCTGGTTTCGACCATATTCAGATTAAATGAGTTTATTTAGGGTCACGAGTTTGGGCAGGGTAGTTTGGTTCCGCGCATTGTAGCATGCCTGGAGCAGGACATGTCGTACTGTGGGTTCGCAGTAGGTTTGCTTGACAGTGGCTTGGCCTACCTACCCTTTCCCTGTGTAGATTTGCTGAGATTGTGGGGGCAGGGTAGTTTGGTTCCGCGCATTGTAGCATACCTGGAGCAGGACATGTCGTACTGTGGGGTCGCAGTAGATTTACTGACAATGGCTTGGCCTACCTACCCTTCCCCTTTGTTCCCCGTGTTGTTTATGCGCGCTGACTGTTTTTCGATCAGTCTTAGTTTTGATTGCAATTTTGGGGTTTTTGTCGGCTTTCGCAAATGGTTCCAAGTTCGGAGATTAGTTTGCTGTCGGCTAACCGGTCATGATTTTTCGCGGCCAGGGCGGCTAGGCGGTCTTTAATGGTGGGGATATCGAACCTGTCGTGGAGTGTTTTGATGGGTGTGTCCCATGGGGCGCGGAGGGCAACTCTAAGCGCTTGCTTTTGGACCCTCTGGAATTTACCCATATTAGTTTGGTTGAGATCAGTTAGTATGATTGCACCGTATTCGAGTACTGGGCGCACAAAGGATTTGTATAGTTTGAGTAGGGTGGACTGGTTGGCCCCCATGAAGTTCCTTAAGCATTTTCAGTAAGTTAATTCGTTTGGTAGCTTTTTTCGCCATGTCGTCGGTATGTTTGTTGGAGGACAGTTTTTGATCAATGGTGATGCCCAGGAATTTCGTTTCTTTGCATTCCGGGAGGGTGTTATCCATAAGTTTTAGGTCAAAATCACGTTTATTTTTCTTGCGAGTAACGGTGATTCGTTGGGTTTTATTGGCGTTTAGCTTAATTCTCCATTTGGCACACCATTGTTCTAGGTCATCGAGAGCGCGTTGCAGGGGTTTTTGGAGCAGATTGGCCGTATTGTTAGAGTCCCAGAGGCCCTTATCATCCGCGAATTGGGAGACTTGAACACGATCCTCAGAGAAGTTAAGGTCATTTACGTAGAAGATGTAAAGGAGGGGGCTTAGGACGGATCCTTGGGGGGGCTGCTTCA
Source organism: Pictodentalium vernedei (assembly GCA_031216915.1). Classification (NCBI taxonomy): domain Eukaryota; kingdom Metazoa; phylum Mollusca; class Scaphopoda; order Dentaliida; family Dentaliidae; genus Pictodentalium; species Pictodentalium vernedei. Next base: position 852,588,195 of record CM062296.1, on the reverse strand, counting down.
AGGGGGACACTGTCAGACATTTCATTGTGCACTCTGACTTTAATTTCGCGATCATTTAAGAAAGAGGATAGTAATCTGAGCAATTTCTTGGGGAGTCTCATTTTTGATAATTTGTAGCGCATTCCATTGTGCCAAACGGAGTCAAATGCTTTTTCGACGTCTAACAGGACTGCCGCGCCTATTTGCTGATTGTTGATAGCAGTTTTCATTTGGGTGACAAGTCGGTGGACATGTTCGATGCCTTCTTTACGGTTTCTACAGGCTCTTTGCCATTTATTGAAAAAATCGTTGTCTTCAAGGTGCCCTCTGAACCGATTGGTAAGGATTCGTTCGAATGTCTTACCAATGCAGCTGAGTAGGCTGATTGGGCGGTAGCTGGTTGGATCGGAGGGGTCATTGTCCGGTTTTGGTATCATGACACCAATGGCTTTTTTCCAACATTTGGGAAAGTAGCCATGGGTGAGGCATGCGTTGAACAGTTTGTTTAGTTTTTCGATTAGGGAGAATGGGCTTTGTTTTAGAATTTTGTAGCTTACTTCGTCTTCGCCGGGTGAGGAGGAATTTTTGCATTTTTTTATGACGTTGATGATTTCCTCATTAGTGATGGGGGTGACGAGGTCATCGTCATCCCCGTCTTCTGGCTCGTTATCGAATTTGGGGTCACGGAAGATATCAGGGTGTTCATTGATGTAGTCATCAATGGCGTTTATGGCGGCGTCATCGTTGCCCGCGCCTTGGTGCGGGCGATGCGTTTTTCCTAAGAGGTCGGCAAAGGTGTCGGCCTTGTCTTTGTCGGTGCGCGTGAAGGAACCGCCTTCCTTCTTAAGAGGTTTGCCTGCGGCTTTGCGGCTTTTGTTTTTTTTGCCCAGTTAGGGTTTCGAAGGAGTCCCAGAATTTTTTGGCATCCTGGACTCCGTTTAGATCGGCTGTTGCCTATTCCCAGTTTGCTTGTTTTTCAGCTTGGAGGGCTTTCTTGATCTCCCCATGAAGGCGGTTGTATGTTTTTTTGAGGTCAGCTTTCTTACGGGGGTCAGTTTCGGTTTTAAGAGCGCGAAGAGCTTTCCGTTTAGTTTTGATTAGTGAGAGTGTGTCGCCCGAGATAGTATTTCTCCAGGGGCGTACTTATTCTTTTGGGCATATTTCGTTTAGGGTTGAGTTAATGATTTTCTCTATGCCTTCGCATTGGGTTTCGAGTTCCGCTGCATTGGATGGGGGGGGGGGGGGGGGGGGGGGGGGGGTTGTGAATTTGACATCGATGATGTCACGATAGAGGTTCCAATTAATTTTTCTAAAATTTCTGCGGAGAGTGGGGGGGGGGGGGGGGTACCTGAGTGGGCCATTTCCTAGCAGCAGTGAGGCGTGGACCGGGAGGTGATCGCTGCCTAAGTCGTCATCGCCGACCCAGTGGTCATCTATGTGATTTATCAGAGAGTCACTGGCGATAATTAGATCGAAGATCTCGGATGAGAATAATGGGTTATTACTGATATAAGTTGCAGAGCTGTCGTTCATAACCACATGAAGGTTATGCTTTTTAGTGATTTCAAGGAGGGCTTCACCGTTAGGGGTGGTTTTGTTACAGCCAAAGTACAAGTGTTTGGCATTGAAGTCGCCGAGGAAAATGCAGAGTTTGTATTTCCTCGTAAAGAATTCAAAGAAACAATTTTGCTTGGGTCGTTATAATAACAAACAATCGCGATGTTTTTGTTGTCGACAGTGATTTCAGTTGCAATCACCTCTGCATCGAGGTGATTAGTTTTTATGGTTTTGGTTTTGATGTTCTGCTTTATTAGAAGAGCGACGCGGCCACCTCGTCGTGTGAGAACCAGAAGGTTCTATCTCCATTTTGGCGCGAAAATGAGATATTGGTGTCATTCGAATCGTTAGGTGATTTTCTATCGATTTAGCTGGTCCTAGCATGCCCCTGGTGGCTAGAATCAGCTTAAAATGCAATGCAAAAAGGTTCTATCTCCAAAATAGTTGTTTTTGTTCGAGCCAGAGGGTTCTATCTCCTGGCCCAATAGAAAGTCCAAAAAGTATCATGTGACCAAAGTTTGACGAATGGCTACCTATGAATGTCGAGAAAACAACAACTGTGAGGTAAAGTCAAAATTTTAACGTTTTGTCGCTCAATTCTACTCATAAACTATTACAAAGAACGCGTGGAACTCCATTCAAAAAACGACCAGCAATTACCGACGCGAAATCGACCTGAAATTCCACAAAGACGGCCTTTTTTGACGAAATGGAGATAGAACACTCTGGTTCCAATAGAAGGACTGTTGGAAATTCATGTCGCCCTCACATTTGGAGATAGAACATTATGGCTCTCACGTGATCACATTTTCCCAATGAATAGTTATGGTAATAAAATTATATTTCAATAAAAATGTGCAGTTTGTTTTATTCCAACGCACATCTATTCACATCGCGGAATCTTCTTCCACGCTGCCAGGGCATAAAGAGTCTTGAAAATAAGATGTGCGTTCTGAGACAAATATTTGGGAAACCCATTTCATCTATTTGTAGCCGGGGGGGGGGGGGGGGGTGAGGGGGGAATACCCCCACCCCGCCAAAAAACAAATGGTCCCGATTAAACTCTTGGCGTTGTTTGAAGTCAGTCCAATACAAAGCACAAAAGAAGGGGTGGACAAAACAGATAAATTTAGAAGCAGGTCTGATAACAAAAGGATCAGGGATTCAAATTTGAAGTGTCCAACAGTCATCACCCGAGGAGTCGGTCACAACAGTCCCAGAATCGCTGAGAAAGGAGTTTTGGTCCTTATTTTTCAAAGATTTCCCTGGGGAAGACCCCCCAATCCCCCACTGCCGAAAGAGGATACCCTCCCTCGTGCTCATCCCCCACCTCCCCGCTGCACGGCTCACACGATGCTCGCTATCATACTACCAGCATAATTGGCACCTTCTGTGGATACGCCTTGATAGCCCCCCCCCCCCCCCCCCCCAATATGTTTTCGTTTCGTTGTTACGCGCCTGTTTTGTGCAGATAACACCCACCCCCTCGAATTTGTGTTAAAATGTGGTAGGCCTACCTAAATGGGCTCTCCCAGGAAGTCGTCAGTGCAAAGGACTTGTTATGTGAAAATCGATCTAGCGGGCTTTGGGGTATTAGTTGGCCAATGGAACATTCCCGGTGTCATTTATTTATTGGTGTTTGATGCCACATATTAATGCACAATTTCTAATCGTGACAAAACATGGGGATAAAGTTAAGTTTAGTCAATCGTTTATACCAAATGCTGCCCATTTTAGAGGAATTCCACCCCAAGCATTGGTGACTGGGTCCTATTTTACCAGTAAAGCAGAACGTGTTTACCATAGTAAACAAGCACTGCCTCACTTCCCGGGGCTCCCACGGGGAATACCCGGTATCAATGGGCCACAAATGTCCGGTCATCATACCATCAATTAGTGTGGGTAGCCTTTCAATAATTTAATGCTGCATCTGAGACCTCCTGATGTCTTGTTTTAGAAATGGTATCAGGGCCATGTAGACAATATCTGCGAGTGCAACCTAATATTGCTTCCCAGTGACTTGGCGAATCTCTCGAATTTAAGGGGTGTGTGGGGGGGGGGGGGGGGGGTGCTGGTTTGTCTCTTGTTGTAAGGACTGGTGGCAAATTAAATAACAGACTATAGTATACACCAGCTTGGGCAATTATGTGTGCGTTTTTACTTCTGAGTCTATTCGTAAGTGTGTGCATGTGTGTGGGGGGTGGAGGGGGTGGGGGTGGGGGGCATTTTCCATGTTCAAGTGAACGATAATGAAATTTTCGTACAAAGGAATTTTTTCTTGGACCTTTTAGTACCATTACGATAACAAAAAGTCCATTTTAAACACAATTTGCTTACACAGACCCATGAGCGACAGTACGAATTATGCAGCGGCAAGGATACTCTTGTTTGATAATGGATAGAATTATCATGCGTCCTGTGCTATTTTGTCTCTCCATTAACTTCGATATAGGAAGATAATCGATGCACGAAATAGCACATGAAACGTAACAATAAGTCCCCTATCCAACACCTCCGTGTTACAATGGTTAGAGGGTGTTTAGTCATTACACTACCCAAATTAAACGTCTCAAACTTTTACTACAAAAGAAAGCTCAGTGTTTTCAACTTTACTGCGCACTGTTCAAAAAATAAAACTGCCTATCAGGCAATATGGCTTGAACACCTGACTGGGAAAGATGGCAATGCTATTGCGAGTTCGCTGGTTGTACTTCTTGACCATATCGTTCAAGATTTTCCATCAACTAATACACTTTTGCTGTGATCAGACTCCTGTGTACCCCAAAACCGCAATTCACACATGGCGATGGCGCTCAAAAGTTTCTTACAAACCCATCCTAATGTAAAACGTATTGAACAGAAATTTTCAACTCCGGGACACTCATGTGTCCAGGAGGTTGACAATATACACTGTCATAATCAGAGAGCCTTCAATCTAACAGAAGTGTTCAGTCCTCTTGGTTTAGTAAGACTGCTTTCGAATCTTAGACCCAAATCAACTCGAATTGTGCAGATGAGGTCAGATAATTTTTATGATTTCCAAAATGCATCTAAACACCTTAAATTCTGTAAAATCCCATTTACACGGGTTAAACATTTAGTTGTGGAAGCAGACAAGCCCAACAAATGTGCCTATAAAACGAGTTTCGCCAGCTCAGATTTTGTTGAGGTTAATTTGACAGCCACAAGCAGACGGCAACAAATTCACGACCTCCCGCCAGTGCGGGTGATCAAAAAATGTTAAAAGCTACCAAAGGAAAAGGTCACTGACATTAAACGCATGATGAAATGGATGCCATCAATCGATAAAGAATACTATGAGGTCATTTTCCGGGTAAAGAAGTAACTGTCTTCTCGTTCGGTGTAAGTCAGAATTGTCTAAAGTCACAACCAACTCTTTCATTTTGTTTAGCAGAACTTTGCAGTTGGTCATAACATATTGGAATTATGTGAAACACTTTCACGTATACTTTGCTTGTTGGGTTTATGTTGCCACCTTTATACTTTTAATTTCCACTATAGCTTGAAGGCAATCATATGCGATTCCTTATTGAAACATGTTTAAATGTTTAAGATGTTTGCGTCACTTGAGTTCATGATAAAGCTCCAATCAGTTTGGAAAGATGAAGTAACTCCTTGATAGCTTGATAGATCAATGGCACACTTTCCCTGAAACGTTTAGTAACATGGCTATTTTTTCGATGCTGCATCGATCATATAAGCATCGTTGACAAAGGCAACGCAAGATAGTGGCCGAAAGCTCCGCGATAGGTGGGTTATTAACCCTTTACCAACGTGGATAGCAGACGACACTAAGTCTGCAAACAAATTTATTGAATAACTAAAAATTTTCATTTTTTGTCTCACAAACACAGCTGATGACCCCCTTATTGGAGCGAGCTGAACGGGCTCTTTCAAATGAGGGGTCATAAGCTATGTTTTTGAGACAGAAAATGAATACATAATATCATTTTAATGGCAACTTTTGTGAAAAGCGCTGTGTAGCTTTTGCTATAACCTTGGGTAAGGGTTAATCCCGATCATTGTCTTCTGTCTTCGTCTACAATACGCAACATTTTCACGTTCCAGCGTTTAAACTCCGTTATAGAGTCCGCAGTTAATTACTGTTCCGTTGTTTCAATTTTTACTTAGTTTGTTGAAAAATGTCTTATGTCCAGTTAGGATATTTTTGTTTTGGTCGAATATTCCCAGCAAGCCGACTGGGATGCCGGGAGGAAAACCGGTCGATGAGAACAGATCACATTCCGCATATTTGCCCGAAAAATGTAGTGGTCCAGAAGCCATGTTTTCCCTGTAAGCCTGCGCTTTAGTCTTGACTGGAACATTTAGGTTGTTACCTCAACCTCTTGCTGCTCTGCTGGGAAATAACAAATGGGCGTTACGACTGATAGGTTCTAGTTAATACCACAAACGTCGCTGCACTGGTATCCAAAATAGCCAATAAGTTTCAATAAGACCAGGAACAGCGGAGCTGGGGGGGGGGGGGGGGTATAATATACTCACCCACGTTTTCCCCCAATTATGGGTACCCCAACAGGACAAATTCTGACATAGCGTTCACAAGCCGTACGACCACATTGACTAGATAAGATAATAAAAGTTCTATCAAAACTAGCAACCTATTTCTGTCGACGCTGCCATCTATTTTATTGAGATATTGTATGTTACAAGTCTGCAACTAGTCATAATAAGCACAGAATATAGTTACAGTAAAACTAGTCGAAAGTTAGACCCAAAGTTCATAATACAGTTTTTTTTAGTTTTAGTACGTCCTTTGGATGCACCAAGCCTCAAAATTATATTGCGGACTTTGGGTTAAATTTTGGACCATGGTAAAACGAGCACATATGTTCCCTTTTCGGATTTGGAACATTTTGTTCCGTATTTAAGACAAACGCGATGAGAAAGAACCACTTCCCACCCCCCCTCCCACCCCCATTGCCCACTAACATAATTTCCATCCCCAGCGGGTACCCATGGATTTGGGAGCTTCCGCGGCCTTGAATCAAACTGAACTATAAGTATGGATGGTCCTATCTCATTTGGGGTCTGTTTCCTGTTTCTTTTTCTATTGATATTCAACTTAAATAGTAACAGCTATAGAATTTGCCCAGACACCCGCCTACATGACGGCAAGGTAATGGGTACACTGTCATCGTGGCTCGAGCGCCCTGGCCGGCAAAACAAACTGCTGGAAGTTGAGTTGTGTTTGTTGAACTCTGTTAAGTTCATATTTCAGCGATAAAAATAAATTCATGTGTTGATATCGTGTGTGATTTTCTGCATCCCTGAAGGAAACTACATCGGGCCAGGCATATTCACACCTGTGTCGTGAGAGGATGTTCTTATCGAGCAGCTTGTGTTCGAAAACTGTGATGTAGAACAAAAAATTTACATATACATACACGCAATGGAATTGCAACTCCCCAATATCGCCCAGTACCATACTGAATGTTGCATAAAATCAGTCACTTGCCACTAGGGCCGTCTGGAGAAAATCCGAGCCCCGGCGGAGGGATTATCCTGAGTCCTTGGTTACTGTTGAAGCCTTTCCTGGAATCCTAGTCGAAGTTCGACTAGATTCTAGGAAAGGGCTCTAAAACTGAAAGTGAAAGTTTGTAGCTTGGTGCGCCAGCAATACACCGAGATTAGCAAAACTTACATTATAATTGTGCATTCACAAAACCGCAAATTCCGGTTTTGTGAATGCACAAATATAGCGGTAGTTTTGGAAACCGGGGCCCGGCATTATTGGGGCCCACCGATTTTCCCTAACTCTGGCTAATTGCCTTAAGGCAGGATTCTCTTACGCGCGGGTCCTTAATTCACTGCAAGTCCAAAATAGACGTGCTGTAAAGGACCCACACGTAAAATAATCCTGCTCTTAGGCAATTCGGGAAAATCGGCGAGCCACCAATAATGCCAGGCCCCGGTATTACTACCCCTCCCCCCTCAACGGCCCTGCGTGTCCAATAAAACCCCTTCTCCCTGCTTCTCCCTGCTTCTCCCCACCCCCGACCCACACGCTATTGCACATTTTCCAACCAACCCACAATAAATTGCTGCCGCATTTTAGCACGCACCCAAATTGGTGGCTGAGGTAAACCATAATGTTCTATCTCCAAGTGCACTATGGTCCGGACACAAAACGACAGTTTTGTGTGTAAAAGGTTCTATCTCCAAACACATTTTTGCATTTTTAAAAACAATGAACGAGTCAATAGCTGTAAATTTCCATATATAGTGAGAAATAAGCCAACTCGAACAATGGACACCATGATCACCACCTCAAAATACATATTATTATGGTAAATCCGGTCACGAAACTTCAAACCCCGTTTTCCACAAAAATGAAAATTGGGAGATAGAACCTTTTGGTTCTCACGCGACGAACTGTCCTGTGGTGGTTAGTCGGTCTTTTCTAATAGTACTGAACCCACTTATTGAGAAATTTCTGCTGGGTAGAAGCCAACTTTCGCAGATGCAGACAATGTCTGTGCCTTCGAAGTATCGGCTCATTTGAAGTTTTTTTATTGCTAACGCTTCTAGCGTTCCACACGGCTATTTGTAACTTATTCATAGTAGTCCAGGCACATTAGACATAAAAATGAGAAAGTAAGGAAAAAAATCGGAGAAAGCTGATTTTTTTATATGTTTCCGGGACACACATTGCGGATAAAGTGTGAAAAGTCCCCGCGAATCCGAGTTGAGCTTTTTTAGTTATAGCGTTTTTTTGATGAAAAAAAAAATTTAAAAAAAAATTCGACCCAGCTCCATATTTCTCATTCTTATTCGCCTTAGTAGGGTGAGAATCATAAATATCGTGCTGAATTATATTGAGAATACATATCCCCAACAGAAAATGCCAACTTTGTACCAATCCTCACACTCAATGGTGAAATATTCACGAAAATGTACAAAATTACGAAAAAAAAATTACTGTTTTCATACACACAACGGTACACAATGTCCATTAAATCAAATCTACGACTACTTTGGAAGTTAAATTATATATCAAAAATTGCAGAAAGGCAGTGGCTTTATAATGATATATAACAATAGTCATTTATTCCATAATGAACTGGTGAAACGTGTGAAATATTAACCATACCCCCTAAACTCAAATTCAAACGGCATCGACTTTTCTCATTCAAATACCGTATTATAGCATCATTGTTTCAATTTCCATGTTCGATTAAATCACATAATGTGGTGTTCGCCTACTACATATTCAAGAGCAGTTCGTGCCCATTTGCTAACACAAATTGCCATTACAAAACTTGTGTTTGAAGAAAGCCGAACACTAGATAACATAGACTGCACAGAAGTCAATGAAATATTCTGTGGACTTGCCAGAGGTGACTGTACAACAGCTGACGCTGTCAATCAAGAAAGTGTCAACCATCTACTGTCAAAATTACACGAACTGCTCCAGAATGCGTCCGTAGGACGCACAGGAAAGCTTTGGGTACAATACTACGAGCAAATAGGTCTTCTCCAGTTGTTCTTGAGAGCAGAGCGCACAGGCGACTGGGAACTCCACACATATTGTGTTCGCAATATGATTCCAGTATTTCACGCAGGTGGTCATTTTGCATACGCAAAAAGTTCTCATCTCTATTTGCAGCAGATGAATGAGCTAACAGAAATAATGCAACAGGATGATTTGAAGTTGTTCACTGAGAAAGGTTACTTTACCATAAGGCGCTCAGATAAATTCTGGGACGGGATATATTCTGATCAGACCATAGAGCAGTGTTTAATGAGAATGGTCAAGATCCCTGGTGGTCTCACACATGGCAGGGGAATAACCGATAGCACTGTTGCGAAATGGGTATATGGACTACCTCTTTGCCTTCCGATATGTAATGCTCTCGAAAATTTTGTTCATGTTCACACTGGTCATGGCGAACAACATCGGGATCTCCGTCAAAGTTCACAATTGACTGATGGCAATGATATCACCAAATTATTGAACTGGCTCAGGGTGCATTCCCCCTTTCAGAATAGAGATCCACTGCAATTAGTGTCTATAGCGACCGGGCTTGTGGCCGACGAAACTGTGAACTGTGACCAAGGTCGCAAAATTGGTGAATGTTGCGTATCGAATGTTGTAAGCAAAACGTTCAACAGCATCAAACTACGACGTGTTGACACTGTGAAGTCTTTCGCATCGATGGCAAATAGCATCAAAGTCCGTGGAAGTAAGGTAGTGATTGACCCCACAATTCTGTTCAACCGCATCACATGTGTTATTCAGTCACAAGCAGAGATGGAAGAGTATCTCAAATATGAACTCGCCCCGAAACCACCAGCATTGTTTGATTCTGCTGGAATGAGGAAGACACAGAAAAGCACGCTCGGTAAGATCCTCAAAACATACGGCTCCGAGCAAACTAAAATCCCAGAACATTCTCTGTTTGTTGTAGATGGTGGATTTTTATTGAGGGCAGTTGTATGGCCTAAACAGTCGTCATATGAGGACATATGTACATCATATTCCAATTATCTAGTGAGACATTTTGGGGCGAACGTCGTGGTTGTTTTTGATGGTTATGCTTGTACAATGTCGACAAAGGGCATGGAACAAGCCCGTAGATCTAAAGACAGGTATTCCATTGATATCAATATCTCACCCGAGTTACCAGCCACCACACCCCAATCCGATTTCCTTGCAAATGCCAAGAACAAAACCCAACTGATCGATCTTCTAATGCAGGAGCTATCTGCTATCAATATTCAGTCCAAGCAGGCCGAGGCTGATGCTGATGTACTGATAGCCGAAACTGCACTTGACATCGCTCAAGATGACAACAATGTTGTCGTTGTGGGAACAGGCACAGACTTGTTAGTCATTCTTACCTCTCGAGTTCAACCGGGATGTAATATTCACATGATGTATTCCATTACCCCAAACTTACTAGTTTCAGTTAGTGAAATAGCAACCAAAATGGGTGACCATAGAAGCAACCTCCTTGTAGCACATTCTATAAGTGGTTGTGACACTACTTCTGCACTCTTTCGAGTTGGTAAGAAGAAAGTATTCAGTACAATTGTCTCCGATGTTACTAGCGACTCACAACAGTATGTCAACACAATTTTGGTGGATGACAGTACACCAAGTGCAGTAGCCGCTGCCGGGGAACAACTTCTCCTGATCTTATACGGGAGTAAAACTGTTTCCTCTCTCGACCAATATAGATATGTCACTTACAAGCGTTATGTAGCAAAATCTAAACTGAATAAACCCATCGACCTAGCCTCACTCCCACCAAGCAGCGATGCTGCACAACAACATGTCTACAGATGTTATCTCCAGGTCCAACAATGGCTGGGCACTTCGCTTCCTCCGACGGATTGGGGGTGGTCGCTAGACAATAGACTTCTTGTACCGACTGCAGCCACAAAGCCATGTGCCCCCGATAACCTACTGAATCTGATCAGTTGTGGTTGCAAGAGTGCTTGTACAAAAAGGTGTGGGTGTAAGAAGGCAGGACTCTCTTGCTCAGGTTTGTGTAATTGCAGTTCGGATTCTTGTAACAACCACAGAAACACTGTCCTGTCGGAAATTTCTGAGTTCGATGAATAATATGTATATAGGTCATGTCATTTCTGTATATAGCGTTGATAATAGTCAATGTAACTTAATCCATGTTGATTGATTTGTACATTCTGTAAATATTATTTATTGATTTTTGTACATTCTGTAAATATTATTTATTGATCTAATGCTGCCAGACACAGACGTGTCTGTTCGGTCCCAAGCCCGAAAATAGTTGAGTTCTCATGCTGACGAATTTTATGCCAAAAGGGGAACTCGGCCAGAGGCAGAGGGGGTCTTCCATAATGTCTATTTTGTAAGCAATGATAAAAGTCTTCAAATGGTGGTGGATTTTTTATCGTCTGTCCAACTAACATCCCGTTCTGTACTACGACCCTTTGGGCAAATCCGTTAGGAAAATCGTCATTTTTGCATAAATCCGATACTTTTTTGTGAATTTTCAATAATTTTTCGCAGAAATTGTCACAGAATGCACATTTTCCTCTAGGTAAATGTATATTAGACATTATGTAGCTCGAAATACGCGTAAACAAAAAATACAGTTGGATCAATTCGAGGTTACAAAGTTCGTGCGATTTTTTTTTGATTTTTTTCAAACGCGTTTTCGAAAAAAGGCTGTAGAAAAAAAAGCTCAACTGGGATTTTAGGGGACTTTTGTCTAATCGTTCAGTGACATGTACTCGACATTCCCTGAAAAAATCAGCTTTCTCCGATTTTTTTCCCTAGTGAAACCTAATGTTCTTGGGCTATAGGGGGGTGACATTTAGTCGCGGTGTTTGGATAAAGATAAGCGGTGGCTTTAGTTAATTTTGATGGCGGCCTTGACTATTGATTCAGAGATCTGGGTCTTGAAAAGCCGAGAAGCGGATCGGCTGACATCTCGACAGATGTCACCTAAGTTGGTGTTTATATGCTTCTCCAATACTGAGTGAAGTGCACCTGCGATAAGGGAGCACACAACGTGGGGGGGGGGGGGGGGGGGATGAGGCATTGTCAGGCTTGGTTAGGTTTAGGTTTTTGAGTTCTATATTTGTTTTACCTTCTTGTAATGGGGACACCCGCGGTAGTTGCTAGGGTGGTCCCCTTTACAATTGAGGCAGGAGGGGGACTCTAATCTGCATGATTTGGTGAGGTGATTACCTCCACACATCATGCAGGTTAAGGTCCCTCTGCATTTGTTGGCTAAATGTCCGAACTTCTGACACTTGTGGCATTGTATCGGGGGAGGAGTACTTCTGTATTCCTCCGCCATGTGTCGCCTATTATTGATATGTATTCCATTGGCTAACAGTTTTGATTTGGTTTCCCGATTTGGGCATATGGCTTCGATTTTCCAGGTCGACTTCCCGGTGGCCTTGGACGTAAATCTTTCCCATTTGCAATTCTGTAACCCTTGATTTATGAGTTCCCTTGGCGTGTCAGGGAGAACCCTGGTGATTACTACTATGAATCCAGTGGGGGGGGGGGGGGGGGGGTGGATCCTTTGTTGTTCTTTTGGTTGTTATTGCCCTTTTCCTTATCCTGACCTGTGGCATTGGTGGAAGCGAGGGGATTCCGCTTCCCCCTGTTGTTGTTGGAGTTTTGGTTAAGATTATTTAGCTGATCAATATTGTTTACTACTACCTTATTCCAGGGTTTTTCCATGAGAGATGGGATACCGGGTGAGGTATTCAGATCTGAGGCTTGCTCAGACCCTGGTCCAGAGGCGGAGGCAGAGGTGTTAGAGGGGGAGGAGGGGCAATTCCTCACTTTTTTTGTCTGTCTATCGACAGTGTGAATGAACCCCTCCTCATCCGGTAACTCCTGTGTTTCCCCCTCAGGATCTAAACTTAATTTCTTTCTTTTGTTTGACGTTTTGGTGGATGTAGTGGTGCTAACCCAGTGCTCTGGTGATTTGACCTGACTGTAACCCAGACCTTTCTGGGAGGCCAACATTTCGATGATATCTTTGTCAGGCCAGAAAGCCTTGTAATTCAGTGGATCGACGGGGTCCTGCAAACCTAACTCGTTTCTACTTTCTGACGTCTGAGCATCCAGTTCGCCCCTTGCAGTCACCTTCCGGGTAACTTTGACCCCTCCCGCTACTTCAGCGTACGTTTTTTGCCCCCTAGTCTCTTCGGTGTCTAACACTATTTCACTAGCAAGTGTAGTTACGTTTTGATTTTCAGGGACCTTGTGGACCTCCGCCACTACCTGAATCTCCCTGACAGGTGAAACAGGTGTTGGTGGAGTGAAACTCCCCCTAATCAAATCCCTAATGAAAGCCTCTTTTTCCTCGAGTTTAGCGTCCTTTTCTTCTATTTTTTTTAGTGAGGTGAACTATCTGTTCCCTAAGTCCTCTCAGTTCTTCCATGAACTGGGCAGGAGAGTACCCCTCACAATCTGACTTGGTATGGTTTGTCATATCGTCACACCCCCATCTGGTTTGTTCAACTGTTTTTTTCTTCTTCATGGAACGATATGAGAGCATACGTGAACCGGGCGGATCTTAATTGCTGCCTGATTCTCAAATTTTGCCATCGTTTCCATGAACATTGAGTTTAGTTATTTTCTGATAAAACAGTATTTTGTTTACAATGTTGTGTGTTTTTCTGTCATGGAATTTGAGCCCTTTCGTTTCAAAGTTCCCATTTGTAAATTTGATTTTGTGTAAAAACTGTAATTTATTCTTTTGAAAACGATCTTGTTTGGCTCTTCCATAGAAGAAAAATTGTTCAGTTATTTAAATTATTGTATAAAAATTATTCAAAACATTTCGTCGTTTGTAAATTGTATGTGTTTTGGTGTGATTCTCGGCGATATTCATTTGCACTGCACCATTGTTTTGTCAGTCATTGTTTGAAAACTTTGTCATTGTGGTCGATGAATTATGAGTACAGCTCACTGCAAGCTCTACTGTTCAATGACTGTGTTCACTCTTATGTAAATTTTTAGCCCAGTTGCTCTCTGTTAGCTATGACAGTTGGTACACTTAACACTGGAAATAGCTCATGTAAAATTTTGACATCCATTTCAGTTGTTTAAAATTCAGTTTAGTCACTTCTACATTGCAAATATTGTATTTGTTTTAGACCTTTTTTATTAGTCTGTTCTTGTCATTGCAAACTTCATCAAAGATATGAAGCTAGTAAATATCCAAACTGCCACAGCCGAAGAGTTTCAGCAAATAAAGAATATCGATGAGCGAACAGCCTACAAGTTGTTAAAATGTAGGGAAAGGAAACAATGTCTGGAACTGAATGATTTGGAACGAAAATTCGGCTTGCCAATTGAGTATTGGTGTCATCTGTTGGTGAAAGGGCAAATAAACCTCATACACCCATCATATGACAAAGCGTCACGAAACACCAAATATACACCGCAAAATGACCACTGGTATAGTATAGTGCAGCTTTTGAGGGCGGAGGTGAAGCATTTGGAGGAGAAAGTGGAACACAAAGAAAAATTATGTGAAGAGAATTATTGGATGGCGGTAGAAGATACCAATAGTAAATGGGAATCATACATAAAACAAAACTACATTCTTCATGAAGTGCATCTGAAGGAAGTGAAAGAAACGGAGTGTCACTGGGAGGACAAATATATAAAGTTAGAAAGAGAATGTAAAGCCTATAAACATTACTTTCAAGAACATATAAAACTAAATGAAAGAATGACGGGGGCACTTGAGAATGAAATCCTGAAATCTCCAGATGGGGAAATTCTAACACCAACATTTAAACCGTTCCCAGACATTTTGGAAGAATGTGCCACTCAGATAACCACAGCAGATGACCAGCTGAGTAGCCATGATGAAAATGACATCACAAAACCTGTCCATGCCAATACTGCTGTTGATGCTGATAATGGTTCTTTGAGTTCCGAGAAGCCCATAGAATGGGAATTTAAAAGATTAATGTCTCTTCTCGGTTTATTTCACCCGCCTGGTGAACAAAGCAAATGTGTATGTTCCGATAAGGTCTGTGTAAAATCACCAATAACAAATAAAAAGACTGATGATGTTGTTGATGTTGGTTCGTCAACTCTAACAGAAGAGCGCCTGTGAAGAAAATGAATCTGTTTTCTACAATGTTCCTTCAATGAACGTCAAAATGAAAAATTCTGCGCTGTCCACTGAGCAAATTCCAGCAGAACTAAACCGTTTTCAGCGCATCTTGCTTGAGAAAACACCAGAATCTGAAATAGACTGCCACCATGCCTCTGATGCCATAAGAAAGTGCAAGAAACACAGACGTAAAAGATATTTTAGAAAAGTTAAGTCTTCTGTGGTGAAGGGGTCATCGAAAAGTGACATGCCATTTCACCTGGATGTGCAACTCGATCAAGTCTACAATCCAACTAAGTATTCCACGAGACGGGCATCGAACACTGAACAAGCACCGAGACAATGCGTTCGTTGGAGAAGACAATGTAATAGCCAACCAGTCCACCTGGTACCTAATGTCAGAATGAGAAGCAGAGAACCTCTCCCTCCCCCATTGCGGTTGTCACAAAATGTATATGGTTGTGATTTTCGGGTAATTATTGACGGCTTTTTGCAACAGAACAACCAATTACCACAATATTATCTACCACTGACATTTACAACACCGTCACTACTTCTGCATCGTACATATCAATTCATTCCACCCAATAGCTCAGCAGTTAAGGCGCCCCAGGGAGTGCTTAATGCATATCTGGCACCAACACTACCGAGACAACAATGTCCTGGTTCAGGTCGTAGTTTCGGACCGCACATATTGCAGACCTACAGCGGAATTACGCCTTTTTCCAGCCTTCCATTCCAGTAATTTTCTTGTAATGAGTTTATGGAAAACTGAGATACACACATTACAAAACCACAATGATAGCATTACTGCACATATCACACATTTCAGAGTGGGAAGGCTCCATATGCTTTCTTACCTGGATAACATTGACAGTGCCCATAACACATTACACAACAGATATACACAAACACATTATGTTTTCCGTAGGGAGGTCTTAATCACTTCCTCACGGGGACATTTACGCTCACTTTACACCATGCAACTTTCGCTCAAACGCAAGCACACACTCCGTGATTTTTACCATTCGTCTGTCGATGTCTTTAAAAATCCTCACCTTTTACCCACATCATTATCTTCTTTTAAATAATGTTTTTAAAACTTTTAAAATTGTGTCAATTTATTTCAAACAGAGTGCATAATTTTAAAGGTACTATGAACCATGCAGTGCAAACTTCTCTTTCGGCGGTGAACATTTTTGGTGACTGGTGCCAATTTAGGGAAGGCCTTTGTTGCTTTCTTTAGTGAATCCACTCCCCAGATTCGTTGACATTGGATATTTTCCATTTCAGCAATAAGAGAAGTTTCCAACTGGAAATCTGTTTTATTTTCACTCTGGTTTTAGGGGATAATTGTTCTCTATCTGCTAAATTTTGTAAAAAGCGCAAATCACTTTTGTCTCAAATGTTTATTCATGGCTCAGCATTCATTTTAATTGTCGACAGTTTTAGTGGCTGGACAGGTCTGACAGGGAGGTGATTTCTGCTACCTTGTCATGCTCCAGTTAATGAATCTGTCGATGATGACACAAGTGTTTTGTTCAACTTACTTTTATAGTATGAGCTTTTGCGAATATCCATTTCTGTCTACACGATTTGTTTCTAAACGTGTTAAGGGGTGATTGTTGTCATTTCCCAACAGTTTTGTAAATAGTTTACCAGTGCGACACTGTCTTCTTGTAAATAATCTATTGTTTGTAGATAATTTGTATGTCCACCCTTTTGGACATCAAGACCCCCATCTGTTCAATTATAAATGTAAATAGCTCTAAACAGGCAGGGGAGGAGTGTTGTACTGGTGGTCTTCCTCTGTTGGGTTAATGTATAATTGTAACATATTATCTCCCTGGATATGCTCACTGGCGGACAATCTCCCTTTGTTATCATTCAGTAATGTAGCTTCAAAGTGACAAGACGTCCAATGTTCATCCCATTGTGGAATGTAGTGTCATTGCTATTATTGAATCAGTAGTTCATATGGTTTTAACCAATTTTACCATAATATGTTAGTGTGTTATGTGCTCCCTGTTATTCCATAGGTTTTCTATGAAAGGATGGGGGGCGCGGTGGCTCAGTTGGTAGAGGTGCAGGCTGCAAGCCGAGAGGTCCTCGGTTCGAATCCCACCTGCGGCAGCCGCGTTGTGTCCTTGGGCAAGACACTTCACCCCCATTGCCCATGTGGGGGGCATGGTGACGCTGTGCACTAAGGCGAACTGCACGTCGATGGTGCACCTGTCTTCAACCAATGCTAACCCTGCTTGTGTGGAGTTGGTATGTTGGGGAGCTGACAGTTGCTCGCCGTTGCTCGGTGGTTCTCTCCGGGTACTCACGGTCATGGTTAGCCATTGTGCAGAAATATGTGACCTTAAACACCAATAAATAAATAAATAAATATTCTATGAAAGGATTTAAGTTTTGATTCTTGGATTTTCTAAAAGGATGATTAAAAATTTTGAAGGTAAGTACTTCATTTATTTTTCAGTTTTCAGTTTTTCTCGGCAATTTAACCCCCCAAAAAATTACCCCTCCTCCAATTTTAAAAAAAAAATTACCCCCCCCCCCCAAATTTTCCCGTGTCAACTCGCCCCTCAAATGCGGGTCAACTCGCCCCCGGATCGGGGGCGAGTTGACCCGGGAAAACTGGCGGGGGTGAGTTGACCCGACGGCGAGTTGACCTGGAACCTCTCCGCACTATACTAAACAACAATCCAACTTAACCTTCTTCCCAGTGTTGGGGCGGGGTGCGGGTGGCGACCAGAATTGAAGACTAGGCTAGTGTCCCATCCCTGTACATGGATAGTCAATATCTTTGGGAAATAAATAAATAATAAATTTATTTATTTATTTATTCGCCTCTATAAAGGGGTGAATAAGTGAATGAATAGATAAATAAATAGACGACGTTGCATGTATTTTTCTGCCATGTATTTAGTTATTCCTTCATTCACGGATGAATGAACGAATTTCCCAAAGATATTGACTTGTTAAGCTGTCGACTCGGACTTTACTACCTCGTTTCTCAACTACCTTATTTCTCGCCAACTACCTGTCTTATTTATTTATTTATTTATTTGTTTATTTATTTATTTATTTATTCGCCTCTATAAAGGGGTGAATAAATGAATGAATAGATAAATAAATAGACGGCGTTGCATGTATTTTTCTGTCATGTATTTAGTTATTCCTTCATTCACGGATGAATGAACGAATTTCCCAAAGATATTGACTTGTTAAGCTGTCGACTCGGACTGGACTACCTCGTTTCTCAACTACCTCATTTCTCAACTACCTAATAATAATAGTGCAAGGAAAATTCTATTCCTAATCAAAAAGATAATTTTCATTCTTCTTAAAAAAATTAATAGCAAGTGCAAACCACTCCTCTTTTTAGAAGTGTTGTTTTCAGCTCTCCTTGTGTTTCCAAATCAACACCACTGCTACCGCAACACTTGCAAATACATGAATGTAACGTGACTAACGTCTGTTGGAAGTTACAAATTTCCAAGTGTTGCGGTAGATACGCATGTGGACCATGATGATGTGGTCCAACTTCCAAGTTGAACCAGCTCTAGTTCAGCTCACTGAACGTTGCGGCTACCCCACTAGACAAGTGGGACAGCCAAAATGTTCGGAGAGCTGAACTTAACCAGCTCTTTCTATTGGGCATCGTCAACAGACTCAGCACTCAGCAGTGAGCAGTAAATTGTGTTGTTCGATTTGCGCACATACAGACATAGACCTGTACATGTACCGTTACGACCGTTAGGTCAGCCATCCAAACTGTGTGGTGACCCCGTAGTTGGCAGCCACAACAAGAACTAATGTTTTTTACCCTCATTATTGTTCGTTCATGTAGATTACCCTATATGAAATGCACTACAAATAATATCGCGACATCGACTATCGCGATGTTTTCGGAAAATATCATGATTTGTTTTTTCTCCAATATCGCCCAGCTCTAATCTTCACACATGAGCAATTTGCTCTTACAAATATCAAGTACCAGATCCAAAAGTCAAGAAAAGACTTATAATCTGAGAATTGATAATGATGTTACTTGTGTACATCTAAATATCCATTGGTAACTTCAGTGTCAGAATGGTGATTTTAATCTTCCCCAATAAAAATGTGATTCCAATTGGGTTAGTTCAGTGATAAGATAAAGCAGTTGCATCCGGTGATTGTTTATTGGGAACTTTTCCAGTGTTTCACAGATTTTTTTCCAAAAAAAGCACTAGTGGTGCATCAGGTGATTCAGAAAGGATACACTTGTTGCACATACAGTACAAATCAAAATAAGTTGCAAGATAACCACTATAAACTGGTAACAGGACAAAACCCCCTCAGGACAAAACCCCATCAGACAAAACCCCCTCATTTTTTGCATCGTAGGACAAAAACCCCTCAGGGAAAAAAACCCTCAGGACAAAAGATGATGAATGAAAGGTTTTAGCGCGCCGAAGGCGCGCAGGGACGATGTGGGATTTACAAATCCCTTGCGACCCGGTTAATCTTATTTTTTTCCCCTTGGATCACACAGGCCTAGCTTTCGTATTGCCCAAAATGGAGTCTGAGGGGGTTATGCACGCGGTTAGAATACCCGACAGTTTACGTTGGAGTGTTAGATGGTCAATACTCAATCCCTCAACGCATTTAAACCTATTAGAGAGCGAGCTCTATTCGGTTCCAGTTCGGCGATGGTAGAGGTTTGAGTCCCACCATGGTGGCGAGCCAGAATGTAATGTTGTGCGATGGCAAGTTGTTGTGCGATGGCAAGTTGTTGTGCGATGGCAAGTTCTCAGGACAAAACCCCCTCAGACATTATATATATACTAACTTGTGTCTTGTGTTTCAGTAACACCATTTTGCAAGTCATCTGTACTTAACCATTAAAAGTACAGATGACTGTTGTTGTTGTTATAACAACAAATCTCCAAAGTACTGGGATACTAGCTTGTGTCTTCTGTTCCATTATTTCTTTGATGTATAGCTTTGTTGTTTTAGTAATACCGTTTTGCAAGCTATCTGCACTTTCAATTTTTCAATTTTGCTCAAATTGCTGGGATACTAGCTTGTGTCTTCTGTTCCATTACTTCTTTGAGGTATAGCTTTGTTGTTTTAGTAATACCATTTTGCAAGCTATCTGCACTTTCAATTTTTTAATTTTGCTGACTTCAATAACCATTTATGTTGTTTTATTACACTGGCATGACAAAGTTTTAGAACAACATTCTCTGTCATAATGTTATAAATATGCCAGTTTTGTGATGCTTTCTCAGTATTCAAATTATTGTCAATTAGTGCTATATTATGGAGATTATCAAAAACCACAAAGGTTGTCTGAAACTTGTGCTTGATGGCTACATGTATACTAAGAAATACACACGTCAAAATAAAATCCGATGGGAGTGCTCAAACAGATCAGCAACGGCGGCGTTGAGGCAACAAAACTACGTGCAGAGATGAAAGAGCGGGCTCCAGGTTCAAGAGGTACAAACAGGCAGCTCCTGACAGACACTATTGCAACAGCTCCCGTTTCCGTACGAGCTGCCATTGGGGATATCAACTCCGTGAAGCATTCTCTCCGTCGTGAACGAGCTAAATATTTGCCACAGAGCCCAAAGACTTTATCAGAGTTGATAGTTGAGGGAGAGTGGGCATTATCATCAGATGGAGACTCTTTTCTAATATATGATAATGGTGTTGACAGTACCAACCGTATGTTGGTGTTTGCTCCCAATGAAGGGTTAAGACATCTCGCTAATTCCTCATCTTGGTTTATGGATGGAACTTTTAATGTGGCATCAAAACTCTTTAACCAGCTGTATGTAATCCATGCTGCCCTTGGTGAAAGTTCAGTGGCTTGTGTGTATGCTCTGTTGGTGGACAAAAAACAATCTACATATGAAGAACTGTTTGGGGCAATTCAGGACTATTGTGAAACTTTAGGATTCCAAGTAGACCCAACGACCATTACAATGGACTTTGAAATAGCTGCAATGAAGGCAGCGACAGAAATATTTGGTCCACAACTTGTTACACATGGATGTTTTTATCATTTGACTCAAAGTACGTGGCGCAAAATTCAGAGTTTGGGTTTGGTAACCTGTTACAGGGAGGATGACAATGCTAAGCATTTTTGTGGAGTGTTGGACAGTCTAGCCTTTCTGCCAGTAGATGACATTCATGAAGGCATGTCACATCTGCGAGATGTCACCCCTGATGGACTAGAACCTCTCTTGGCTTATTTTAACAATACATATGTGACTGGGTCTTATAGAACTATCAAACCACCATCTTGACCTGATGGAACACTTGCCCCAATTAAAGTCAGGCGCTTACCGCCTACGTTTCCACCTCCAGTTTGGAATGTGCATGACATAACAGTTTGTAGTAATGCTCGCACAAATAACATTTGTGAAGGTTGGAATAATGGGTTTATGAAACTTGTAGGCCATGCACATCCAACAGTCTGGAGAGTAATAGACAGTCTCAAGAAAGACCAGGTATTGGTCTCTACAACTCTCCTTAGACATGAACGAGGTGAACCTCTATCAAAACGTCAAAGAAAACACACAGTTAAACTTCAGAAGAAACTTGTAAAACTGTGTGAGGATAGGCGTGAGGGTAAACTCAATGTGGCAGACTTCTTGAAATATGTTGGTTATTGTATTCGGTTTTAGAAACTTCACTCATATATATGAAACAGTTTTAAAAATATAGTGCTTCACCTATACGTCCGTCCGTCAACACGGTAAAAACATTACATGGTATCCATATCACAGGTTAGATTTGTGTAATAAATAGAGGATCTACAACGGGTTCCCATTTTATAGCTCTATTTACAAAACGAGTTCAGTAAATTAGGTATTGACCGAGCTTTAGCGAGGCCAAGACCTAATTTACTGGACGAGTTTTGTAAATAGAGCTACAAAATAGGGATCCGTTGTAGATTCTATTTATTACATGATCCAGGGTAACTCAAAAACGCGACTTGAACCACATTGAATTTTTGTGAGTGTCAATTAGATTTATTATCATTGGATAATTACTTTATAGATGTTGTAATTTGTAAGGCAAGATGATCCTAATTAATATAATATTAATATTTGTATGTTCTATAGTTGTGTGTGAAAAAGATCGCTAGCTGTTACATGTTGTCAGTATTATATATATATATGTCATTAAATATTAATTACAATTACCTGCAAACAAATTTAATAAAACTCTATATTTGTTTAAATATTCTTTTTATTTATTCACTTCAACATTTATCACCTCATTTTTTTCATCATCATTTTTTTCTCAAGTGAGGGGGTTTTGTCCATTTTGTCAGTAAAAGTGAGGGGGTTTTGTCCGAGGGTGTTTTGTCCTGAGGGGGTTTTGTTCGAGGGTGTTTTGTCCGAGGGGGTTTTGTCCTATATTCTATAAACTATGGTACCGGGTCGTTTCGCCCCAATTCCCTTTCGCCCTGGGTAGGTAGTTTTTGCCCCAAATTTTATTTTGGTAATGGAGACAGAACCGTGAGTGATATCGGCGATATCGATGAAATTGAGCGAGAAAACATATACAAAGCCGAGTAGAGCTAGTCGGTTTTGAAAGTTTCCCTCGGTTCGGTTTCAGTTTGGTTTTGGACACAAAAAACTAGAGGCTCTATAGAGCCTGTAATCGCTCACCTGGAACTACATATAAAAATGCGATTTCCCATAGGCTTTCCATGGTAACTATGAGCTGCAATTGTGGCCATGTTTGCGACATTACATCAACATTACATGAGGATCATTGGTAGGTGACCCAGTCTTCAATGACGTGAAGTTTCAAAACATTCGAATGCACCAAAAAGAATCATAGAATGTCTCTGGTGGCCATATTTTCCAACCAACAGGAACAAAAGAGGATCGTTTGTAGAGGGCCTCGTATAGACCATTCTTGCCAAGTTTTTGGTTCACGTCGGCTCAGTAGTTCCAGAGAGATGAAAATGTGATTTCCAATAGGGGTTTTCTATAGTAACTATAAACCGCAATTATGGCCATGTTTGCAAAACGATCAACGTTAAATGAGGATTGTTGGTAGAGGGTGTCCCAGCCGTTAACCATGCAAAATTTCAGAAGAGTTTTCAAAATTGACCAATCAGAATCAAAAAATGCTTCTGGCGGCCATGTTTTTCACCCAACAAGAATAAAATGAATAACAGTTATAGAGAACCTCCCACAGACCTTACCTGCCAAGTCTGGTTCACATTGGGTCAGTACTTTTAGTGAAGAAGATGAAAATGTGATTTTCCTACAGGGTTTCTATAGTAACTATGAGCCACAAATGCAGCCATAATTGCAACTCGATGAAGATTAAATGGGGATCATTTGTAGAGGGGGTTACAGTCACCAGTCACGTTAAGTTTTTCAAACCATTTGGCCTTGTAGTTTCAAAGAAGATTTTCTTGGAAATGCACACATTTATATGGATTCTGTTTCAACAAAAAAAAATCAGTAAAAAAGGATTAAAATATTTTGAAAATTAATTTTTTCAGACAGTATTCTCTTTCAAAATAGCTTTTGGGTAGGTAAAGGGTTACAGGAAACACATTTTACTCCAATTTTTGTCAGATCATAAAAGATATATATAATTACTGTCATCTAAGCTGACATGATGGGAACAGAATGTAAACAAACTTCCATTCTTTCCAAACACCTGTCATCAGTCACTATGTTTCTGATAAGTAAGAGAGAATGGATAATTACTTTACAGTTGGAGTTGTTTTACAGTGCAAGTCAAAATAAGTTAGGTTAATTCTATAAACTATGCATCTTTCTCTTCCTATACTGATAAGACCAGAAGCTGACACCATTTTCTGGAAAGCTCTCGCTGATAGCTTTCCAGAAAATGTCAGATTCTGATCTTGTCAGTGCAGGAGCAGCAATTTACTTAGTTTATTGCAGTTATGCTAGGCTTATTTTGACCTGTACTGTATAAACAATATTTTGGGTTTTTTTCCCAGTTCTCAGTAGAGATAAACTGAAACCAGCCCTTACCAGATTCTCAAAAAACAAGTATTTTGCTGACAGTAGCGATCTCCGCGCAGACAGGAGAGGCATTGGGTTAAGCATTAGAATATAGCCTCTGGTGGCCACATATTTCCATCCTCTTATATATACCATTCCTGCGAAATTTGGTTCACGTCGGCTCAGTAGTTCCAGAGAAGATGAAAATGTGATTTTCCATAGGGTTTCTATAGTAACTATAAGCCACAATTGTGGCCATGTTTACAACCCGATCAACATTAAATGAGGATCGTTGGTAGAGGGGGTCCCAGTCATCACTTATGCGAAGTATCAAAACATTTGGCCTGGCAGTTTCAGAGGAGAAGATTTTTGAAAATCCACCAATCAGAATCAAAGAATGCTTATGGCGGCCATGTTTTTCAACCCACGGGAACAAAATGAGGATCGTTTGTAGAGGGCCTCCCAGAGACTTCTCTCAAGTTTGAATCACGTCGGCTCAGTAGTTCCGGAGAAGATGATGAAAATGTGATTTCCCACAGGGTTTCTATAGTAAATATAAGCCGCAATTGTGATTACGTTTGCAACCCGATCAACATTAAATGAGGATCGTTGGTAGAGGGGGTCCCAGTCATCATTTATGTGTTTATCAAAACATTTGGCCTGGCAGTTTCAGAGGAGAAGATATTTGAAAATCCACCAATCAGAATCAAAGAATGCCTCTGGCAGCCATGTTTTTCAACCCACGGGAACAGAATGAGGATCGTTTGTAGAGGACCTCCCATAGACTATCCTTGCCAGGTTTGTTTTCACGTCGCCTCGGTTCTTCGAGAGAAGAAGAGGAAAATGTGATTTCCCATAGGCTTTCTACAGTAACTATAAGCCGCAATTGCAGCCATGTTTGTGACCCAATCAACATTAAATGGGGATCATTGGTAGAGGGGGTCCCAGTCATCATTTTTGTGAAGTTTCAAAACATTGGCCTTGAAGATGTTTTAAAATCCACCAACCAGAATTTGGCCTTGAAGATTTTTGAAAATCCACCAACCAGAATTAACGAATACCCCTGGAAGCCACCATGTTTTTCATCCTACGGGAAGAAAATGAGAATCGTTTGTAGAGGACCCCCCCCCCCCCCCCCCCCCCCCCATAGACCATTCGTGCCAAGTTTGGTTCAAACCGACTCAGCGGTTACAGAGAAGAAGATGAAAATGTGAAAAGTCTAAGGACGACGGACGACGACGGACGCCAAGTGATGAGAATATCTCACACGGCCTTTTTGGCCAGATGAGCTTAAAAATTTGGGTTTCGGTTTTTGTAACACAATAAACATTTTCCATATCTTATGTACTAAACTGGTACAGGATAGTACTAAAACATGTTAAATAACAAACAAGTGAACTTAAAATGAAGTAAAACTGTATTGCAATTGTTTTCTGTAAACTATTATTTATATGGGTTATATACACATGGTGTTTGTAAAAAATCTTTTATCGCGACGAGAGCGTTTTCGGGGGCATATATAGCTACGAGTCGCGCAGCGACGAGTAGCTATGTAGCCCCCGAAAACGCTCGAGTGTATATAACCCTTTTATCTACACCCCCACCTCCCCCACTCCCGTAATAAAACAAGTTTTGATTAACAAATGCAGACCACTAAAAATAATCTAGCCCTCAACCAGATAATCACTAATGTGAAAAATATCTGGTTATTTGTACGTTCCGACGTTTGACGTCACATTTTGAAAAATGTTGAAGAAACTGAATTCCCAGTGACGTTTGAACGTCAGGATAATTAAAGTCTCGAAGGGTGAAATAATCTCATTTGAAAAAGTGTAAGTTACTAATTTTTACTCTTTTCCGTCAAATTTTATTTTTACAATTCAGTAAGTTTAATTAATGGCCTTCTTTTTTATTTAATACATTTCGATAAATACGCCCCGTTTTATTTGTTTCGATCCGCGGCAGCGATAATTAGTTATTCAAAGTGTTGAATGAAATAGTACGTCACGCAAATGAGATGGGCTTGAACGTTGTATTCTTGCGATATCACGTGACTTTCATTCTTACTGCAGTAACGATAAAAGATTTTTTATTGACGGCGAGTTTTCGATAACGATAAAAGATAAAACGTTACTGTTTTTACGTATAAAGTAGATAAATTTATTTATTGGTGTTTAAGGTCACATATTTCTGCACAATGACTAATCATGACCGCGACAGTTTTACGGGTGGAGGAAGCCAGAGTACCTGGAGAGAACCACTGAGCAACGGCGAGCAACAGTCAGCTCCCCAACATACTAACTCCACACCAGCAGGGTTAGCATTGGTTGAAGACAGGTGCACCATCGACGTGCAGTACGCCTTAGTACACAGCGTCACCGTGCCCCCCCCCCCCCCACACGCAGGCAGTGGGGGTGAAGTGTCTTGCGCAAGGACACAACGCGGTTAACGCAGGTGGGATTCGAACCGAGGACCTCTCGGCTTGCAGCCTGCACCTCTACCTACTGAGCCACCGCGCCTCCTATTTCTGTAAACTTAATGAACAAAAACTTCTATCTGCAATTTCCCTTCACAAAAAGTCATTCAAGCCCAAGGGTGCAGAAACGGAAACAGGTCTGGTCTTTGAGGAGAGCTATAGCGCCCACCCTCCATGGCTCCTGCAAAATCAGTTTAAGGAGGGCCAAAATTGCTCGCCGTAAGAGCTGTAATAGCTCTCCTTAAACCTTCAACTCCCTTATTAATAACTGATTTAAGCATAGAATAGCTCTCCTGGCACTGGTTTAGGGGAGCCATATAGTAGCTCCCCAAGATTTTTCAAAAGTCCAGGCCTGCAGGAGTTAGGAGTGTGTGTCGAGGAGGGGGGGGGGGCAAACATTTAGTCACAAAGATGCCTTCTGAGACGGAAACTTTATGATTCCACTGTCCTGTCAGATTCTCTTTTCATTTCCATTCACAGCAATGATGTGTTGTCTGACATGAAAATAAGTGAAACGGGTCAGAATTTGAGAAAGCAGCTGCCCAATTTCAAGAAGTTGCGAACTTTAGAATACGCCATTTACTTTCCGTAAAACGGATACCCCCTTCACAATCTAACTAACTTGACAAGTTGACTTTTGTACCCGAAAGGAGCAAACTCTAAATCCCAGAATCATTCATTTACAAGCACTGAAGAGGTTATGCAAATTACCGACAAGATCGTCACCTGAGCTGATTCCCATGTCCATTATTCCTTTCAGTCTGCATTGAATGATCATTGTCAGAGAGTCACTGAATTCTGAGAATTCGCATTATTTCTGAAAAACAATCCAGCCACGTGTGTTTTGCATATCTAAGTGTATTTTTGGATTTTTACTTTCTTTCTATTCAAATTTTCGATTACCATTTTGTATATTTATGGAAAAAGAACGATACTACATTTTGGCAGTACATGTATATTTATGTGGGTACAAATAGTTGGTAATAGTAACAATAAATGCTACACGCTATTTGTGAAAAAATAAAAATGAACGCAGCAATTTCTGTAACTCCTCGGATAAATTCCGGAAAACAACGACAGCATAAATATAGCTTCCAATCAAAGCAATTTTAACATTATCTTTCAATCAGAGCACTGGAAAATAATATCTTCCATTCAAAACGCAGATAAAAATAGTTATCTCGAAATTTGGTTGTCCCCTATTCGTTACCAGTCAATATTGTCATACAGCTATTTAAGCCTAATGCATCACTTTCGCTCGCTTTTACTTAAGGCTTGCCTAAATTTCATATTATGACTGTGCATCAGAAACGACAATGCTGGTAACTGTCTGATGTATGCAGAAAAGTACTTTAACCCTTTACCTAACGAATCGCCCGCATCCGCCCGCGTAATATGCAAATTCAGCAGTTGAAAAAATATTATTTTTTCAAAAAATTTCAACAAAACCATATCATGTGAACCCTCGTTGGAACGAGCTCGCCGAGCTCGTTCCAACGAGGGGTCACATGATATGGTTTTCATACTCAGCTTTCGGTCCGGTGTCTACTGCGCATGCGTCACTTTCGGGGAAAAAGTGGGTCTAAATCTTAACACTGATGCCTGTGGACAAAATATTTTAAACATTAATTACACAAATAACCTGTTGAAAGACAATATTTTACGCGTTATTTCCATTTAGTTCCATTATTCTAGTTTAATGTAATATGTTTATGTTGATTATAGCGCAATTATTTTTTGCTTCCTTTTTAATTTGAAAATTGGTCCTGAACATCGTGGAGAACCTTAGTAAATTTTACGAAAAAAGCCGACCCCAAGTGTGTTTAGATGTATTTTTTGACCTTTGAATATGTTAGGTGAAATTTTTACGCGTTATTTTAGTAATCTGCAATAAATACAGAAAACAGTAATAGAAATATAATGAGTGTACGATATTTTGTTTTTGCTTCCTTTTTTGGCTGAAAAAGAGCATTTTTCAGAATATTTCAAGTGAGCGTCAGATTACGCGTGAACTGAGACTCGTCTTTTAAGAGGCAGAGTATTTCTCTTTACTTCGGATAAAGTGGAATATTCATGTTCTATGTGATTTTTGTTCACAATTTTACATTAAGGTGATTATAATTTTCATAATTTTTTTTTTTTTTTTCACTCGTCATTTCTGCTTCTCTTATGTATAATGAATCTGAAATGAAAGGCACGTGAGCATTGGTGATTTTTTTCTTGAAATACAATTGAAATAAATATGAAAGTAAAGAAAGAAATCTCTATCAAAGAACACTACTTCGAGGATTAGTTTTAAAAAATGAAATTTCTCCTTATTGTCATAAAGAAAGGTTAAAAATCTCCCGTTGAGTATATTTTTATTAAGGTGATGATAAAGAATACAATCACAGTTCAAAAAATTACACTGGTTTTCTCTCATGCTATCTTTCTTTACACATGCAAAGGATTAATCCAAGTAATTATAATCCTAAGACATAAGCCTCGAAGAACAATGGATAAAATATATAAACCAGATCTTACGTTAACAGCTACAGATTAGAGACGGGCTAAGGTGTTACTAATATTGTCATATATGATCTAAGTAATAATGGAGATCCGCTTGTTCATCTGATTGTTTTTACGGCAATCACAAACCATTCGGGACCCTTCCCTGTCATGCTGTGGAATAAATCAATTAAGGAAAAGTTAATTCTCTCGCTCGTTGATGTTTTCTGCATTCGTTCACCGCAGTATTTCGAGTTAACTCCCCTACCGGACAGAAAGCTGGACATGTGTTGAAATTTTTTGAAAAATTAAAAAAAATGATATTTAAAATAATAAATTTTGATATCGTCTGCGTTGGGTAAAGGGTTAACCCTTTACCCAACGTAACGGCCAAAACCGGCCAGCGCTATTCTCAAAAATCGCCAATTAATTTTCAAAATATTTTCATTTTTTGTCTCAAAAACATAGGTTATGACCCCTCGTTGGAACGAGCTCGTTCCAACGAGGGGTCATAACCTATGTTTTTGAGACAAAAATGAAAAAATTTAGTTATTCAAGAATTTTTTTTTGCAAGTGTCGTCTGCTTTTCATGTTAGGTAAAGGGTTAAGACAAATAAAAATACTGAATAAAATTATCATCGTTTCGTACTCATACCCGTGTTGTTTCGCCCCATTCTCCGGGACGAAACGATCCGGGGTGAA
Source organism: Pictodentalium vernedei (assembly GCA_031216915.1). NCBI lineage: Eukaryota > Metazoa > Mollusca > Scaphopoda > Dentaliida > Dentaliidae > Pictodentalium > Pictodentalium vernedei. The sequence goes on along the minus strand of CM062296.1, from coordinate 852,558,367 downwards.
CGGGAATTGGGGCGAAATGACCAGACACCTAAACTAGGCATCTTTCTCTTTGTACACTGATAACATTCTCATCTGATATCAGTTTCTGGAAAGCTCTCACATGTTAGATTCTAATCTTATCAGTGGATTAAATGCAGGAGCGGCACTATACTTAGTTTATTGTGGTTATGCTACATCTTATGTTGGTATTGTAACCGGAGGGGTTGTGTGGTCGGGACCGTTTAAGCCGTACGCTTCCGCAGCACTCAAGTGAAAGCCCACATCCAAAACGCCCGATGACAACAACTGGGTTCTTCCAGGTTCTAAACTAACAGTAACAACTCCACGTTGGATCTATCACAACTCTAAACTACGTATTGGCCGTACGTCTACTCGTCTAGTATAATTCGGAGCAACTCCCTGTTCCTCGTTAAATTACCTGTAGTGTGGCACATGGCAAAAGCAACTTTGGCAAGGCAAGATCTAGAGTAGGGATTAAATTCAGAATAACTTTAGTCAAATTGAGAATAAATATTTATAATGTCAACTAGTGTTGTATTTACATTTGTGGGGAACTCGTAACATTAACTTCAGACACACAAAACAGACAGCCATACTTTTATGACAACCAGCCTATCACATCCTGTACATTTATATAAAACAGACTCAGGAAGGTGGTGGGCGAAATATGTAGAATGGGAAAACCAGTGAGGTACGCTAAGCCTGATACAAATTAAACAACTTTTGCATACACCCCGACCCGGTAACTCTCACGGTGAAGACCACCACTCCAACCCACTAGAATGGAAATTAACCCCTTAAGAAATCATCTAATTACGTTTCCATACGAGAAGCCTGTACGAAGCTTCCATGGAATTGTATTTCTTTCTATAAACAAACTAAACCAAAACCTGTAAGGCTTTGCACCTAGCCTACCCCCAACACTGACTGAACAAAGCCTAAAAATATTTTCCACTACACCGAGGCGGTGTACCAATAGCCTACACACTGCAGGTTAATTAAAACCTCACCATCTGTTCATCCATCCGAATAGTTTTAGTATGTCGATAAAAGCTGTAAATGTTCACGATTCTAACGGGAGCAGACGTTCTCCAGAACTTCGATTCGTTTATTTTTTTTTCTGTGCAGAATCCCCCTTTTATACCCAAACAGTGGTGCGGCCGTAACAGTGGGCTTACCGGGCCAATGACAAAATGCGCAGAAGCGAAGCATAGACAACCGGCCTATACTTCCTGTTTACTTAGAAACAAAATGGCGGACAATTATCGCCTCCGCCACCCCCCCACCCCACCCCCCTTCCTTAGACCGAATGTACCAGTTACATTCGCTCTAAGTGAAGTAAACTGGAATTATAGCAAAAGTTTATTTATTTACGTAATAAGTTTTATTTTATATTGATTTATTTATTTTTTTTTTTTGTGGGGGGGTGGGGGGGGGGCATCGAACAAAAAGCTTTTCTCAGCCAAGAGTTAATATAATATATAATACAACAGTTCTAAGGGACGTGGTTCGTCACACCCCAATGGAATAGGGTCACAGAGCCGACTCCATCAGCATGAGGCGAACCTTACCAAACCCAAAGAGCCGAAAACACATGGACAAAATAATATTTTTTTTTAAGTAGAGACTGAGAAAAGAGACACCACAGAACATTTACTCTTCTGGGGCCAGAGGTTCCCGAAATCCCGCGATTGGATATCTGAAGTCCCTAGGGTTCATATCAAAAAGTTGTGAATAATGATTCACCGGCGTCTGTGACGCTTTCAGCCTACGGACCTCAGCCTTCAATCTCCTGCACTCAGCCCTCTCTCGGCCCAACTCCTCCGACGGCGTCGGTCGATCAACTTCTCCCTCGCCTCGCGATAAAACTGACAGAGCCGTTCGATGTTCGCCCCTGCCCAATTCAGACATTCCAGAAGTTCCCCTTTTTCACTGGGAATCTCTGGAATATCCACATCAAACAATAGCACACCAAACACCGCCTCCGTCTGCGTCACCGCATCAACACTGCTGACTGGCAAGGGGGAAGATGCGCGGTCGACAGCCAACACGCCAGAGAGGCCACCAAGATTCAGCAGAGAACAAGGGGATACCCCAAGAACGCCCTGGTCACCAGAAGCACCAGCACACAAAAAGTCTACAAATGGAAGGTTCGTTCTCTACAACCGTATCTTCTTCCGGAACCACCACACGAATGTCATCAGTAGCAAAAGTCACATCAGGAACGACAGGAACAACAGTCTCAACAGCAGGAACAACAGGCACACAACATCAGGAACAACAGGAACAACATCAGGAACAACATCAGGAACACCAGGAGCAACAGGAACAACCGTTGGAACAACAGAAACAGGCGGCAGGGCACACCCCGGATCAACAAAACGGTTGTTGTCTCTGATAACTACTTTACTCCTGCTGACTATGTTTGCAATATCATCTACAGCAAACTGGTGCTGTCTTTTTAGATGCCTTCGTAGGTCACTTGGCCTCTTGAATATCTGTGGACACTTCACACAGTTAATGTATCTAAATTTTTTAGTATGTACTTCTCTCCAGTGTCTCCTATATCGCGACAAACTTCCTGCAAACACCCTCTTGCATCCTGTGATCGGGCAAAACATGCCCCCTTGTGGAAAATCCAACATATACCCCTCGAGAGCTTCAAGCTCTCCATCCTCAACACAAAGATCCAGTACGTCGTCCTGCAATAAATAGAAACAGCATTAAGAATAATACTCAGAATCATATGAACACAAAATATCTGCTTGTTTCAGGGGAATAATTTTGAATATTTGTTCGGCGGGTATACCGTTCTTCCAAACCGTGTTTTGAGTTGACAGCTTTCCATTTCAGGTGAAGTCTAGAGCTGTCACCATTTTTAAATTTAGGAATCGATTAATCGTCGCAAATAATCGATTAATCGTTCATAGATGACCCCCTCCCTCTCCCTCTCTTTGAAGTCGTTAAAAAAGTTGAAGTCAGTTGACCTACCTCAAGTAAACAACGAAGACGATCCTCTTTTAGGTACATTCAAAGCTTTGATGTTCTGAACTTTTGAACCGTCAGTTTAATAATCAAGACCGGTCGGCAGTTGCGAACTATCCAGTTCGCAGCTGACGACCAGTCTTGATTATTACACTGACGGTTCAAAAGTTCAGAACATCAAAGCTTTGAATTTACCTAAAAGTCAAGTGCTTCTGAAGGCTTCTTGGGGTTTAACGTCGACTTTCTTGACCTTTTACCTTAAGAAACAATAATTTTTCATCTATTTTTTTTTAATTATTAAGCGTACAGAACCGGATAACATTTACTGATGCTTCGACGACGAAAAATACTAATCGATTTCGGCATGACTGATGAACAATCGACTAATCGATTAACTGTGACAGCCCTAGTGAAGTCGGGACAGGATCTCCCTCGGAGGAATCCTACTTAACATCAGCCAAAAGGGGAGGTAATTGTGGATAAGCTTCCAAACGGGTTTCCACATCCGAGATTCCAACTTCGGTCTGGTCAACTGACCCTCAGACTTTAAGGTCATCTATATGCACAATGATTGGGGTCTCTAAATGTAACTCTACAATTTTATAAGGTATGTCAGTAATTTTGTCCAGGACCTGGTGGGGTCCTCTCCAACCCAACCCCAACTTTTCTTTAGCATATGGGGGGTACCACTGCCAAACCCAATCTCCATTTTTAAACTTCCAAAATTTCAAATTTTTGTCATAACTCTTTTTCTGCCTTTTTGCACTCTTTTCAAGATGTTCAAAAGCCAAAGAATGTGCTTCCATCATACTGGCATGAAGCCACTCCACGTACTCTACAGTACAAACGTCCTCCACAGTACCAGCTGGGCTCCCATACATTATGTCCAAGAATTCTTATTTCCCTCCCTAACATTAGCAAGTTTGGAGTGCAGCCTGAACTGTTGTGGACGGAAGAATGGTATGCCATCATGACATAAGGCAAATGGTCGTCCCAATCACGTCGATTGCGATCAACAAACACTGCCATCTGCTGTAAAGTCCTATTAAATCGCTCTACTATACCGTCTGATTGTGGTCTGTAGGGTGTTGTGCGTGATTTTTGAATCTCGAGTTTTTCACAAAGAATTTTGAACAGATCTGATTCAAACTCTCGGCCCTGGTCAGTAAGAATAATATCAGGAGTATCAAATCTGCTAATAAACTCGGTCATAAGAGTGTCTGCAACTGTTTGGGCAGTATGGCCTTGGATAGCACATGCCTCGGTCCATTTAGTGAAATAGTCTCCTACAACCATTGTGTACTCTTTCCCATTCTCAGTCTGGGGTAAAGGCTCTAAAATGTCGATAGCTATGCGTTCTAAAGGAGAACGTACGCTGACGTGATGCATAGGTGCTCTCCCCCTACCTGGACCGGGTTTTCGCCTCGCACACTGGACACACTCCCTACACCAACATGCAACAGAATCTGTCATTCCAGGCCAATAAAATTGGCCTCGGACAGAGCTGAGTGTCTTGTCCCTTCCCAGATGACCTGCAATGCGTACATTGTGCAACTGCTCCAAAATGGTGCTTCTAAGTTTGGACGGAGCAACAAACAACAATCTTTCGGCCCCAACTTGACTCTCCCGCTTCAAATTTAGCAGTCCATCTACAACTCTTAAAATTTCCCATTGCCTTAGGAGAACTAGGGTATCCCGCCCCAAAACTCCCATTTGAGAAATGTCCGGCTTCTCTTCAGACGCATGCCTTACCCTCAGGGCTGGCCCTATACATGGATCACTCAACTGCAAGTCACGCAATTCCTCGTTACTTCATGTTTCTAACCAGTTTGACCCCTCCCCAAAGGAGCTGGAATTAACTAGACACGCATGCGTCTGCGTTACCATGTAATGCGCCCTTCTTATGCTGTATGTCCAAATCAAAAGTATCCAGAACTGTTAACCACCGTGCCACCATACCCTCTGGGTGCTTAAATTTTCTAAGCCAGCGCAGTGAACTATGGTCAGAGCTAACTAATACTCTTTTACCCCAGAGATAATGGCGAAATTGTCTAACAAACGTTACCACTGCCAATAACTCACGGTACGCTGTAAAATAATATCTTTGTGACCGCTCTGAAGTTTTACTGGCAAATGCTAGGACCTTCTCACGCCCTTCCTGAATTTGAGAAAGTACGGACCCGATGCCGCTATCACTAGCTATCACCAGCATCAGTGTCAAGTACGAACTGACCCGTACGGTCTGGATAAGCTAGTATTGGCACTGAAGTCAGTAACTCTTTTAACTGACAAAATGCTTTGCCACAAGAAATATCCCACTGAAATTGTTTATTTTTAGTATTTAACTGAGTCAAAGGAAATGCAACAGCCGAAAAATCTGGAATGAACCGGCGATAGAAAGCGGCCAGACCAAGAAAGCTACGAACTTCTGCTACATTTATAGGCGTTGACCACGCCTCAACAGCTGCAATTTTTGACGGGTCACATCGGACACAACCCAAAAATGACAAATACCTCTGAAACAATAAGCTTTTTTTAGGCGTAAGTTTCAAATTTGCTTCTCTGAACCGTTGCAAAACAAGTTTCAAGTTTTCAAGCGCTGATTCTAATGTACGTACTACCATAACATATAATATCATCTACGTAAATTAAGCACCTTTCATATAGTGCTAACTCCATTAATCTCTCGAAAACTGAGAGCCCATTACAGTCAGTCACAGAATGGGAGAACACAAAACTGATAAAGACCTTTATGTGTTGCAAATGCAGTCTTTTCCTTGTCCTCTTCGGACATCGCAATTTGCCAAAATCCACTCGTCAATGCGAGGGAGGGGATACGCATCCTTACGGATGACCGAATTTAGACTTCGCCCCTGCTAGCGCGTCTAGGGACTCGTCAATGCGAGGGGGGGGGGGGGATACGCATCCTTACGGGTGACCGAATTTAGAGCTCCGAAGTCCACGCAAAACCGCAGGCTCTTTCGCGTTTTGTTACAAGAACCACGGGTGATGCCCATGGACTAGAACTCGGCTCAATTATCCCGTCGGCCAACATTGAATTTATTTCTTTCTCGATAATTTCTTTGTGCTACTGCTGCCCTCCGTGGTGGTCGTTTAATAGGCCTAGCACCCTCTGCACGCTAAAAACTAAAGTGTTAAAAACTATACTTGAAGAGCTGTATTTAACACTTACTAAGTGCTGAACTAGCACTTTGTTCTAGTGTAGATATCCCAGAACTTGACAGGTGTTACGATAATACCACTTGACAAGTGTAATGTCGAGACACTTAAAAGGAAACAACGCAGATGACGCGGATCAGGCTCGAACTCTCGAGCCTGATCCGCGTCATCTGCGTTGAGTCCTTTTAATTATGTACCCACCAGGCGCAAATCAAATTATGGACGATTCTGGAAGAACCACCAATGCTAGACACATGGGAAGTGCCATCCATTCAAGTTTCAGATGTCTGACGATTGTAATGTCTAAGTGCTTAAAGCATTGCACTTTGAGTGTTAAAATCAAACTGTAAGAGTTAGAATGGGTTTAACACCTTGAAAGTGTCAGTTATAACACTTTAGTTTTTAGCGTCGGTATCAATGGTGTGTTTGACTTTATTTGTGATTTTCCGTCAACTCCAATGAAAACGTCAGAAAATTCTATCAAGAGCTTATAAAGCTCTTCACCCTGTTGCACATCTAAATCCTTCAATGAATTAACAAACAATTTCTTCAGTTCAGGAGGAAAAATTTCTCCACCCTCACTGGCCCTTGATTCATGCCTTAAATTATCTATTTCATTGACGTGCACGTTTTGCACAGTTTGTATTTTTGCTAAGAGTCTACCAGCTCTTAACTTTGAGGGTTTTAAAGTTGGGTTTAACTCCCTTCAATCTGATGTCAAAATATCCAAATTTCAAGTAGCCATTTTTCCCATAATGCAACTGGGAATTTAACCAATTTAATCTTGTTTGACAGAGCTCAATGAGCTCTGTCAAACAAGATTGAATTGGATAAATTTCTAGTTGCATTGTGGGAAAAATTTGCACCTTGAACTTTAGATATTTCAACATCAGTGTGCAGGGGTTAAAACAGCTATGGGTAGGGATTGATCAATACTCTTCCCCGCCGCTTTAGCGACCAATAGACCCGTTTCTTTACAGAAACGCTTCACGGGCTCAATGAGGCCCTCTTTTCCATCAACCCATTTCATTTCATCTACTTTTCCAGGTAAGATCATCTCACTTCGAGGGAGTACTACTACACTTTTTGAAACTACGATTCGAGCGCAGCTGTAACCGTCGATTTTATGTGAAACTACTTCTGCACCCTGCGACCTAAGTCTACCCTGAGCAGTGTCAAACATAAAAGCATTCTTTTTCTAAAAAGTCTAAGCCTAGTATTCCAGGAAGTCCGTTTAATTTTGCTACGATTACATTTTGATTGTACATTCGACCCGCTATTTTCATTTTAAAAATAGACTGACCATAAACGGTCAGCGGTCCTCCACCAGCAACTGTCAGAATTGCTCGTATCTCTTAGGCTCATGTTTAATATTTTCAAATACTTTATCAGAAACTAATGTAACTGTTGAACCCGTATCAACTAACATTTTAGCAGATCTGTTATCAAATTTTACTCCAGCGAACCAACAGGCTGAGACGCTGTTCATATTAACTAAAGGCCTATGATTAATAACAATTTCCTTCTTTTCTGACACCACTTTAGTTTTTGTGCGGGCTGAGATTTCGGCCCCAACCTCAGCCCTGTTTAGTTTAAATCGTTTCCCTTACAGACGTTTTATCACTTGATTCTCGTTTTGATTGATTTGGCTCCGTACAAAATATACGTATATGCCGGGGGGGGGGGGGGGGTCCAAAAATTTGCAAGACATGACGTGGGGTGGGTGGGTTTCTTTAGTGCACCAAAAATGTGCATTTCCAACTTGTGCAATTTTTTGAATTTTTTAAAAAATATATCAATATATCAGCTAATATATATCATTATTTATGTTTCAACTTTCAAACCTTAAAGATAATGTTGTACATCACACTCTTAACATAAATACAATATCAGGAGGCTTTATATGTGAGAATATTGGGCTTAATCTGGGAAAATGCCACGCGTTAGTAGGGGGTGGATGTCTTGTTCGAAATGTAGAAAATGTGCAGACAATATTTTGGGAAAATTCTCTCTGATGCACTAAATTCAACCCAAATTATTTATTTATTAATAGAATTTGTATGGATAGAAGAGGAAAGTAGCAAACACCTGAGAATACTGACAGAACAATCAAAATGAAAATTTGTTCCCGTATATTACACCTGCTCTGACCAAGCCTGATAATGAACAGCTTGTCATTTGTATATTGGGGCCCACAGCAACCCACAGAGGTTTAAATTGGTGGTACCAGTTTAAGAACATTATGAAAACCCCCTAACGACAGCTGTGCCTACTAAGTTTATAAGTTTATTTTGGATTTTATTGGGAGATTGGGGTTGCGTGTCCGAGAACGGTAGTAGAAAATTTGCACGTAGTGGGTAGGCGGGTGTAAAAAGGAGCCGAATAAAAAATAGGACGTCACGTCTTGCAAATTTTTAGTGCCCCCCCCCCCCCCCCCCCCCCGTATATGCCCTGATTTTTGACATCTGCAGCATACAATTCCGGGATTCAAAGTTTGCTTTATTTCATGTGTTTTCTCCGAGCCGGAGCTCTTAGTAAGATTTACTACAGCCCTTTTAAGCTCTTGCAATGTTTTCTTCATGTCTGTCATTTCTGTTTTGTGGGCAACCACCAGCAGAATTGTGCTGCTTATTTTCATCCGACTGAAGGGACCCTACCACCGTCGGTTTACCTCCAACATTTGTTTGTTTTATCCCCTCAAATACCTCGAACTCCACGGCTAAAGCAATCGCCGCATCCAGTGATTTCGGATGCGCAAATTGCACATGCCGTCCAATTTCAGAATTGCCCAACCCGTTTATGTACTGGTCAATAATAAGCTCTTTCCTCGCGTTCCATGATAGGCGTGGGAATGCTCGGCTAGCAAGCCTCCTAAGTGTGTAACCATAGTCGACTGCATTTTCAATCTTTTGACGTCGCTTGTTTCTCAACTCGCACCGATGGGTTGATTCCCTTTCAAATGGACTAAACATCTGGATTAACACAGCTTTAATGAAATCATAATCAATTATTTGTCGTGGGGACAAATCACTAAGTATTTACCTTGCATGCCCACGGAGACTTATTGCAAGTTGCTGGGCTTTTTCAGCCCTGTCCCACCCATTCCACGACGCGACTTGTTCAAATTGTAACATGTAGTCTTGAAGCTCAACACTTTTTCCATCGAACCGATCAGGTTCGTTCTCTCGACGACGCGATTCTCCATTCCCACGGTGAACCGGCGTCGGACAGACATGCTGTCCTCTAACCTCCCCAGGTATGCGAGAGTGGAATTCTCGACTCCCACCGCAGCACGCGCTGCTGTCTACAGCTAAACCTGCATCACCGGCAGCATGACTTGACTTTGAATGTGATGACGCATACGAATCGCGGGCAAGGCCCATTCTGTCTCGCGGTGTGGATGCATTGAAGATGTAACCTGTTAATTGAATAAATGAAAGTGTCAATGACACTATAGCTCAACTTGACAAACTTGAACTTGGTAAGTTATAAATGAAATGGCAAAATTGAAGAACAGAGTAATCCATCAATTTTTAAATGTAAACTGTAAGACAGGCTAAAGGAAGAATGTTGATACACAAATGCAGTATGTTCAGAGGTTATTGTAAATGGCAACTTTTTTCACAGAAATGAATGCTAATCAATAGTTCCTATCAAAAGGTCTTGTCTATAGAGCACACCAAGTTAAACAAGAATACCAGGTTTCAAAGCAATCCAATTATAAATGTGCCCTGTAGGGGTGCCAAAGAGAAATATTGAGGTCTGACTAAACTAAGTTCTAAGAATGCTGGCCGCAGCAACATTTTCTTACAGAAATGGAAGAAAATCGACAGCTCCCATCTAGAGGTCACCCCAAACAAGCATGCCAGGTTTCAAAGCAATCCGATCATAAATGTACCCTGTAGGGTGTACCAAAGAGAAATATTGAGATCTTCTGACTGAACTAAGTTCTAAGAACATTGGCCGCAGCAACATTTTTTAACGGAAATGGAAAAAAATCGATAGCTCCCACCTAGAGGTCACCCCAAACAAGCATACCAGGTTTCAAAGCAATGCAATTATAAATGTGCCATGTAGGGTGTGCCAAAGGGAAATGTTGAGGTCTGACTAAACTAAGTTCTAAGAACGTTGGCCATGGCAACATTTTTTGACAGAAATTGAAGAATATCGATAGCTCCCATCTAGAGGTCACCCCAAACAAGCATGCCAGGTTTCAAAGCAATCCGATCAAAATGTGCCCTGTAGGGTGTGCCAAAGGGAAATATTGAGGTCTGACTTATTAGTTCTAAGAATGTTGGCCGTGGCAAAATTTTTTGACGGAAATTGAAGAAAATCGATAGCTCCCATCTAGAGATCACCCTAAACAAGCATAGCAGGTTTCAAAGCAATCCGATCATAAATGTGCCCTGTAGGGTGTGCCAAAGGGAAATATTGTGGTTTGACTAAACTAAGTTCTAAGAACGTTGGCCGCGGCAACATTTTTTGACGGAAATTGAAGAAAATCGATAGCTCCCATCTAGAGGTCACCCCAAATAAGCATACCAAGTTTCAAAGTGATCTGATCATAAATGCGACCTGTGAGGTGTGCCAAAGGAAATTCTGGACGTACGTACTAACTACGTACGTACGTAGGCCAGCGGACGAGAAGTGATGGCAATAGCTCAGCTTGACATTGTCAAGTTGAGCTAAAAATCTTGTAACCTGTCACGTAATTACCCTGACTCTCCCCAGTTTTCCTTTAACAGACCTATTTGGCCTCAGTACATCCAATGCAGGCATTTAAACTATTATATCTTGCTTCACAGAGCTCATGCAGCTCTGTCAAACAAGATGGAATAGAACTAGAGAAACAGAATTTACTGCACCCAGTAAATTCAAGTCTGTGTGAAAAGGGTTAAAGTATCAGGAATAAACTATACAGAAAGAGAATGTATGGAGGCTTATTTTCAGGAGTAAAATATTTTTAAACAAATCAGAAATGGGTTTTCGTTAACCGTATTTACAGATATTCATACTGGAATCAGAACAATTATTTATAAAAAAAAAGAAAAGGTATATATGTGACTAGCATTCAAAGGGTTCGATACTCGAATCAGAAATGGGCCTTTTTGGCTCTGCCCACTAATTTGAGTGATGAAATACGTTCATAAACTTTAGAAATGCATTAAGGTGTAATAAAATGCATTTCCCAGTATTTCTGAATAATACACACTTGATGACTTTGGTGACCTCTTTCAGGTGGATCCCTAGGTGACCTCCGTGACCTTGACCCATAGTTTGAATTTCCATCAAGTGTCGAATCATTTGGTGTTAGTCCCAGGTCCATTCATCATACCACGATTGAGAAATGAGCATGACCCACTTTCAAAAATGTTGGCCACGCCCACTTTTTTTATGTAAAAATGCATGTATGGACCTCAGGAATGCTTTGGGGGGGGCGGGGGGGGGGGGGGGGGGGCAAAAGATGTGATTTCCAGCAATTATGAAAAATGCACTCAACGACCCCTAGGTGACCTCTGTGACCTTGACCCATATTTTGAATTTCCATCAAGTGTCGACTCATTTGGTGTTGGTCCCAGGTCCATACGTCATACCTCGCCTGAGATATGTGCATGACCCACTTTCAAAAATTTTGGCCACGCCCACTTTTTTAATGTAAAAATGCATGTGTGTACATCAGGAATACTTTAGGGGGGCAAAAAATGTGATTTCCAGCTATTGTGAAAAATGCATTCAATGACCCCTAGTTGACCTCCATGACCTTGACCTATATTTTGGACCTCCATCGAGTGTCGACTCATTTGGTGTTGGTCCCAGGTCCGTAGGTCATACCACGCTTGAAATATGGGCGTGACCCACTTTCAAAAATTTTGGCCACGCCCACTTTTTTACGTCAAAATGCATGTGTGTACGTCAGGAATACTTTAGGGGGTCAAAAAATGTGATTTCCAGCTATTGTGAAAAATGCACTCAATGACCCCTAGTTGACCTCCATGACCTTGACCTATATTTTGGACCTCCATTGAGTGACGACTCATTTGGTGTTGGTCCCAGGTCCGTAGGTCATACCACGCTTGAGATATGGGCGTGACCCACTTTCAAAAATTTTGGCCACGCCCACTTTTTTATGTCAAAATGCATGTGTGTACGCCAGGAATACTTTAGGGGGTCAAAAAAATGTGACTTCCAGCTATTCTGAAAAATGCACTCAATGACCTCTGTGACCTTGATCCATATTTTGAATCTCCATCAAGTGTCGACTCATTTGGTGTTGGTCCCGGGTCCATACGTTATACCACTCCTAAGATATGGGCATGACCAACTTTCAAAAATTTTGGCCACGCCCACTTTTTTACGTCAAAATGCATGTGTGCACGTCGGGAATACTTTAGGGGGTCAAAAAATGTGATTTCCAGCAATTGTGAAAAATGCACTCAATGACCCCTAGATGACCTCCGTGACCTTGACCTATATTTTGAACCTCTATCGAGTGTTGACTCATTTGGTGTTGGTCCCAGGTCCGTAGGTCATACCACGCCTGAGATATAGGCTTGACCCACTTTCAAAACCCCCCACGGAGACCCCTAATGCCCCAGGAATCTGAAAAATATTAGGTGCCGAGAACTTGTGACTCTGTCAGTATGCCAAAAATCAATGAGATCGGGCAATTCATTTTCAAGTTATCTTGCGGACAAAAAAGTGGTTAGAAGACAGAAGACAGGAGAATAGAAGAAGAAGATTAAAAAAGAAACAAGAAAAAGAAACCGTACAAAAACAATAGTCTGTGTGTTTCACACAGACTAATAAATGCAAAGTTTATCTTTTGAGCACAGGAAAGTGACACAATCCTGTAAATTGAATAATGCAGTTAATTGAATAATTTTCATTCGTAAAGAAATAATTACATTGTTAATGCAGTTATACGTTTTGGGTCCAAATACTCAATTCCCATTGGTCAGCTGGATGAAAACGTCATGACCAAATGTAATTCATTTTCCAATCAATACATTTGGACGAACTTTGACCTGCCTTTATTGTAGAGCGCAGTTGACAGAAGGTAATTTGGGCGGTGTTTGGGCGGGTTTTTAATTTTTAGCGTCTCTCGCAGTAATCAACTTCGCTGTTGTTTCTTTGGTGACATTTCTCAACTGTGGCATAAAGCCCCATTACAAAAATACTCGTTTCCATTTCTAAAGTTGTGAAACTTAAAAATCAGAGTTGTGCACTTTGTCTTTTGTGTGAGGGTGGTTTTTCACCTTGTTCGTTCGCGCATGTTTTATTTCTTCTTTTGGCTTTGTTGTTTGGTAAAAAGTAGTTTAAACAGTTACGGATTGTCATTATAAGAACTGAATGCAATTTTTATAATCTTTATTGGAGTATGAACGTGTGGGAATGGGTACAAATTATGTATGAATCCTTTGGGATTCATACATAATTTGTACCCATTCCCACACGTTCATACTCCAATAAAGATTATAAAAATTGCATTCAATTCTTAAATGGTATTATCAAAATGCCCAACTAAAGCCAATTCCAAATCCCTTTATGGTTCGACCTGATTCACATCATCTGCATGGTGACCCTGTTCAAGAATTTTAATTCTGATTGCCCACTTGGGGGCATGATGACATTTTAGGTTACAGCATATTGCACACTGATGGTGCACTTGCCTTCAACTGCTGCTAACTGTACAATAGTAAGTTTGAGAGTCTGCAAGTTACTTGCCACTGCAGTACTCTCCAGTACTCCATCTTCCTCCACCACCAAAAAATGTTCCAACATGATATTACTCTGGCTGTTGAAAGTGTCATTAAGCCCTAATATACATACAAACAAATTCCTTTACGTGTATTTCACAGTAGACAAATACTGCATCATTTTGAGGTTGCCACACTGTGAGAAGTCATATTATGTGATAACCCTTTACCCAACGAATCACCCGCATCCACCTGCGTAATATGCAAATTCAGCAACTAAAAAAATATTTTATGAAAAATTTCAACAAAATCATATCATGTGGCCCCTCTTTGGAACGAGCTCGTTCCAAAGAGGGGTCACATGATATGGTTTTGTTAAAAAAAATTTTAAAAATGATATTTAAAATAATAAATTTTGAAATTGTCTGCTTTGGGTAAAGGGTTAACAGGTGATATGCTACATTATTTTTGATGGTTCTGAATTTCTGAATTTGTTCATCAAAATTTAATTTATTATAAATTATTGAAGAGTGCCCTCACGCACCATGCCCACAGGTACTCTTCAATAATTTGTGATAAAACAAATTATATAAAATAAAAATTATTTGCATTTGATTGAATATGTAACATGAGGAAGGAAAATGTTGGCTTTTGCTGTGGTACCCTCATTTTTATTTGAAAGGCCTGACTGTGGCTTCTTGCACGCAACCAGTTAAATGTATCAATAATTACAACAAAAAGTATTTTTGGGGGTTTTATTAACGTCAAAATATACAATATACATTAAATATGAAAAAACAAGCATTTGAGTAGAAATCGTCTGTACAAGAGACACTTCCATTTAAATATGAGAACTGAGGATGACAAAACACCAAGGAATGAATTAATTAAGTGAGTGAACAGTGACATTTACAATGCAAAACCATCAGTGAATGAACAACAACAAACAAAAATGGCATCTGAAGTGAGATTCTAAGTTGTGTGGAGGAATAACCAAGGATATCAGAGATTTTCTGCAAAATACGCCCACCATGATTCAGTCAACATTCTCTGCTTCTGTTGTAACAGTACTGCATCAGTGACTAGAACAGCTGTCTTTAATTTCCTTTAATTAGTGCTGAAACGGTTAGTTGACAAGTAAAAAAAACCCCACCCATCCATTAGTCAGACCCGCTTCTTCCTCAATCCATCAGTCATCATTGTTTTGAACTTCCAGCTTGTCGTGCCATGATCATGGTCAGGGTGATAATGATCTGATCATGAATGAAGCGGATGACAGTGACATCGCCTTTAATGTCTCCACTGTCAGAATTGTCCGATGTCATAGGTTACCAGAACTTGCAGTCTCTGAGCGAGCCCAGGTAGGCCAGGGTTGGTAAGAAGTCTTAGAGATTACAGCACCTCCCACTTGCTATTACCATGCACTTCTCTCACATTTTCTGCATACGAATTTGGCAGTTTACATATATCCGAGTCATCATGTAAAGTGAGCGATTTGGCATTGATTGGTGCTAAGACTTTCGCGAAGGCTTTTCTCACTAAAAGTGGTAAGTTTAAAACTATACATGATCGGAAGTGATGGAAATGAGGATCAACAATAGATTTATGTCTGGGAGACATCAGGAGTATGAATGACCGGTTGCGATTTACGAGACATTCCGTTATGAATTAGAACCACGGATACTGCTGGGGCAGAGAAATTGTCAACTAATTGACTAGTAATCAACTAATGGTTGGTGACTAATCAACTATGAAATTCACTAATCGTTGCAAAACTACCTTTAGTTAATCCTCAACCCTTTAACCAACGAATCGGCCAAATCCGCCAACAAAATATGCAAATTCAGCAGCTGAAAAAATACAATTTTTCATAAGATTTCAACCAAACCATATCATGTGACCCCTCTTTGGAACGAGCCTGTAGAGCTCGTTCCAATGAGGGGTCACATGACATGGTTTTGTTGAAATGTTTTGAAAAATTTTAAAAACCTATATTTAAAATAATAAATTTTGAGATCGTCTTCGTTGGGTAAAGGGTTAATATGATGGATTTATTTTGTAGCCCATAAGTGTCTAGAATCTCTCCATTAACCTCTGCACACTGATGTTAACTTTCTATAATTTCAAGAGACAAGTGTTTCCCATAATGCAACAAAGAATTTAGCCGATCTAATCTTGACAGTGCTCGATGAGCTCTTGTCAAAAAAGATTGAATTGGTTCTATTCCTATTTCCATTATGGGAAAATTTTGCACAATGAAAATTTGATCTCAGTGTAGGGGGTAGGGCTGCACGATATTGAAAACAGAATACCAGTATCAGTATTCAAAAAAAATACTGCGGTATACCGGTATATCGAAAAACTGTTCAGATATCTGAACATAAGTACCAAAATCGAGACTTGAGGCATCACAGTTGGAACGAATCAGTATGCCTTGATGATGCGGTTCGAAAAACCTTTACACTACAGACAATATCAAAATTTATTATTTTAAATCAAATTTTTCTAAAAATTTCTACAAAACAATATCATGTGACCCCTCATTGGAATGAGCTCGTTCCAATAATGGGTCACATGATTTAGTTTTGTTGAAATTTTTTAAAATTATTTTTTCAACTGTTAAGTTTGTATATCACGTGGGCACATACTGACGATTTCTTGGGTAAATCGAAATTATTCATTCTGATCTACAGTTAAAAAACTCAAGACATCTTGAAAATTAAATTGTGGGTAAATAAATAATGACGATAAACCGATATTTTTGTAATCACACTGGTATTTAAACGATATTGGTTTGAATACCGGTATTTATCGGTTTATCAAAATACCGTGCAGCCCTAGTGGGGGGGTTAAATTGTCATAAAACAACTTGAGTAACTTCATACAATGAAAAAATAATGATTGAATAGCCACTTTTCCAAAGAAACAAAAGAGCTGGACGACTGCCTGATGCACACCCCAACTGTTGTATATCACCTCGCCATATACCTAATTTTGTTGAAATCCATTCACTCACTGCTGAGATATGGATCTGGATGGACAGATGGACAGGTAGATGAGCGCATGTAATCCAGTATACCCCCAATTAATTCTGAGAGTGGAGAATAAATATTCAATCGAAAAGTAACAGACTACTGAATAGGATATTTTCTTTGACTAGTTGAGGGCTCAATTATATTTGTGGTCTGTACGTTATTCAAAATTTGTTTTATTACAAATTATTACAGAGTGCCACACAGACATCACACCCACAGGTACTCTCCAATAATTGTAATAAAACTAAATCATGTATACAAAATATTATTTGCATTATGACTAAAATACGAAACCTGAGCAAGGAAAAAGTGTGCTTTTGGCTTGGTACCCTCATTCTTCGGAAACTCCAGATAGTGGCTTCTAGCACTCAACCAATTACAAATATCTATGCTTTATTTACTTAATTCATGATATAAATATAAAACATAACTCAAGTAGTGAATGGTGACAGGAATCAATGAATCTTAAGGCCTAAAAAAATTAAAAATCTGTTTCTCAGACCCTCCCGCATGGTCCTTTTGGCTGCAACATACTCTCTTTTTATAACCTATCCAAGCCTAAAAAAAATCAAAATCGAATAGATTTATGTCTGATATTTTACCCAAGTTAATAAAATTGTCCCTTGAGTGCAAGAAGTCTTTGCAATGCTTTAGCATTGCAAAGCCTTCTTGCACTCAAGGGACGTAATACACCACCACTCATGCTATTCTGTAGGTTATGGGGCCTAAAACATAAAACAAACCAAGAACATGAACTTTTTAATGGCAAAGAAATAATTACAAAAAATAAAAAAATGCCCACACGCATGCAATTTTATAAAAAAAATGGCCTGAGATACAGAGGATCTACTTTGTGAGGCCTAAAGTTTTTTTTCTATATTTCACTCGTACATATGTAAAATACCTGAAAACTCCAACTCAGGTCATTCATTCCTCTCCCTGAGTACTGGTAATGTCTTAATCCTGTGTTCTGTCTTCATCTTTCAGAACTGTAGTCAAGCAGTCTGACATTTGCAGAATGAGGTTCCCGGGGTGTGAATTTGAGGATGCCATCCCATGCAGTGGGCCAATTTGTCCTCTGGGTATCTCTGTCCGTTCAGTTTAGAAACCCTGATTCAGACTGAAGTTCAAAGAGGGTAGTGCAGGGTAGCATCACTAACTTCACCCTCTAGGGACCTCATTTTGCAGATAATAGTCTGCTTATTTTCTGGCTTTCCTGTGGTTAGCAAAGTGGAAAAAAATTCGACCAGATCGTGAGTCGGTTATGATCCAGTTAAAATTGTCTGTCTACTTTTCTCCCAGCAAAACTGTAGAAAAGCAATAAACCACGCTATTTGGTGTTTTTCCCGCGTTTGCCAAACTCCAACTTGGGCGATTAATTCCTGTCCGGGCTGTCCCCAGTACTCAACCCTCATTGTGTTATGTATGTACCTGGGAACAACCTCCACAACAGTGTTGAAAGTATTATCCCTCAAATGACAACCCTTCACCTAACATGAAAAGCAGACGACACTTGCAAACAAAATTCTTGAATAACTAATTTTTTCCATTTTTTGTCTCAATAACATAGGTTATGACCCCCTCATTGGAAAGAGCTTGAGCCATTCCAATAAGGGCTCATAACCTATGTTTTTGAGATAGAAAATGAACAAATAATGTAAATTAATTGGCGATTTTTGAGAATAGCGCTGGCCGGTTTTGGCCATTACGTTGGGTAAAGGGTTATAAGTTACAGGGCATTTAGTTGCCAGATACAATGTCATATACGGCTCAGAGAAAAGAATATTAGGTAAGGCTTTGTGCCTCACCTAATATTGTTTTCTCTTCACCGCATATGACACTGCATCTGCCAACTAAATCCCTGTAACGTATTTTGTGCGCCCGGCATGCTAAAATGTCATTGGGAAAGTTAACTCAACGAATAGTTAAATGATGCGCACTTCTCGAAAAATGTAAACAAAGCAGACGATATTTACATACGCAACAAGGGGAGTAATTTTGCTTCCATATTCTAATAAATCACTTGTGCCTTGTTTTATAACCGCCAATGTTTTGGGCTGGTTTGGCATTTTATTGTAACAGTTTCATTCAATCAAATGCAATGTTTATATGACGGGCTATTTTATATGGTGGGTCTTCTGTACGACTACCCTGCAGCATGTACGTACTTGTAAATTAAAAGCTGAGGCATGTGGATATAATGATGAAACAAAATGGCTGACAGGCACGTAATATTAAATTAATATTGGGTGCTTTTCAGTCATCCTGAACCTAATATTGCGGAGTCTATGTCTCTTAGTAACTTCATTTCTAATGGATCTACTATGGGAGACCACCTGTCTTGAGAGACCACCTGTCGTGAGAGACCACTGTGACATGGTACCAACTTGTATTTTTATGCCATAATGGACCTGTCTTGAGAGACCGCCCCTTTGAAGACTGAAACCATGACAACAATTTTTTACCTGTTCTGGAATTGGAAAATTCATTGTGGATATAAACTCTTAATTGGGTTTCAATTGCTATTAAGTTACATAACTCATTACAGACTGAGATGTTTTTATAAGACCCACATGAAAAGATTAGGATTATTGCTGAATAAACAATTTCATACATACCTGAAATGTGACAGATAGGATTATAAAAATAAATTTGTGTTGAAAATCTTCAATGAAGATTTTCAACACTAATTTATTTTTATAATTTTTATAACAGTCATTTCAATTTGTTACAAAAACTTCATAAAAAAGAACAACTACAAAGTAATTACAAAAGTCCATTTCTGAATTTTGTGGTTGGTTATTCACTGACTTGAGAAAACCTTAAACCTGTTATGAGAGACCACCTGTCTTGAGAGACCACCTTTGTGTGGCCCAAAGGGTGGTCTCTCAAGACAGGTTCTACTGTACTGCATATTGTTAAATGGATGAGTCTATGTCGGATTTGTAAGGAGGTTCAGTGAAAATTTAATTTTGTTGCCTGATAGGATTCTAGGATTAAATTATCACTGATTCTTTTGTCCAGTTGGGGTGCGGTGGCGCAATAGGTAGAGGTAGAGGTGCAGGCTGCACTCCGAGAAGACCTCGGTTCGAATCCCACCTGCGACAACCACGTTGTGTCCTTGGGCAAGACACTTCACCCCCATTGCCCATGTGGGGGCACGATGGCATTATGTACTAAGGTGTTCTGCACGTCGATGGTGCACTGTCTTCAACCAATCCTAACCCTCATTGTGTGGACATGGTATGTTGGGGAGCTGACAGTTGCTCACCATTACTCGGTGGTTCTTTCTGGGTACTCCGGCTTCCTCCAGCCGTAAAACTGTCGAGGTCATGATTAGCCATTTTGCAGAAATGTGACCTTAAACACCAATAAATAAATAAATATTCTGTCCAGTTATTTTTTTTTATTTGGGTTTAACAACACTTTTGACAGCAAGAGTCACCTCCTGCATACCAGAAAATAAGTGGTCAGACAAGGACAATGTCGGGTACAAAAAGGCCAATGTCAGACTGAGGTTTAAAATCATCAGTCAAAATGTCTGATGCCAAAATTATTAATGAAGTTCAGTGATCAGAACATCATGCATGCTGGAAATCATGCACGTAACTAGCAAGCCTAAAATTAATGATGATTGTGATTTCTGGTCCTGGCAAGTTGGGATGTGTAAAGAAAGTGACTGTACAGCTCATCAGTATTAACACCATGTGAAGAAATACGATTTGACATGGCCAGACTTGTATCTAAATTATGTTTGAAGAGTAATTCAGTTCCAATTCAGAAACCAATCATACCTTGTTTGGCAGGGCTCAATGCTCTGCCAAACAAGGTATGGCTGGATGAATTCTGAGCAGTTTTAAGATGAGGGTCCATGTATACCCGAAACACATTATTTTGAATACTCAAACTCCATTGGTCCTGCGTCCCGCCTCTGCCCCTTTTTGTAAGCGCATTGCGCATCTTCTGTCCCAACCCAATGGGATTATAACGCAGGCCTGCCCCCGAACCAGGGAAGTTCGGGTCTTCTTTCAAAGACGACCTACCAAACAGAGACAGCCTGAGGCAGATTATACTTGCCAGTGAAGACCATCACTCAATA
Source organism: Pictodentalium vernedei (assembly GCA_031216915.1). NCBI lineage: Eukaryota > Metazoa > Mollusca > Scaphopoda > Dentaliida > Dentaliidae > Pictodentalium > Pictodentalium vernedei. Next base: position 852,537,371 of record CM062296.1, on the reverse strand, counting down.
TCATCTCCAAAGTGGCAGACTATACTTGCCTGAAAACCCAGATGGACTGCACCCTCGGGAGAGGTAGTACCTTTGTGAGAGGACCCAACCTCCCACACTGGTCCTCACCCGAGGGTTCAACCGACATCAGTCAATGAGGCCATCATGCTGCAACCGGAGACACCTGCCGAGTACCAGAACCTTTTCCTCCTTCAACACGCCTAGACTTGTGAAAAACTATCATATACAGTCACTGAGGGTCGAAAGGGGCCTGCTCCCCAAAACCGTCCCTGCGCGCCTTCGGTGTGTGAAACCATTTTCGTTCATTTTGAAATATGTCAGATGTCATTCTCAAATGACAGACTTGATTCATTTGGTGTCTGACGTTTTGTCTGGAAGAGCAATGAAAATTATTTTCAGGCTTGACCTTATGTTGGACAGTTTTACAGGTGGAGGACAGCAGAGTACCCGTAGAGAACCACCAAGCAACTATCCGACTCCTCAATGTACTAACTATACACAAGCAGGGTTAGCATTGGATGAAGACAAGTGCACCATCGATGTGCCGTATGGCTTAGTACACATCGTCTCCATGCCACCGCATGGGCAATTGGGATTAAGTGTCTTTTCCAAGGACACAACGTGGCTGCCGCAGATGGGATTTGAAGTGAGGACCTCTCAGCTTACATCTCTTCCTACTGAGCCACCATGCCCCCCCCCCCCCCCCCCCCCCCCCCCCTTCTATCAAGTTACAGTACAGCTGCCGTGGACTGGTCACTTTCTATGGGTGGGAAATATTTCCACGGACGCAATAATATTAGATTCCAAACACTAATTACAGGAATAAGCATAAAAAAAATTTAATTAATGAAGCACCGGTTACAAGCCGGTGCTTCATTAATTAAAATTTTCCTGCAGATAATTTTTATTAGCTGGTAAACACCTGTGTGGATATCACTACCCACACTTGGATTACAATCAGACAACGGTCAACGGCGACTGTAATGTATGTGTTTTGTTGTTGATATACAGCCTGCATACTCCCAAAATTAGAGTGTACTGGTTATAACGGCTGTAAGGATTTACTCATAACATTTTACATTTTTGAAGGTGAGGCATGAAGGCTATGAAATGTTAATTTTTTTGTTCTATACTAGATGCCAAGTATTTTGACATGAACTTTTTATTGAATCACATTCTTCTCATATATGTCTAGTCAAATTGGAACATTAGGACACAGATTTCAGTGTCAGCTATAAATCCAAGAAAGACACAGGTACAGTTAAAACTAGAACTCCTGTCACGAACTGTGCACTTATCTAGGCTTAACTGCGTGTAGGAATTGCGCTCAATTGCCATATCGAATGGCACCCAAAGCATGGCAGGTTCTCCTGGTTACTCATAGTAAACACAGGCAATGTTTCTGCCAATGGACTTCCGGGTTATCCGGAGGTCCATTGGCTGAAACATTGCTTGTGCACAGGCCATATGTACATAATTTGATATCCTTACTATGGTCATAACGCGTAGATTAACGCGCATATCGACGTGCTATGTGTGCGCATTTCATGACAGGACTTCTAGTTTTAACTGTATCCACTTGCAGTCAATAAAACAGTGGTGGATCAAGAATTCTCAAAATCAAACTGTTGATCAAAGAAGGACCCCCCCCCCCCATAAATTGCATAGAGAGATTCATGCCAAATATTAATCATTTTAGATTTTCCATTTCTTTCCTGACAGCAGCAGCATGGCATTTAAACTCCAGAATTTTCGCTTCGAAAATTTTCCTCTGCAAATAGAAAACAAGTTATCTCCATAAATATGTGACACCTTACATGATCAAGTTGTAATGGTTACTCAAAACTAAGGCTGTCACGATTATGAATTTTCATAATCGATTATTTTGTCATAAAAATCGACGGTTATTCGATTATTTATGGTTAATATTTCTGTCTCGTTTCCTAGAACTTCATCTATGAAATAACTTGGGAGGCGTTAAAAATTAAAATATCCTAATCGTAAATGAAGCAAACGAACACCAAACCTTGAAAAAATTTGACAAAACAGAGTCTACATCGCATAGATTCAAACTTCAAATCATAGAAAAATGCATACTAAACTCACTAATGGCCCCATCCGCGCTCAATGCGTAATGATTATGAATTTAGCCTCAGGGAATGTCAAGTCAACAAAGCTTTACACGTGGAAATGAAACTTCCGGTTGCAGTATGTCGGATAACAAAATAAATCATCATACTTTAAAAATAAATAACATGGCATTTTGAAGTTTTTCCCCTCTTTACTTTCCGTATGTTAAAATTGCTTATCAAGTATCAAATTGATATACAACCTCGTAACAACGTTGATGTTTTTTTGGCAGGTCACATGACTCACATCAAAGGAATGAGAAGTATTGGGAACTGAGTGATCACGCATACGATGATGACTGGGTTTCGGCTAACTTAACTCACGTGGTGCAGCGACTTGAAGCTATATATTGGTTTTATGTTTTAACCCTGTTCACACACACATTTGTTGTCGAAATAGGTCCTTTATGTGAAACAATAGCTTGTGAATCAATATTTCCCCTTTGTTTAACAAAAAGATATGACAGCACATGTCCAGTCAAATAATCGATCATTGAAAAAAATCGTCGATTATGACCTCAATCGACGGTTGATCGATTTTTCGATCATTCGTGACAGCCTTACTCAAAACTTATCAATAATCAATCCACCATTATTGGGACACTGCAATTATTTGAAATTCAAATTCTTGATTTGGCCTCCCAATTTGATTTGTTTCTGAATTGTGGACATGTGATCAAACTGAACTGGTCATGATTAACGATTGTGTCAAATGTTTCAAGTTTCTGTCTATTTGACATATCGGGAAAGTTGGGGAAACAAGTCAAAACATTTTATATACCATATAAGCTAACTCATATTTATGTACAACCAAGCCTGAATATAATCAACCTGTCATTTGCAAAATGAGGTTCGCTGTGGGTGAATTTGCCGATGCTATTCCCAACAGTGGGCCAATTTATCCTCTAGGTACATCTTTCTGTTTTTGCTTGAGACCTTGATTCAGACTGAGGTTCACGGAGGGTACATTTTGTGATGCTACCCTGCTGTGCAGTGTAGCATCATCAAATTCACCCTCTGGGACCCTCATTTTGCAGATGACAGTCTGCTTATATTCAGACTTGTTACAGTACAACTAAGGTGATGATAGCCCCCTTCCCTATAACAGTTTTTGAGTGAACAGAACACGATTCATCACACATAATGCACAGATTTATTTATTTATTGGTGCTTAAAGCCACATCAGCAGCTAAGTAGGGACCGATCAGGACTATTTAAAATACGCTCTAGCCTCGGAGCCTATTTTTTCAATTCATGCGCCAGATTTCAACTTACGGAGTCACACTGCTGTTTGTAACACGCACAGCAAGTATGTAATAGCTCTCATCATTTTCATTTAGTACACTATAGCAAACATTAATCTTCACTGTGGTTTCTGATCAAGTCTTGGCTGCCTATTTAGGCATTTAGGATCAGAAACCACAGTGAAGATTAATGCTTGGTAATTAAGACTTGAAGTATTAACTTAAGCACTCTACAACAATGATAAATGATAATCATATATATAATACATGTAAGAGTGTCTCTCTCGATTATCCATCGAAAGAATATCAAAATATGATTTGAGAAGTTATGCGCCAACTGAGAAGCCTATTTCTGAGATTTAAGAGCCAGGTCCTGATGTTTCAGAACCAAATACACACTGGCGCATGCCCAGGTCGGTCCCTGTCACCACAACCATAGTTTATGATTACGCTGCACAGTTTCACTGATTCATGGTTTAAAGGTGCATTACATACTTATTGATTAGAATATCTATAACTGAAACAAAAGAATATCTATATCTTTGATTGATGGAACATCACATTGCATCAACGGTAGCCTGTGCGCAAACTTTCCCAAAAGCTGATAAACAAACAGCCCTTAATGGCATTGAAATCCTTACAGAATTAGACTGGTGATCTGAGAGTTTGTAGGAGGGGGGTCGGAAAATAAAAATGAAAGTGTCAATGACACTGTAGCTCAACTTGTCAAGACAAAGACATGTACATGTATAGTATGTGACACAGCAATGACAAACATCTAGGTAATGACCTGATAACAAAGATACATATAAAGTATTGTAACGGTCTGTACATAAATACTGACCGTTGCCTGTAACAAACGTATAGGTAAAGTATTGTAAAGGTGGGTGACAGTCAGATGCTAAACTAGAAAAAATCTTTTGAGTCCCAGAGTGGGTCTGACTGAACCCCAAAATATTTGTTCTCATAGCACAGTGATAACAAAGGCACCCCAAAACACACTCATTCCTGTCCCAAGGTGAAAACAAAGGTACCCAAGAAGTTTCGTGAAGATCAGTTCACAAATATGAGCTGTGTAGAAGTTGTGACAAAAAACTGATTGGACCTAATTTCGGTACAAAATGGCCACTGGCAGCCATCTTGAATTCTGGACTGCACCCAGAAAAACTCGTTCTCATCCCAAGGAGATAACAAAGGTACCCAAGAAGTTCTGTGAAGATCTGTTCATAAATACAGCCTCTAGCCCGAGCCGTATTGACATGTGCACTTACAGTGTATAAGTAGCACTGAATAAATCAAAGTTCATCTAATTTGCATAATTTCTGCACGAGAAAAAAACCCGTACTATATGTGATGTATTCCATGTTACTAAACATTCATACAAAAATATATTCAAATCAGAACTTTCATACAGAAGTTCTGCACAAAAGACTGATTGCACTAATTTTGTTACAAAATGGCTGCTGGTGGCCATCTTGAATTTTGGACCGGACCCAAAAACACTCGTTCTCATCCCACGGTGATAACAAAGGTACCCAAGAAGTTTCGTAAAGATCGGTTCATAAATACGGCCTCTAGCCTTCGCCGTATATTGAAGTTGTGTACAAAAAACTGATTAGACCTAATTTCGGTACAAAATGGCCACTGGCAGCCATCTTGAATTTTGGACCGCACCCAGAAACACTCGTTCTCATCCCAAGGTGATAACAAAGGTACCCAAGACGTTCTGTGAAGATCGGTTCATAAATACAGTCTCTAGCCCGAGCCGTATTGACATGTGCACTTACAGTGTATAAGTAGCACTGAATAAATCAAAGTTCATCTAATTTGCATAATTTCTGCACGAGAAAAAAACCCGTATTATATGTGATGTATCCCATGGTACTAAACATTCACACAAAAAATTATTCAAATCAGCGCTTTCATATGGAAGTTCTGTGCAAAAATCTGATTGCACCAAATTTGGTACAAAATGGCTGCCATCGGCCATCTTGAATTTCGGACCGGACCCCAAAACACTCGTTCTCGTCCCACGGTGATAACAAAGGTACCCAAGGAATTTCGTAAAGATCGGTTCATAAATACGGCCTCTAGCCCGAGCCGTATTGGCATTTGCACTTACAGTGCTGAAAGTAACACCAAAAAACATCAAAGTTAGTCTAATTTGCATAATTTACGCACGAGAAAAAAACCTGTATTATATGTGATGTATCCCATGGTACTAAACATTCATACAAAAAATTATTCAAATCATAGCTTTCATATGGAAGTTCTGTACAAAAAACAGATTTCTGCATCGTCGGTACAAAATGGCGGCTGGCAGCCATCTTGAATTTCGGACCAAACCCCAAAACACTCGTTCTCGTCCCACGGTCATAACAAAGGTACCCAAGAAGTTTCGTAAAGATCGGTTCATAAATACGGCCTCTAGCCCGAGCCGTATCCAATTGTAGACGGACAGACGGACGACAGGCCATGGCATAAGCTCAAATTTGGCTTCGCCAAAGTTGAGCTAAAAATGAATTATGATTTCTGTGTGTTTCTCTGAACAGTTTGGCTGCTTCAGTAGGGGTAACCTTAAGCATGGTAGTAAAATTAAGTGATCATGAAAATTAAAAAATTGGTCAGAATTTTGTTTTTTAAAATGTGTATTAATTCTGCCTCAACAGTAAAAACCAGTGTTCAAGCTGGCTCAACATTTTAATGTGCTATATCATAGTGAAAATAATGCATAGATACTGGCACAAAGCGACTACGATCAAACAAAGGTCAATATCCTCATCTGATTTCTGCAATGTTTGAAAAATTCACACTGTTGTCATGACGCCCTTATCTTTGTAGTACATTTAGTATTACATAAAGATGTAAACACAGATTTTTGTGTGTGCATGATGCAAGCTTGGCTGTGAAACAGGCTTTGAATTTCCAGTTCCCACATGACTTTTGCAATGTCTTCTGATAAAATACATGGTCTCTTGAGTGTAACTAGGTGTCATCTGCAATGCCAAAGCATTGCAGATGCACCTTGTTGCAATCAAGAGATGCGATGAAATTTTCCAGACAATGCGCAGAGCCAGAGAGAGTGAATTATTCTTTGAAGAAACCACTGCAATCGGTTCCATTTCTGAACAATGACCATGTCATCGCAGCAACTGCACAATATAGTGAAAATGGGGAGTCGCAAACATTATCATTCAGCCGATTCGATTTTTTGAGAAAAGAATCGATTCAAGGTCAAATTTCCAATTTACAGGGCCTCAGTCCATATCCATGTTATAAAATCAAATTTTTTATGACCATATGTTACAAAATTGCACTGACAATGGACACACCGAAGTAATCATGGGCACGTTGATTCTGGGCTCTGAAAGTTATTGAATTACACCAAGGGGATCGACATTCCTTCTGTGTAGGCCTGGAATCATTTTTGGTGCATTTTAAACCATTTGGGCCAAATTTTGCATTTTTTGGATCCCATGTTAACAAATGGGGTTAATGTTTTATTTATACAAAGTTTCAGAGATCCAAAGTCATTAGATCCCAATGAGATATTTGTTATAGTTCTTTAGTGCACATTAAATTCTTTGGACAATTACATCCAGGATCCAATTTATACTACACATAAAATGAAAGTGTCAATGACACTGTAGCTCAACTTGACAAACTTGAACTTGGTAAGTTATAAATGAAATAGCAAAATTGAAGAAGATCATTGGTATCAATGTCATTTTTTTTGCCAGTGGCAACATTTTTTGACAGAAACCGAAGAAAATCGATAGCTCCCATCTAGAGGCCTCCCCAAACAAGCATGCCAGGTTTCAAAGCAATCCGATCATAAATGTGCCCTGTAGGGTGTACAAAAGGGAAATATTGTGGTCTGACTAGACTAAATTCTAAGAACGTTGGCCGTGGCAACATTTTTTGACGGAAATGGAAGAAAATCGATAGCTCCCATCTAGAGGTCACCTTAAATAAGCATACCAGGTTTTAAAGCAATCTAATCATAAATGTGCCCTGTAGGGTGAGCCAAAGGGAAATATTGTGGTCTGACTAAACTAAGTTCTAAGAATGTTGGCTGCGGCAACATTTTTTGATGGAAATTGAAGAAAATCGATAGCTCCCATCTAGAGGTCACCCCAAACAAGCATGCCAGGTTTCAAAGCAATCCGATCATAAATGTACCCTGTAGGGTGTGCCAAAGGGAAATATTGAGTCTTCTGACTAAACTAAGTTCTAAGAACGTTGGCCGCGGCAACATTTTTTGACAGAAATTGAAGAAAATCGATAGCTCCCATCTAGAGGTCTCTCCAAACAAGCATACCAGGTTTCAAAGCAATCTGATCATAAATGGGCCCTGTAGGGTGTGCCAAAGGGAAATATTGAGGTCAGACTAAACTAAGTTCTACGAACGTTGGCCGTGGCAACATTTTTTGCCGGAAATTGAAGAAAATCTATAGCTCCCATCTAGAGGTCACCCTAAATAAGCATACCAGGTTTCAAAGCAATCAAATCTTAAATGTGCCCTGTAAGGTGTGCCAAAGGGAAATATTGTGGTTTGACTAAACTAAGTTCTAAGAACGTTGGCCGCGGCAACATTTTTTGCCGGAAATTGAAGAAAATCGATAGCTCCCATCTAGATATCACCCCAAACAAGCATGCCAGGTTTCAAAGCAATCCGATCATAAATGTACCCTGTAGGGTGTGCCAAAGGGAAATATTGAGTCTTCTGACTAAACTAAGATCTAAGAACGTTGGCTGCGGCAACATTTTTTGACAGAAATTGAAGAAAATCGATAGCTCCCATCTAGAGGTCTCCCCAAACAAACATACCAGGTTTCAAAGCAATCTGATCATAAATGTGCCCTGTAGAGTGTGCCAAAGGGAAATATGGAGGTCTGACTAAACTTAGTTCTTCGAACGTTGGCCGTGGCAACATTTTTTGCCGGAAATTGAAGAAAATCGATAGCTCCCATCTAGAGGTCACCCTAAATAAGCATATCAGGTTTCAAAGCAATCAAATCATAAATGTGTCCTGTAGGGTGTGCCAAAGGGAAATATTGTGGTTTGACTAAACTAAGTTCTTAGAACGTTGGCCGCGGCAACATTTTTTGACGGAAAATGAAGAAAATCGATAACTCCCATCTAGAGGTCACCCCAAACAAGCATACCAATTTTCAAAGTAATCTGATCATAAATGCGACCTGTGAGGTGTGCCAAAGGAAATTGTGGACGTACGTACTAACGTACTAACATACTAACGTACTAACGTACGTACGTACGCCGACGGACGAGAAGTGATGGCAATAGCTCAGCTTGACTTTGTCAAGTTGAGCTAAAAATTATGTCTCCGAGATGTCATTTAAATCATTGCAGGCTTGCCATTTTGAAACAAGAAGGTCTAAAGAGCCAATAATTGCTAACCTGGCAGACCTACATGTACATACAACAAGAGGCCCCAGGGGGCCTGAGGCGCTCACCTGACATGGTAGCCTAAATATCAAACCAGGGACTTGACTTGAATAAGCTGCATACGCCCCTCCTAAGAAAAGCATATATCAACTAGATGAAGCGATTGTGCCCATTCAATTCACAGGGTTTTCCTTCTATTTTCAGTTCCTGCACTTTTACGCCCCAAAATTGAGATAAACGCATAAAAAACAGATTTTTTTCCCAAACAAAATATTTTCAGCCTAGATTTTTTTTTTCTTCTTAAAATGCATAAAAAACAAATGAAAGTGTCAATGACACTGTAGCTCAACTTGTCAAGACAAAGACATGTACATGTATAGTATGTGACACAGCAATGACAAACATCTAGGTAATGACCTGATAACAAAGGTACATATAAAGTATTGTAACGGTCTGTACATAAATACTGACCGTTGCCTGTAACAAATGTATAGGTAAAGTATTGTAAAGGTGGGTTACAGTCAGATGCTAAACTAGAAAAAAATCTTTGAGTCCCAGAGTGGGTCTGACTGAACCCCAAAATATTTGTTCTCATAGCAGTGATAACAAAGGCACCCCAAAACACACTCGTTCCTGTCCCAAGGTGAAAACAAAAGTACCCAAGAAGTTTTGTGAAGATCAGTTCATAAATACGAGCTGTATAGAAGTTGTGACAAAAAACTGATTGGACCTAATTTCGGTACAAAATGGCCACTGGCAGCCATCTTGAATTTTGGACCGTACCCAGAAACACTCATTCTCACCCCAAGGTGATAACAAAGGTACCCACGAAGTTTTGTGAAGATCGGTTCATAAATACAGCCTCTACCCTGAGCCGTATTGACATGTGTGCTTACATTGTGTAAGTAGCACTGAATAAATCAAAGTTCATCTAATTTGCATAATTTCTGCACGAAAAAAAAAAAAACCCTTACAATATGTGATGTATTCCATGTTACTAAACATTCATACAAAAATTTATTCAAATCAGAACTTTCATACAGAAGTTCTGTACAAAAGACTGATTGCACTAATTTTGGTGCAAAATGGCTGCTGGTGGCCATCTTGAATTTCGGACCACACCCCAAAACACTCGCTCTCATCCCACGGTGATAACAAAGGTACCCAAGAAGTTTCGTAAAGATTGGTTCATAAATATGGCCTCTAGTCTGAGCTGTATAGAAGTTGTGTAAAAAAAACTGATTAGACCTAATTTCGGTACAAAATGGCCACTGGCAGCCATCTTGAATTTTAGACCGCACCCAGAAACACTTGTTCTCGTCCCAAGGTGATAACAAAGGTACCCAAGACATTTCGTGAAGATCAGTTCATAAATACAGACACTAGTCTGAGCCGTATTGACATGTGTACTTACTGTGTGTAAGTCGCAATGAAAAAATCAAAGTTCATCTAATTTGCATAATTTCTGCACGAGAAAAAAACCTGTATTATATGTGATGTATCCCATGGTACTAAACTTTCATAAAAAAATTATTCAAATCAGCGCTTTCATATGGAAGTTCTGTGCAAAAATCTGATTGCACCTAATTTTGTACAAAATGGCTGCCATCGGCCATCTTGAATTTCGGACCGGACCCCAAAACACTCGTTCTCGTCCCACGGTGATACCAAAGGTACCCAAGAAGTTTCGTAAAGATCGGTTCATAAATACGGCCTCTAGCCCAAGCCGTATCGGCATTTGCACTTACAGTGCTGAAAGTAACCTCCAAAAACATCAAAATTAGTCCAATTTGCACAATTTACGCACAAGAAAAAAACCTGTATTATATGTGATGTATCCCATGGTACTAAACATTCATACAAAAAATTATTCAAATCAGAGCTTTCATATGGAAGTTCTGTACAAAAAACAGATTTCTGCATTGTCGGTACAAAATGGCGGCTGGCAGCCATCTTGAATTTCGGACCGCACCCAAAAACACTCGTTCTCGCCCCACGGTCATAACAAAGGTACCCAAGAAGTTTCGCAAAGATCGGTTCATAAATACGGCCTCTAGCCCGTGCCGTATCCAATAGTTGATGTACGGACAGACGGACGACGGGCCATGACAAAAGCTCAAATTTGGCTTCGCCAAAGTTGAGCTAAAAACTAATTTCCGGATTTTGGTCCAAAAAAGTCCCACCCGGCCCCCAAATTTTCAGTGTAAAAAAAAAAAAATTTTTATCTTAAAATTGACCGAAACGCATAAAAAACAAAAAAAAAATCTGGATTTTGGTCCAAAACTTTCTAGGTCCCACCCGGACCTCAATTTTTCAGTGTAAAAAAAAATAATTTTTTTTTTGTCTTAAAATTGACCGAAATGCATAAAAAACAAAAAAAAATTTCCGGATTTTGGTCCAAAATTTTCCAAGTCCCACCCAGACCCCAAATTTTCAGCCTAAATATGACCCTAGGAACTTGGCTTCTCTTAAACAAACTTGAGTCTATACACCTCAAATGGAAGCTGCATACCACATATCAAGTCTACTGCATTTTGGCCCCATCCATCCTCAATATGAGCTCCAACTTAATTTGAAGAAAAATCAAAATGCCCCTATATAACTAACTCTCCCATGAAATTTCATTAAAAGGTGGACAGTGGTTTGGGAGAAAAAGACACAAACACCAACTTCATGATGTACGACGCACAAAAAGTGATCAGAATAGCTCACCCTGACTTTCCGTCAGGTGAGCTAAAAATGTCCATAGGATCACCGATCCAATGTCGAGTTGTGACAGCACAAAAGTGGGTTTAATCATTATCAACTTATCATCCGGAAACCAATTGTTTACAATTTACTATGTGAAGGGTTACTGTGACCTTGACCTTGACCTTTGACCTAGTGATTCCGAAATAAATAGGGCTCTTTCTTGCACCAATGCCAACCAACCTATGAAGTTTCATGAACGTAGGTGGAATCATTGTCAAATTATCATCTGGAAACCAATTGTTTACGATTTATTATGTTCAAAGTCACTGTGACCTTGGCCTTTGACCCAGTGAGTCCAAAATAAATAGGGGTATTCCACTCACCTAGGTAAACCTACCTATGAATGTGACCCAAACCATTATCAAGTTATCGTCCGGAAACCAATTATTTACAATTTACTATGTTGAAGGTCACTGTGACCTTGGCCTTTCACCTAGCAGGTCCAAAATGAATAGGGTTCTTCCTCTCACTGATGCCAACCTACCTATGAAGTTTCATGAACGTGGGTACATTATCAAGTTATCATGCGGAAACCAATTGTTTACGATTTACTATGTTGAAGGTCACTGTGACCTTGACCTTTCATGTAGTGAGTCCAAAATAAATAGAGTTCTTCCTCTCACTGATGCCAACCTAACTATGAAGATTCATGAACATGGGTCGAACCATTATCAAGTTATCATCCGGAAAACAATTGTTTTGATTTACTGTGTTGTGGGTCACTGTGACCTTGACCTTAGACCTAGTGAGAATAAATAGGGTTCTTCCTCTCACGAAGGCCAGCCTACATATGAAGATTCATGAATGTGGGTTGAACCGCAGTCAAATTATCATCTGGAACCCAATTGTTTACAATTTACTATGTTCAAGGTCACTGTGACCTTGACCTTTGACCAAGCAAGTCCAAAATCAATAGGGTTCTTCCTCTCACCGGTACCAACCTACCTATGGAGTTTCATGACAATGGGTTGAACCACTATCAAGTTATCATCCGGAAACCAATTGTTTATGCCCACCCAACCATTCATCAAACTATAAGTCGAGTTTGGCTTCGTCACAACTCGGCTAAAAATGCAATTTCTCACAGGGTTTACATGGTAACTATGGTAACTATGAGCCACAATTGCGGTAATGTTTGCAACACGATCAACATTACATGAGGATCATCGGTAGAGGGTATCCCTGTCAGCAAACATGTGAAGTTTCAAAACATTTGGCCATGCAGTTTCAGAGGAGAAGAATTTTCAAAATTGATCATTTAGAATCAAAGAAAGCCTCTGGTTAGTGCTGTGTGGTTTACCAAATTTACGGTATGGTTTCCGTATTATACCGCTTATTTCGGTATTTACATTTTTCTGGGAAATTGACAGAAAGTCAACTCATCAAGGTGGATTGTAAATGTAAAAGATTGTGGGCCGCATCTTTTGATCAAAATGATAAGAAAACGCGCAAATGTGAACTTTGAGAGCGACAGGTAGACAGTAGATGCTGCGAATACATCGGAGAAGAAATAAAAACAAGAGGCCCCAAGGGGCCTTAATCGCTCACCGGCCAAAGTGGTTCCAAGAAGTATTTGGGGGTCACATTCAGTTAGACATGGTTCATCAACACTACAAAGAAATGAAGTCATGAGAGACAAATTTTATGGAAAAACACTAAGGAATGGATTTGAACAACCCTTAACCTAACATCCCCTACAGTTAAAACTAGAAGTCCTGTCATGAAATGCGCACAAATAGCACGCTGATATGCGCGTTAATGTACGTGTTACGGTCCAAGTAAAGTTATCAACTTCTGTACATATGGCCTGTGCACAAGCAATGTTTCAGCCAATGGACCTCCGGGTAACCCGGAGGTCCATTGGCAGACACATTGCATGTGTTTGCTATGAGTAACCAAGAGAACCTGCCGTGTTTTGGAGATATGGCAATTGCACGCAATTCCAACACGCAATTAAGCCTAGATAAGCGCACTATTCGTGACAGGACTTCTAGTTTTAACTGTACCCCACCCCTGCCCATTGAGACCAAATATTAAGCCAAGGACTCAAATTGAACAAACTTGAATCTGATCCCCCCCTTGAGATGTCATATACCAAACAGGAAAGAATTCTGCCTGGTGGATATGAAGAAGGTTTTTAAAGAAATCACCTCGCATTGCACCAAGTTGAACTTTGGGCTCAAACAGGGAGCCAAAATATTAACCCAAGGTCCCGATTTGAACAAACTTGAATCTGACCCACCTAGAGATGTATACCAAATATGAAAGGATTCTGATTGATGGATCTGAAGAAGAAGATTTTAAAAGAAATTCCCTCATATTGCACTTAGTTAAAATTCAGGCTCCCATAGGTATCCCACATTAATAACCACGGGATCAGGTTTGAACAAACTTGAGTCTTACCCTCCAAGCGATGTTGTCTACCATATTGCACTAAGTTAAAATTCAGGCTTCTATAGGGAATCCAAATATTAACCGTGAACCCCCCCCCCCCTAGAGATGATGTATACCAAATATGAGAAGATTTTTAAAGAATATTCCATGCATTGCTCAAAGTTAAAATTTGGGCCCAAATATTAATCCAGCGACTCGATTTGAACAAACTTGAATCTGACCCCCCTATAGATGTTGTATACCAAACATGAAAGGATTCTGAATGGTGGATCGAAAGAAGATTTTTAAAGAAATTTTCTCAAATTGCACAAAGTTAAACTTTGGGCTCCAAAAGAGAGCCCAAATACCAACTCAGGGACCCGATTTAAACAAACTTGAATCTGATCCCCCTATAGAGATGTTGTACACCAAATATGAAAGCATTCTGACAGGTGGATCTGAAGAAGAAGATTTTTAAAGAAATTTCCTCATATTTCAGTAAGTTAAAATCTGAGCTCCTACAGGGAGCCCAATTATTAACCCAGGGACTGGATTTGAACAAACTTGAATCTGACCCCCCTACAGATGTTGTATACCAAACATGAAAGGATTCTGACTGGTGGATCTGAAGAAGAAGATTTTTGAAGAAATTTCCTCAAATTGCACCAAGTGAAACTTTGGGCTCCAATAGAGAGCCCAAATCTTAACCCACCCAGGGACTCGATTTGAACAAACTTGAATCTGCCCCCCCCCCTCCTAAAGACGTTGTATAACAAATATGAAAAGATTCTGACTGGTGGACTGGTGGATCTGAAGAAGATTTTTTGGAATTTTTGAAAAGAATTATGGGTGCTATCAGAGTTATGCTCCTTCTGGTGCCCCCTGTGGGCGCGGCAAGTTTATTTGTACAAATTTGAATTGACATATAAGGAACATGCACACAAAATTTGGTTCAATTTGCTCAAGTAGTTTGTGAGGAGAAGTCAATAATGTAAAGTTCATGACGATGACGGATGCCGCGGCCGGACGACGACTGCCGCCGCTGGATGGCAAGTGATAAGTTAAGCTCCCTTCGGTGAGCTAAAAAGTGACTGCAGAAAAATGAAATATGGCAAGTTGTTAACTTGGTACTTCCGTTTCTGAAGAAATATGGCCCGGTTCAAGTGTTTCCAACATTCTGGCCGATTCGATATATTTTCTGGAAATTAAGACCACTGTGCAATTTATTCACAGCGGACATTGGGGGTCGGGTTGGTGGATGACTGGTTGACATTGGTGAGAAATAATCCACTGGTTTTGAAAATTCAATACATTGACAACTTGTCATACAAACGTTAATACTGCCAGTGGTTATCAAGTCCCGGCAATTTTTTATAGCATTTCGTTCAATTCAGCATTAATATTTTAAGTTGCGGTTACTTTTAACAACTGATCATTTTATTAATATACAAGCCCCCAAACTTTAACACCCGATCATCTGCTTTATATTCCTTCCAATAAATAATTTATACTGCACACACGTGGGAAAGACGTGACTGACCTTAATTTTTAAGGTATATTAAAAATGATGAACAGAAGCCAACAGGTGGCATCAGATTTAGCATTATCAAACTTCATTTGGTCAATCGAGGTGCAACAAACGCTTCGAAAATAATTTGCTGTTATTGGTAAATAATTAATTTGTACATTTTTTCTCGAGGAAAATGAAAATTTCCCCTAATTTGTCATGCAAAATTGTGGATTATCTGGAATTTTCAGAAACGTGTATGAGGCCAAGAACCAGAAGTGAAGTTAGTAAACACAGATAGAGTGATTCCACTCAAAATCCCCAATAATTGTAACTTGATGTTTGTCATAAAACATGTTATTTTATATGTTTATCAAGGATGACAATGAAAGGTGGATGACACCATGTCATTGACACGTTGCATGATTGACAACGATTGCACAATCTTTTCACAACTGGGATTATCATAGAAAGATTAGTTACAGTTGAATTACTTCAATTTACTTGCATATTTGTGTGGATATTGGACACTTAAGCTGCAATTGCGGCCATGTTTGCAACCCGATCAACATTAAATGAAGATGATAGAGGGTGTCCCAGTCATCAAGCAAGTGAAGTTTCAACGCATTTGGCCCTGAGGATCGTTTGTCGAGGACCTCCTTTCGACCATTCCTGCCAAGTTTGATTCAAATTGGCTCAGTAGTTCCAGAGAAGAAGATGAAAATGTGATTTCCCATAGGCTTTTCTATAGTAACTATAAGTTGCAACTGCAGCCATTTTGCAACCCATTCAACATTACATGAGGATCGTTAGCAAAGGGTGTCTCGGTCATCAACCATGTGAAGTTTCAAAACATTTGGCCTTGCAGTTTCAAAGGAGAAGATTTTTGAAAATCCGCGAACAGAATCAAAGAATGCTTCTGGCGGGCATGTTTTTCATTTTCAACTGCGGGAACAAAATGGGGATTGTTTTATTTGTTTGTAGAGGACCTCCCATAGACCATTCCTGTAGTGTTGAAACAATTTGTCGACTAGTTGCAGTCGATTCAATTTTCGGAAAAATCGACTCTGAAATCTGCCAGTCGACTAGTCGATAAACTCAAAGATGAAGTCGTAAAATGCCAATAGTGGGGGTTAATGATTACAAACATCAGAAGATTCTGCTTCGTGGTGGACCTATTTTAAATTGCATTGAGAAGTGGATATCAATGCAATCATTGTCGTTTGTTGATGCCGATAATGTTACAACTTAGATTTCAGCAGCATTACAAGCACTGATTTCACCTAACCTAATAACTGGCATGCGCTGAAGAAAAATACTTTGATGTACAACTGCAAAGGTGCCGTTAATTCATGCAAGCATTCTGTCCCTCACCCAAGTTGCCCACACTTTTTAATTGATATAAAAAATAATGCCATTGCTCCATATTCTATGATATTACTGTACTGTACTGGTTTGGGTGCGAGCTGGCGAAGACCGGATATGAGGGTGAGGAAACTGTCCCGTCACAAAATTTGACCTGGGAGTTTTTAATTAATTGCACCGGGCGAATGGCAGCACACTTCAAACATTTTACAAATTCATGAAACTTTTGTTTTAACATCATTGGGTACTTTTTCCACTATACGGACAGAGGACTAGGAGGCACGCACTTCCCTCAGGGACCGACCTGGGCATGCGCCAGTGCGTATTTGGTTCTGAAACATCAGGACCTGGCTCTTAAATCTCAGAAATAGGCTTCTCAGTTGGCTCGTGACTTCTCTGATCATATTTTGATATTCTTTTGATGGATAATCGAGAGAGACACTCTTACATGTATTATATATATGATTATCATTTATCATTGTTGTAGAGTGCTTAAGTTAATACTTCAAGTCTTAATTACCAAGCATTAATCTTCACTGTGGTTTCTGATCAAGTCTTGGCTGCCTAAATAGGCAGCCAAGACTTGATCAGAAACCACAGTGAAGATTAATGTTTGCTATAGTCTACTAAATGAAAATGATGAGAGCTATTACATACTTGCAGTGTGTGTTACAAACAGCAGTGTGACTCCGTAAATTGAAATCTGGCGCATGAATTGAAAAAATAGGCTGCGAGGCTAGAGCGTATTTTAAATAGTCCTGATCGGTCCCTGTTCCCAGGTATCCTAATTTTTTTACTGAATAGTTAAAGCTATAATATGCATGATGTTTTAGAAAACTTAAAATACGAAAAGGAGAACAGCTACGTTCATGACTTTGACAAGGAAACTTTATCAAACACCTGTCAAACAAGTCATTAAACAAAAGGGTTATCAACTTACATGTAACAGTCTCTTATCACCTAATTTACTGAGACAATTATGTTTTCAACAGAAAAGCCGACAAGTCGATTCTGAATCGATTACTCCCGTTGCCTAGTCGACTTTGAAAAATAGGTAATCGTTTCAACACTACATTCCTGCCAAGTTTAGTTCACATCGGCTCAGCGGTTCCAGAGAAGAAGATGAAAATGTAAAAAGTTTATGGACAATGACTGATGCCAATTGATGGCAATAGCTCACATGGCCCTTTGGGACAGCCTGCCAGACAAGCTAAAAAAAACAGGGTAGCAAACAATTGTTCTGATAGATATGTAAGCAAGCAAACTGATCTCATGAACTATTTTTTATTGTTTTGCTTCACAAAAATCTTCTGAATGTCAAGTAAATTGTGCGTTCTCCATGGAATGCATTCATGCCAATCAACTGTTTTTAAACCTGTATTTGTTTTATACAAACCCTTCCACCCCACTAAGGGCCAATTGAGCACAAGGTTCTGTATGGATTCCAGGAAGAACTTCTTTCTCCATCCACCAATACTGTGGAAGAGGGGTTTGTAAAAATTCAAATGCTTCTTCCTGTGATAACAGATACTATTGTACGCAAAACTGAAATACCGGTACCGTATTTACTCTAAATATAGGGACACTCTATAATTTGGGACACACATTTTTTCCAGAAATTTTTTTTTTTTTTTCTCCTCCAATGTTTGGGACACTCAGGAGACTTGTTTCCAGTTGGCCCAGTCACCTGAAAATGGTGCAAAATTCTCAATATTAAAGCTGTTTAATTTGTGTTTAATTTTCCTTTTTAAACAATAAAAAATTGATAATACATACTGATTTGTGTTGTTTTTATTTAAATCTGTTCCTAAGTTTTAATATTTACAGTCCGGACTGACATGAGGAAGACTATTTAATATTACATTGTGACAGTCTTCAACCCTTTACCGAACACTAGTGGCAGATGACACTCGTAAAAAGAATTCTTGTGTAACTAACAATTTTCATTTTTTGCTTCCAAAATATAGCTTATGACCCCTCATTAGAAGGAGTGCAATGTGCTCATTCCAATGAGGGGCATAAGCTAGGTTTTGGAAGCAAAAAATGAAAATCTAAAAAAAAATTGGAGGCGATTTTCATATATAGTGATGGAAAACGAATCACACACAACTTGATTCAGCATCAAAACAAGACCAGGTTGTGTTTTTTCCCATTTTCTAAGATGTGGGACATCTGTGAAAATATTTATTTTTATCTGTCTCAATACATAGAGTAAATATGGTAACATCATTTTAGATAATATACCAAGCAATAACATGATTTTGGAGAGCACTGCAGTTTATTGATGGCCCAAGAGGAATAACTAACAGCCCAACTCACCACCCGGAATGATCAGACATGGTAAATTTACTTTTCCTTTGGAGGGAGGGGGAGGAGGGGTTTCAAGATCAAAGGCAGGCTTTATGTCACTTCTGTTTTGACATGAGTTGTCTGGAGTGTCCAAGCTGTCAGCAATATCAAAAATGGCAGGAGCAAAGATGTGGAAAAAAATATGCAGAATTAAATTAAAACTATTTGAGCAGTGGGTGTGCCAAAAAAGAAAATTGCGTGCACCAGAAATCAATCACTACTTTTGTCGAGTATATCATCTGTATTACAGTGGAACCCTGTTAATTGAATAGCCACTTTGCCAATGAAAATTATTCAATTAACAGGATTATTCAATTAACTGGGATTTCACTTTCCTGTATTCTAGAGATAAACTTAGCATTTATTCTATTATATCTTGTTTGACAGAGCTCCATGAGCTCTGTCAAACAAGATATAATAGATTAAATGCCTGTATTGGATGTACTGAGGCCAAATAGGTCTATAAACAAAGGAAAACTGGGGAGAGTCAGGGTAATTTCTCGACCGGTTACAGGATTTTTTATTCAATTAACAGGAGTTCACTCTATAACCTATATTCAATTAACAGGTCAAATTTGTATTGGAGGTATGGTAAGTGGTTTTGTGTTTGGAAAATATATTCAATTTACAGGGATATACAATTAAGAGATATCCAATTAAGTGGGCTCCACTGTACTCTGATAATTTGGGGAGATCATTAAGTGTTGTGAGTTTGGACTAAACTGAAGGCCAGATACTGTAGCTTACATTAAATGTGTCTTCATTCAATGTGCACATCCCAAAAATTGTTTTTTCAAAGAAATTGCAGACTTGTCAGGAAGAAAAGATTTCTGATCTACAGCAATAGTAATGATAGTATATACACATAAAATTGATATGTATACCGTCCAGTGGTTTAGGTGTTGGACTCCTGATTACCAGACAGGGTTACCATGGTTTCAATTCCAGTTTCAATTGCCAAAGACCAAATTTAATGACTTTCAAGGACCACTGATATATAATTTACGACATTAGGGCACATGTACAGTACCAGCTGAGATAAGTTTAACAACAAGAGGCCCCAGGGGACCTGAGGGCACTCACATGAACTGGTAGTCTAAATATCAAACCAGAGACTTGACTTGAATAAGCTGCATACGCCCCAACTAAGAAAAGCATATACCAACTAGATGAAGCGATTGTGTCCACACAATACAAAGGATTTTGCTTCTATTTTCAGTTCCTGCATTTTTACATTCCAAAATTGAGATAAATGCATAAAAAACAGATTTTTTTTTACTTTTGTTCGAAAATTTTTGAAGTCCCTAACAAAATATTTTCAGACTAAAATTTTTTTCTTCTTCTTAAAATTTACCAAAGCGCATAAAAATACAAAAAACTAATATCTGGATTTTGGTCCCACCCGGACCCCAAATTTTCAGAGTGAAAGAAAAAAAAAATTGATCTTAAAATTGACCAAAATGCATAAAAACCCAAAAAGTTAAAAAATTTATAGTAATTTATATATTTTTTATACTTACCAATGACCCAGACATAGCTGGTGCTAACTCTTAAAATATAGGGCCAAACACAAATTTTGCCCCCCAATCCCCAAAATTTGCATCTAAAACCAAAGAAAACATGTCCTGAATGGCCCTCCACACTTCACCTCTACTGCGCATGCGCAGTGTCAAGGACGTTCCGAAATTGGCGCCATTAATCATTCTAATAACCAGTGCCTGGTAAGCGCTATGTACTCAGCGGGGAGGTAAGAGTTCCCAACTCCTGGGAGGGCCATCCCCGTCTGGGTAATTGGTAAGTATAAAAAATATATAAATTACTATAAATTTTTTAACATTTTTATACTGTACCAATGACCCAGACATAGCTGAATAGTAAAAAGGCTGGAGGGCCAAGGACATAGAGCAAGATGGAATACGCTCAATTATATAAAATAGAGTCATCCCCTCTAGGGAAAAAGAAGTATTAGGCCTTACATGTATCATTCTTATTTATGATAAATTAGAAAGATACAAAACCTTCCAAAATTGAGCATCATACATCCATGTACTCTATTAATATCTAGTATAATCCTTATACTAATATTTTTTAAAGTAAGCCAATAAATAAAGTAAGTCTAGAGAATAGAGACTCTTTATACTCCTTAAAAGTGTCTGAGGATTTGTATAATCATGTCCGTTGACACGTGCTATATTCAAAAGCTATACTTTAAAAACTAAGACCTGAATGAATTTTTAAATCATAAACTTCTCACTAAACAACCATCCCAATAACAGCTCAGAATTACTAACTCTGGAGGAGGTATCCCCTTGTTTTCATAGTAAAACAGGTGACCCAAGGGAACACCCTCCCCCCCCCCCCCCCCCCCCTTTTTCTTGCCCTGGGTCAAATAGCCCAGAGCGAAGAGGGCAGCAGAGCGGAGTCACTGCCGAAACAGACAGCTTACCTAGCTATAGTAGCAACTGTTAAGTGAATGACATTCTGAGCAGTAGATAATAGACCTAACAATAGAGGCCTCCAGAAATGGACTCAATATTTCTGAGATAAAAATTCATGAATGTGGATGGCTGAGCGCAATGAGCAGCCTTCAAAAATCTATAATAGCGACACTATTAATGTAAGCCCAAGATGTAGAAGAACTCTTACTTCATGAGCCAAAATCTCAAACAACTGCTGAGTCAATGATATACCATAAGCAGTATCGATAGTTAATTGAATCCATTAGCAATAGAATGGAGCGTAATGTCCTTTTATTAGGCATCAAAGACAGAAGAAGCTTACGCCCGTAGTAATAAACAGATATCTGTTTATAAATACATAAACTCTAACCGGACCGAGTAAAGGCCTATGCCCGTACGAAGACGGAAGGACCTTAATAACAATAGGTTCCGGATATTAATTAGGAGCCTGACTCTTATGCAAAAATCCAACCTAAATAGTAAAGGAAGTAGTGATTCCGAAACTACGAAAGTGAAAATCATCCACCGATAGTGCATGAAACTCACTGACTCTTCAGTAAAAGAGAAGACAACAGAATTACTGTCTGAAAGGTCAGAATTTGAAAACTACTGTTTCCAGAGGCTCAAATGATTACTTAGCTAGATAAGAACCGAAGTTAAATTCCATATAGGAATTTAATCTAATGATTCTAAGTCTATTTATCGAAAAGTTACTAACTGACTTAGATAAAGAGACATAAGACTCAATTGTAAACTATCATAGAGTGCATAGGTATGAGGTAACATAAACCTATAACCTTAATAATAACAGGCTGCAGTAGATCTTGTCAAACAAGTATACTAAAAAGTTGCAATGACTAGTATGGAGGGATCAACAATATCAACATAGTGATCCCTACACCAACGACGGAAGAGCCTCCACTTTAGCCGCATAGAATAGCGAAGAAGAGGTTCTCCTATAGTAAGAAATCGCGTCCAAAGCTCGTCCAGTACAATGCTTACAATGCAATAAGGACCACACAACGGAATACGTGAAGGTTGCGACCTTGCGGGTTGTGATAAAGATGACACGATTTTACCCAGTGAAAAAAGATCCTCTCATTGAGGAAGATTTCGCGTTAAGTCCCACAGTAGACATCAGAGTAAATTTACCCACGGTCTCTGTGAAGACAGAGATGCTATCAACAGAAATGTATTGTGGTTGTTTATCTTAGCAATACTTGCTGAAACAACAGCGCAGGAGGATACGCATATCCTATCATTCCGTCCTATTAGATCAATAGAGCGTTAACAACATTAGCTCAGAGATCCGGACAAACAAACACATACGTCTGCAATTGACAAGCAAGTTGTGTCGTAAATAAATTATCATTGGGTGCTCCCATTGATAGCAAATCTGATTGAATACTTGTTTGTTGAGAGTCCATTCTGACGGCAACAAGCGACCCATAAGTGAACGGGAGTCCGGTAATACAATCAGACGACCCGGAATATGACGGACCGAAACAGAACTTGGTGTACTATAACAAACAGAAGGATTCTTTCCATTAAATTGAATAACGGAAACGAATAAGTGCCTCCCTGGTTCCGGAGATACGCCAATACTGTCGAATTAACGGACAGGATTTGGACATGTGTTTCTGAATAATGTTCATCCAATGACATAAAGCAAGCCTAAAAAAACATTATTCCGCGGAAGATAAGTGCTTGCTTAGAGACTGCGGAACCCAAAGACCCTGGCACTTCGAATCCGTTGGGATCAATATTATATCCCAACCTGTTTGACTGGCAACCGTCATAATTATAAAACTCGGATCCGGCAACTACAGTGGCACTCTCTGCGTCAACCACCGAATGTTTGCCCCAGTCTGAAACTCTTGCTACACTAGATAGACAAGAGAACGTGTAAATCGAGCAATTCATGGATTGCTGAAAAGTTGCCATCGAAGAGAAGCTTCTCCGAGAACGAAGCGACTCTGAGAGAGTTCTTCACCTTACTATCCACGCGCATGGATGTAGCTAGGGCTGCGTCACGTCTAACCAACTCCAATCAGCCACTGAAGGGCGGAGTTATACGTGAACAAACTACTGCCCTCAAAAGAAATCACATTGAGGATAATATCCCGTAATTCTTTCTCTTGAAGACGTAATGATAACGCCTCAGTAAGGTGGATTACGTATAATAAAGCATCTAAGTTAAGTCTATTAGACATCATTGTCGTTTCCAACATTGTGGTTGGAAAAGACATAGATGGCGAAAAAGAATATTTCCAGTCTTTAACCACGCCGTCTAGACGCATATGAACTCTCGGTATGCCCTGTTCTGCCAAAATAAATTATTCGTATAAATGATAAAAGGCAGAAATGAGCATTGCGAACAAGAAACTAAACTATCATGCTTGGTAGCAGGCTTATATGTATATATAGCGTCGATAAATAATACACATGTTCTAATGACATTATTGGACTGTGTCGGTAAGTCAGGGACAATGTCCCTGAACCGATCCAAAATTCCATGTCCAATGATGCTATAAGTCTCTTATCCAACATCGCAGCAATGTAAACTGAAATAACAATCACTGGAAGATAATGCCGGAAGATATGAATAGCAGCTTCCGATGCTACGAAAGGGAAAACTCGAAAATCTTTCGAATCCCTTTTGCCATCCTGTCGGACCCTATAAAGCGTTCGGTCGTCCGTACCTGATGCAACCGCAGACTGCACCGACCCAGCGCCGTCAGATAATTCCTGATTCGACTAAGAAACTGTCGATTGCTGGGATGCTGCGAAAAAACTGTGCTAACTCGGATAGCACGTCCGTCACTGAGGCCTGTGGAGAAGCGGTCCTACGATGCATTGCCGCTGGAAGCTCCGTGATCATTACCCCATGCATACTACTAATATGCAAGCGAACGGAGTGTATAGGCCTCGTGTCCCTTGGCTACCGGATGGCGTGACCTGTTCGCCGTGGAATCACTGAATGACGAAACTGATCGGATACTCGAGGTCACGTAGCCAATGTGCGGTCGTGTACACTGCTGTGAGGATGAGGAAGCATTATCGACAGTCTCTCGGACTGTCAATATAACGGAGCGTCCCGAGCGCCGGACATATGCTCCGAATGTAAAATATCTGAACCACAACATGCGGTCCCCTATGTTGTTGGATGAGAGAGGGACCTCTCTCGCTCACAGCCCGGACGGACCTGGACAAGCCAGGAACCGGACTAACAGGCTTCCTCCGATCTGTCCTCAATCCGCCGTCACTGGGTGAGTAATAAAGTAATTATAGTGCTCGCATCACCCAACTCTCCTTCCTAGACCGCAACGGACGAACCCGGCAGCCGAACCATTCGATGAATGTACGCTACACTGGGTGAGCTAGCGAATGTCACTCCGTCGATCCTACAAGGGACCTCTTAGGCAATAGACATATTCCATGAGCACTTATTGCCGCTAGCTCTTCATTAACTATGACGACAGAGGCACACATTTGAAAGACATCTCCGTAACTTTGCGAACAAGAAACCAGAAATGCTTGGTAATAGCAAGCATATAAAATAAATATATAGCGTCGTTCAATAATTCGAAAGTTTGTGTGACATTATTGGACTATGTCGGAACTGAGGGACGAAGTCCCTGAACCGAACCAAAAATTTCTAAGTCCACCGACGCTATCAGTTTCTTATCCGGCATCGCAGCATTCTGGTCCGACGAAAGAACCTGTAGAAGATCAAGTCAGATGACATACACAACAGCATATGTTGTTCCGAAAGGGAAAGCTCGAAATCCTCCGAATCCCTTTCGGTATCCCGTCGGACCGGATGAAATTTACGGACGTTCGTACCCGCTTCCGCGGAGCGTCCCGACCCAGCATCGTCGGATAAAACATATGCGACAGATTCAGTTGATGCTGGGATGCTGCGATAAGTTGTGCTATTTAGGATAGCACGTCCGTCCCCGAGGCCTGTGCAGTAGCGGTCTTACGATGCATTGCCGCCGGAAGTTCCGTGTACGTTGACTCCCGCACACCTTCCTATGCGAACGTCCGGAGTCTGCAGGCCTCGTGTCCCTGGCTACCGGATGGTGTGACCTGGTCGCTGATGATTCTCTGACTGGCGAAGCTGACTGGATATCCGAGGTCACGTAGCCAAGAGCGGTCGTGTGCGCTACCATGAGAATGAGGAAGCCTTACTGACAGTCTCTCCGGACTGACTATATGTCGGAGCGTCCCGAGCGACGGACGTATGCTCCGAATGTGAAACATTTTGTACCACAACATCTGGGGCCAGATGTTGTTGTACGAGAGAGGGGCCTCTCTCGCTCGCCGTCCGGATGGACCAGAACGAGCTATGAACCGGACTAAAAGGCTTCCTCCGTTCTCCATCTAATCCGCCGTCACTGGGTGTGCATTTGGTTGATTTATAGTGCTCGCATCACCCCAAAACTCCTTCTAGACCGCAACGGACGAACCCGGCTGCCGAACCATTCGATGAATGGACGCTACACCGGGCGAGCTAGCGGACGTCAAAGGCCGTCGAACCTACTAGGGTCCTCTTAGGCAATTGGCGTATTACATGAGCACTTTTCCGCTAGCCCTTCATTAATTGTGATGACGGAGGCACACTGTTGGAAGACATCACAGATACATCACCCTAATCTTGATCGTCTGAAATAGAAATTGATAAAGTAGAGTGACCCTGCGGGGATAGGACCGAAATGTCCAATTCCCCACTAACATACCGTGACATACGCTTCCCATGTTGTCATCGAAATCATCAGATACAGAACAGGAGTTAATGCAAGTACACTGACCACATATAGAATGATTATAAAAGTCAGAGGAAGACTTCCTCTTATTACAATTGTATATAGTACTCGCACCAACCCCTGACAATCAAAATACATAATAATAATATGATCCATTAACATAGAAAAAATAATTGAAATCAAATTATTTTGAAAAAATATTTTTTCAGAACAACCCAAGTTTCTGAAAAGTAACGTTGAGCCCCAATGGATCCCAAGCCTAAGTGTGGACAAAAATTTTAAAAATATTCTAAACAATTTATGCAACACTTACGAACAATAATAATGTATCTAGTTATGATTAAATTAACATCAAGATATTATTTTCAAGAAATCCCCCCTCACACAGAGGGCTGTTGTAAATGTAAACAATGAGTGTAAAAACACTAAAATAAGACTCCAGGCACCCAGGCCCGAAATCAGTTACCAAAAATACACTATCTGATGCAAAACAGAGACTTCCAGGGAAGAAACTGCAGAACATCAGATGGTAGATGCAGAACACAACGCCTAACCACCCGTTGGTGAAGACGTAAACATGGGGAAAAGAACAGAATTCATTCTGTTATTCAGCTAAAACTCCCAAGAAATTTTAGTAATAATAATTACAGAAACTATGCCAAAAGCATGGGAGAATAGCAAGAGGGGACTTAAAGGAAAGGGAGAGAGGAAAACACTGAAAAATCAGTGTAACTAAATAACAAGAATGACAACAAAATGGCTGCTGCCTCGAAAATAGGTAACTTAACATAATTTCATTAAAAAATTTTAAGTTACAGCCCTGATAATATTCTGTCACACATTTTTCCTCTCCTCCTTCTCTATCCTCCTTAGAATCACCATTTCACTAATATTTATGTGTCTGGCATCATTTAAACTGAGATTTACAAGCACAAAGATCAGTCAGATGTTAACTGATGAAGGGCCAAACTTAGAATGATTAATGGCGCCAATTTCGGAACGTCCTTGACACTTCGCATGCGCAGTAGAGGTGAAGTGTGGAGGGCCATTCAGGACATGTTTTCTTTGGTTTTAGATGCAAATTTTGGGGATTGGGGGGCAAAATTTGTGTTTGGCCCTATATTTTAAGAGTTAGCACCAGCTATGTCTGGGTCATTGGTACAGTATAAAAATACTAATTTCCTGATTTTGGTCCAAAATTTCTAAGTCCCACACGGAACCCAAATTTTCAGTGTAAAAAAAAAGAAAAAAAAAAAAAAAAAGTATTTTTGTCTTAAAATTGACCGAAACGCATAAAAAAAACAAAAAAACTCATTTCCGGTTTTTGGTCCAAAATTTCTAAGTCTGGACCCAAATTTTCTGCCTAAATATGAACTCAGGGACTTGGCTTGAAGAAACTTGAATCTCACCCCCCTAAAGATGCTGCATATCAAATACCAAACGATTCTGATTTCTGGATCCAGAGAAGATTTTTAAAGAATATTCCTCATATTGAACTAATTGGAACATTTGGGCTCCCACTGGGAACCCAAATATGCACCGAGGGATTTGATTTCAACAAATATGTGAATCAATGTTCCAAAGATGTTATATGTAAAATATGAAAGCTTTTGGAGCAGTGGTTTGAAAACAAACAATTTTTTTATTTTTTCCCATGGCCCACAGTGTTAAAAAATGCTGACTCAGCATTTTTTCAAAGTCCCGAAAAAGTACCTTATGACAAAACCGATGGCAATTTTCTTTTACCATTCCTTTCTGTTGGTCCCAATGAAGCTTCACACCACATAAAAATTCTCTCTGCCGTGCAGTTTTGGATGTTTTCGTTTTTTTCTATTTTTGGCTCCGGAGATTCCCACAGGGCTGCAGGAAAATTTTTTTTTGCATAAACCAAGTACTTATAACCCAATAATACTTCAAATTAAATTTTGTTCAAATTGGCCTCTCAGTTCAGAAAATAGAAATTCCGGACGGGGCAAAACTTGTTGCCGCTAACAGAGCAAAAGCAAATATTGCCCGTCAAACTTCTCTTGAACAAACTTTTTGTCTACACCTCAAATGAAAGCTGCATACCAAATATCAAGTCTCTGCTATGGCTGGTTCATGAGAAGATTTTAAAAAATTTTGTGCATTTTGGCCCCACTCCCTCCTCAATATGAGAAGAAACCCAATTTGAAGAAAAACCCAAATGCCCCTATATAGCCGCTACTCATGTGAATTTTCACTGAACTGCAGCCCATGTCTTGGGAGAAAATGACCCAAACACCACCTTCTCGATGTACAAACGACGACAGACAAAACGTGATCAGAAAAGCTCACCCTGACTTTCAGTCAGGTGAGCTAATAATCACTAGAATATTTATCTCACATTCATTCCGTGAAAATATTTTATTTAATTAAAAAAAATCAATATTTGGTTACTAATGCTTAAGTTATTCTACAAACAAGCATTACGCGATATTTATTAACAAAGTGAAATAAGTACTCTAATTTTCATCGCATATGGCTAGTCGTCGAACCTAAAGTAGAAATTGTTGCTATAGAGACACATATCAAAAAGAATTGAAATCCATTAAATATTGTTCAAGTTATGCCAAAAACAAAGTTCTGCAAAAATGTTGATGGAAATATGCAGTTTCCAAGTCGAAAAGCCCCATTACTTTTGTAAAAATCACGGGACCATGTCCCAATTCAAACTTAACGTTCTTTTTGATATAACTGATGCAGAACTTAACCTTCTTTTTGATATAACTGATGCAGAACTTAACGTTCTTTTTGATATAACTGATGCAGAACTTAACGTTCTTTTTGATATAACTGATGCAGAACTTAACCTTCTTTTTGATATAACTGATGCAGAACTTAACGTTCTTTTTGATATAACTGATGCAGAACTTAACCTTCTTTTTGATATAACTGATGCAGAACTTAACGTTCTTTTTGATATAACTGATGCAGAACTTAACGTTCTTTTTGATATAACTGATGCAGAACTTAACGTTCTTTTTGATATAACTGATGCAGAACTTAACGTTCTTTTTGATATAACTGATGCAGAACTTAACCTTCTTTTTGATATAACTGATGCAGAACTTAACGTTCTTTTTGATATAACTGATGCAGAACTTAACCTTCTTTTTGATATAACTGATGCAGAACTTAACGTTCTTTTTGATATAACTGATGCAGAACTTAACCTTCTTTTTGATATAACTGATGCAGAACTTAACCTTCTTTTTGATATAACTGATGCAGAACTTAACCTTCTTTTTGATATAACTGATGCAGAACTTAACGTTCTTTTTGATATAACTGATGCAGAACTTAACGTTCTTTTTGATATAACTGATGCAGAACTTAACGTTCTTTTTGATATAACTGATGCAGAACTTAACGTTCTTTTTGATATAACTGATGCAGAACTTAACGTTCTTTTTGATATAACTGATGCAGAACTTAACGTTCTTTTTGATATAACTGATGCAGAACTTAACCTTCTTTTTGATATAACTGATGCAGAACTTAACCTTCTTTTTGATATAACTGATGCAGAACTTAACGTTCTTTTTGATATAACTGATGCAGAACTTAACCTTCTTTTTGATATAACTGATGCAGAACTTAACGTTCTTTTTGATATAACTGATGCAGAACTTAACCTTCTTTTTGATATAACTGATGCAGAACTTAACCTTCTTTTTGATATAACTGATGCAGAACTTAAGTTTGGTGCTGATCTATGAATCCACACTCAGGTTATCAACCGGAAACCAAAATGTTGATGGTAATGAGAAATTTCTGAGTCGAAAAGGCCCATAACCAGTCCTTGGAATTAGGAAAATATTGCGACGGCACAACATTGCCGCCGCCAAAAATTCTGCGACGGCAAATTTTTATCAGCAATGGCACATTTGAATTGAATTGTTTGGATGACAGTATTGTGACACTAAGTGAATAATAATCATTAATCAGAACAGCTGACTTCAAATGGACAAAAGATCACTGGTGGGTGGTCAGTTGGACAAGTTGCAGTTCGATTAAGTGATCAATTGATGGACTGGTTGTCCTAATTTTAGGGGCTGGTTGTAACTCGCATCCATGCATTATTAGCCTATCGGTTTTGACAGTAACTGTTAGAGACAGAAATATTTGCATTGCGCATCAACCCGGGGTGAGTTGACTCTGACCCGATAAACACAACAAGAATTATTTTCCAACTCACCCTTGTTTTATGCTCAATGCGTTTATTTTTTTATTGAACCGATTGATTGTTTTACAATTCAGTTTGTTTGAGATTGTAGTTTACATTATGCCACAAGTGGAGAATGCTATAATTAAAATGGAACATGACCACATGCTCTGTTGAGATTACATCAGTGACCAATAGAACTGTAGCATTGTCCCAGTACACCAATTTAGCATACTTTCATGAAACGAAGAATTCGATTGGTTGTGTTTATGTAAGGTGTGACGTCAAAAGGGAATTGCCCAGGAATTCCTGGGTTATTTTAAATGTGCATCACAGTCAACAAGGGGGTTCTTTCGAAAAAACACAAACAAATGAAAAACAACTGGTTATGAACAGTATTTCAACCACATACATTTTGTACAAACTTACTTTCAAATTAATTAATATTAGATATTTCCACAAATATTGATTTTATACACCAGTTAAGCCTATAAAACATATGTTATGTAGGGTTGAATGATCAGTTCTGATGGACTTCAGGTAATTGGGACAAGTAAAAAAAATATTATGGCTGCCAATTTGCGACGGCAAGAAAATGCTGCCGTCATGCCCCACGGCGGCGGCGTTTGCGACGGCATTGCCGAATGCCATCTCTAGTTCCGAGGACTGCATAACTCACGTAAAAATAATTGGACAGATACCCATAATCAAACCTGGCCTGTAATACTAACTGGGTAATACACATATCAACTTTGGTTGAGATCAAATAATTCAAACTGGAGTTATCGGTCGGAAACAAAAGTGTTTATAGAAGGTCAAATTCCAAGTCGAAAAAGCGGCATAACTCATTAAAAATAATTGGACGGCACACATATTAGAACTTGGCCTGTATTACTGGCTGGGGAATGCATGTACCAACTTTGGTTGAGATCAAATAATCCAAACTGGAGTAATCAGTCG
The DNA here is from genome assembly GCA_031216915.1 of Pictodentalium vernedei. NCBI lineage: Eukaryota > Metazoa > Mollusca > Scaphopoda > Dentaliida > Dentaliidae > Pictodentalium > Pictodentalium vernedei. The sequence continues at coordinate 852,505,870 of CM062296.1, read as the reverse complement.
TAAACCAAAAATGTTACTAGAAGGTCAAATTTCAAGTCGAAAAATGGCCATAACTCATGTAAAAACAAGAGCACACGTATCGCTGAAGCAATACAATGTTCCTTACCGGTCTAATGAGCATTAATAATTATACAAATGTTATAACCTAGACCTGATCAGCATGAATTCCGTTGAAGCGTTTCCCAAAAAAAAGTCCAGAAAATTTATATTTTGGCGCTTTTCCATATTTCCGAGGGCCATAACTCACACAAGAATAATGCAATCAGCATGAAACTCAAACTTGATCTGTAAGTCATCGTTCTATAGTAGGTTACCAAGAATGAAATGATTCGGTTGAAGCATTTCCAAAAAAAGTCCGGAAAACTAAAGATTGACTGACAGCCTGACTGACAGACTGATGGATGGACAGAGTGCAAATGAAACTTGATCTGTAAGTCATCGTTCTATAGTAGGTTACCAAAAATGAAATCATTCCGTTGAAGCGTTTCCAAAAAATGGTCCGGAAAACTGATATTTTGGTGCTTTTCCATATTTCCAAGGGCCATAACTCAAACAAGAATAATGCAATCAGCATGAAACTCACACCTGATCTGTAAGTCATCGTTCCATAGTAGTTTACCAAAAATGAAATCATTCCGTTGAAGCGTTTCCAAAAAAAACTCAGGAAAACTGATATTTTGGTTTTCCATATTTCCAAGGGCCGTAACTCAAACAAGAATAATGCAATCAGCATGAAACTCAAACTTGATCTGTAAATCATCGTTCTATAGTAGTTTACCAATGAAAGAGTCAATGACTCTGTAGCTCAGCTTGGATATGACAGGAATTAGTACTTGCTGTGACCAAGACAACTGAATAATGAATATGACAGGAATTAGTATTTGTTTTGGCCCAGTCAACAATAATAAAAGAATTACAAGGTGACTGTAATGGACTACAGATTAAGACCAATCATTGTAGATTATTATTTTTGTGTGGAAATTTTCAGTCCCAAACAAAATATTTTCAGACTAAAATTTTTTCTTCTTCTTCTTAAAATTTACCAAAATGCATCAAAACACAAAAAACTAATTTCCGGATTTTGGTCCAAAATTTTCTAAGTCCCACCCGGACCTCTAATTTGCATAATTTATTCACGAGAAAAACTCTGTATTATATGTAATGTATCCCATGGTACTAAACATTCATACAAAAATTTATTCAAATCAGATCTTTCATTTGGAAGTTCTGCGCAAAAATCTGATTGCTCTTAATTTTGAACAAAATGGCTGCTAGCGGCCATCTTGAATTTCAGACTGGACCCAAAAACACTCCTTCTCGTCCCACGGTGATAACAAAGGTACCCAAGAAGTTTCGTGAAGATCGGTTCATAAATACAGCCTCTAGCCCGAGCCGTATTGGGATTTGCACTCACAGTGCTGAAAGTAACACTAAATAAATCAAAGTTAGCCTAATTTGCATAATTTATGCACAAGAAAAAAACCTGTAATATATGTAATGTATCCCATGGTACTAAACATTCATACAAAAAATTATTCAAATCAGAGCTTTCATATGGAAGTTCTGTACAAAAAACAGATTTCGGCATCGTCGGTACAAAATGGCTGCTGGCAGCCATCTGGAATTTGGGACTGCACCCAAAAACACTCGTTCTCGTCCCACGGTCAGAACAAAGGTACCCAAGAAGTTTTGTAAAGATTGGTTCATAAATACGGCCTCTAGCCCGAGCCATAGCAGCTTGGCACTTACAGCTCTGAAAGTAACACTAAATAAATCAAAGTTAGTCTAATTTGCATAATTTACGCACGAGAAAAAAACCCGTATTATATGTGATGTATCCCATTGTACTATACATTTATACAAAACTTTATTCAAATCAGAAACTTTCATACAGAAGTTCTGTACAAAAAACTGATTTTTGCATCATCGGTACAAAATGGCCACTGGCAGCCATCTTGAATTTCGGACCACACCCAAAAACACTCGTTCCCGTCCCAGGGTCATAACAAAGGTACCCAAGAAGTTTCGTAAAGATTGGTTCATAAATACGGCCTCTAGCCCGAGCCATAGCAGCTTGGCACTTACAGCTCTGAAAGTAACACTAAATAAATCAAAGTCAGTCTAATTTGCATAATTTACGCACGAGAAAAAACCCCGTATTATATGTGATGAATCCCATGGTACTAAACATTTACAAAACTTTATTCAAATCAGAACTTTCATACGGAAGTTCTGTACAAAAAACTGATTTTTGCATCATCGGTACAAAATGGCCGCTGGCACCCATCTTGAATTTCGGACCACACCTAAAAACACTCGTTCCCATCCCAGGGTCATAACAAAGGTACACAAGAAGTTTCGTAAAGATCGGTTCATAAATACGACCTCTAGCCCGAGCCATAGCCAATTGTTGACATACGGACAGACGGACGGACGGACAGACGGACGATGGGCCATGACAATAGCTCAAATTTGACTTCGTCAAAGTTGAGCTAAAAATGAAATCATTCCGTTGAAGCGTTTCCAAAAAAACTCCGGAAAACTGATATTTTGGTACTTTTTCCCATATTTCCGAGAGCCGTAACTCACACAAGAATAATGCAATCAGCATGAAACTCAAACTTGATCTATAAGTCTTCATTCTATAGTAGTTTACCAAAAGTTAAAAAATTTATAGTAATTTATATATTTTTTATACTTACCAATGACCCAAACTTAGCTGGTGCTAACTCTAACAAAACCAGGGCCAAACACAAATTTTGCCCCCCAATCTCCAAAATTTGCATCCAAAACAAAAAGAAATCATGTCCTAAAGGACCTCCATACTACGCCTCTACTGCGCATGCGCAGTGACGCAGACGTCCCGAAATTGGCGGCAATTATCATTCTTACTGGCAGTGCCTGGTCAGCGCTATGTACTCAGCGGGGAGGCAAGAGTTCCCAACTCCAGGGAGGGCCATCCCCGTCTGGGTCATTGGTAAGTATAAAAAATATATAAATTACTATAAATTTTTTAACATTTTTATACTGTACCAATGACCCAGACTTAGCTGAATAGTAAACAGGCTGGAGGGCCTAGGACATAGAGGAAAATCCAATAAGCTCAACTATATAGTAAAGAGGTAACCCCTTAAGGAGAAAAGGAGTATTAGGCTTTACATGTATCTTTCTTATTTAATATTAAATTAGAAAGATACACTACCCTTAATAATTGAGCACAATAACATTCATGTTCTCTATTAACATCCAGTATATCCCTTATACTAATTATTTTTAAAGCAAGCCAATAAATAAAGTAGTCCAGAGAATTGAGACTCTTTATAGTCATTTAAAAGTGTCCGAGTATTGTATATTAAAGCCCGTTTGACACTTGACATATACAAATGCTTCACACCGAGCTACACTTTAAAAATAAGACATGAATGAATTTTAACATTAATATTACACTTTAAAACCATCCCGGAAGCGACTCAGAAATACTGACTTGGAGGAGGCATTCCCTTGCTTTTCACTATAAAGCAGGTGACCTAAGGGAACACCTGCCCCCCCCCCCCCCCCCCCCCCCTTCCCCTTGCCCTGGGTCAAATAGCCCAGAGCGAAGAGGGCAGCCGGACGGAGTCACTGCCGGAACAGAAAGCCTGCATAACTATAGTTGCAACTGTTTAGTGGACGACATTCTGAGCAACAGATAACGGACCTAAACAATGCAGGTCTCCAGAAATGGACTCAATATTTCTGAGATAAAAATTCGTAAATGTGGATGGCTGAGACCAATAAGCAGCCTTCATTAAATCTGTAATAGCAACACTATTAGCATAAGCCCAGGAAGTAGAAAGAGCTCTTACTTCATGAGCAGAAATCTTAAGCACAGACTGCTGAGAAGAAGATAAATCTTCATAAGCAGTACGGATAGTTAATTGAATCCATCTAGCAATAGAATGGACCGAAATGTCCTTTCTATTAGGCATCAAAGACAGAAAGAAACGTTTCCGTCCCTTTCTGATAAACTGAGATCTCTGTTTATAGATACGTAACGCTCTAACAGGACAGAGTAAAGGCCTACGCCCGTCTGAAGACGGAAGAGCCTTAATAACAATAGGTTCCGGATATTTATTAGGAGCCTGATTCTTAGCTAAAAAACCCACATTAGTAGTGAAGGTGATAGTGTTCCCAACACTACGATAGTGAGAATCATCCACCGACAGTGCATGAAGCTCACTGACTCTTCTAGCAGAAGAGAAAGCTAAGAGAAAAGCTGTCTTATAAGATAAGAATTTGAAATCTACGGTCCCAAGAGGTTCAAATGGCTTTTCCTTCAATTTAAGAAGAACCCAAGCTAAATTCCACTTAGGAATTAATCTAAGAGTTCTGGGTCTATTTATCGAAAAGTTTCTAACCAACTTAGATAAAGAGACATTAGATCCAATTTGTAAACTATCATGATGTGCATAGGTATCAGATAACATAGATCTATAACCCTTTATAGTAACAGGCTGCAGTTTGATTTCGTCAAACAAGTATACTAGAAAGTTTGCAATGTCTGGTATAGAGGGATCGAATATATCTACAGAATGATCCCTACACCAACGACGAAAAACCTTCCACTTAGCCGCATAGTTTAGCGAAGAGGAGGTCCTCCTACAGTTAGAAATCGCGTCCACTGCTCGTCCTGTAAAGTGTTTGCCATGCAAGAAGGACCGCACAACGGAAAAACGTGAAGGTTGAGACCTTGTGGGTTGTGATGGAGTTGGCGCGATTTCCCCAGCGAAAGAAGATCCTCCCGTGGAGGAAGCTTTCGCGGTAGGTCCCACAACAGACACCTGAGTAGATTTATCCACGGTCTCTGTGGCGACAGAGATGCTACCAACAGAATCTTGCATTGAGATTGTTTTATCTTTAGCAATACTTGTTGAATTAACGGCGCTGGAGGATATGCATATCCTATCATTCCGTCCCAAGGGATCGACAGAGCGTCTACTGCAAATGCTCTTGGATTCGGACACGGAGACAAATACGTCTGCAACTGATTGTTGAGATGTCACAAATAAGTCTATCATTGGCCGTTCCCATTGGTAGCAAATCTGATTGAATACTTGTTTGTTGAGAGTCCACTCCGACGGCAACAAGCGACCCTTTCATGAAAGGGAGTCTGCTAGCACATTCAGACGACCCGGTATGTGACGGACCGAAAGAAGAACGTGATGTTCTAGCGCAAACAGGATTCTTTCCGTTAGATTGAACAACGGAACTGAATGAGTGCCTCCCTGATTCCGTATATACGCCACTACTGTCGTATTGTCGGATAGGATTTGGACATGAGCATTGTGAATAATGTCCATCCAGTGACGTAACGCAAGCCAAATTGACATCATTTCCTTGATGTTTATGTGCTTGCACAGGAATTGCGGATCCCAAAGACCCTGGTATCTCGAATCCGTTGGGATTAATGATGCACCCCAACCTGTTTGACTGGCATCCGTCATAATGGTAAAACTCGGATCCGGCAACTGCAGCGGAACTCCCTGAGTTAACCACTGAATGTTTGCCCAAGTCTGAATCTCTTGTTTCACTTGATCTGACAAGAGAACGTCTACATCGAGCGAATGAATTTTCACACTCCAATTCTGAGTCAAGAAAATTTGAAGAGGACGTGTGCGTAACCGCCTCATCGGAATGAGATCCGCGGCGGCTCCGCACAGACCCATCAGTCTCATAAATTCTCTCGCCGTGACTTTGTCTGCGTGCAGACAATAGCGAGCGTAACAACTGACTAATTTCGCTCTGGTTAACGGCAGACGAACGAGATTGTTGTGCGTCTCGAAGCTCATTCCCAGATGAGTGAATGACTTGGACGGCACCAGATCCGACTTCTCCTCGTTTACTATAAAACCGAGACGTCGGAGCAATAGAAGAAGATTCTGAACATTGTTCTGAAGCGTTAACTCGTTGCCGTACCTCTGAAGAATGTCGTCCAGGTAGGCCGACGTTACCGCAGACGAATGAGCTCGGAAATAGATCATTACCGAGTTCATTACCCGAGTGAAAGCCCAGGGTGCTAGATTCAATCCGAAGCACATCACCCGGAATTGATACACCACTCCTAGGACTGCGAAGCGTAGGTACTTTCGGAATGTCGGATGTACCATGACGTGAAAGTACGCATCTTTGAGATCTATGCTCGTTGCATAATCGTTCACCCGAATACTCGCTCTGACCGATCGAATCGTCTCCATATAAAACTTTGGAGCGACGATCAGCTTGTTTATCCAGCTCAAATCTATGACTGGACGGAACGAGCCGTCTGGTTTCGGAACCAGAAACAGATGGCTGTAGAATCCCGGAGATTCCTGGTTTTCTACGACCTCTACCACGTTCTTCATTAAAAGAGACTGCACCTCTGATAACAGAGCGTCTCTTTTCTGCGGATTTGACGGAAGATGAGTCCACTTTGGACTTCGAGTTAATGGAGGCTTTCGTTTGAAGAATATCTTTAGACCTTCCGAAGTCACTCCTCTCACCCAAGGGTCGTCCGTAATCGACGCCCATTCTTGTGAAAAGCTCGACAACCTTCCGCCAACCGGTACGCGATAGAGGTTTAAGCCATCACCTCCTGGACCTGCGAGGCCTGCGGTAGGAGAAACCATGTCCTCCACGGCCCGCACCTCGTCCCGTCGACCTCGGGGCGTCCGACCGATTGTCCCGGCCTGAAGGACGTCCCGAACGAGAGTCGCTACCCTAACGGTCTCTCGAATAAGACCAAGAGGACGCACCGGAACCTCTATAGGAACCTCTCTTGGGTGCATTAGACCCAGAAGTGCCTGTCTTATTCGTGTCTGCTGTATCCGACTTCTTAGGAGCAGATTTGAACAACAGAGAATCCTTAGCTTTCTTTGTAATTTTATCATAAATAGCAGAAAGCTTGCCGTCAAAGAGAAGTTCTCCTGAGACCGAAGCGACTCTAAGAGAGTTCTTCACCTTAGTATCCACTAGTGTGGATGTAGCTAGAGCTGCGTCACGTCTAACCAACTCCAGATTTGCCACTGAAAGGGCGGAGTTACACGTGGAATAAGCTACTGCCCTTGAAAGAAGTCTTAAAGAGGATTGTATATCCTGAAACTCTTTCCCCTGAAGGCACAGTGATAACGCCTTAGTAAGGTGATCTGCGTAAGATAAGGCATCTAAATTGGCTCTGTTAGACGCAATAGCTGTTTCCAACACCGCGGTTGGAATAGAAGCAGACGACGGTAATGATAGCTCTAAGTCTTCCGCCTCGTCGTCCATACGCAGAGGAACTCTCGGTATACCCTGTCCTGCCGTATCGAATTTATTCCTTGCATTAATGAAAGGCAGGTTGAGAGTATTAGCGGACAAGAAACCTGCTTTCCCCGTCCTGGAAGCAAGTTTAAATATAGCGTCGTTCAATAATTCAAATGTTCTTGCAACATTATTGGACTGCGACGGAAACTCGGGAGGGATGTCCCTGAACCGCTCAAAAAATTCAGAGTCCAATGACGCTATAATTCTCTTGTCCGGAACCGCAGCAGTCTGGCCCGACGGAACAACTTGAGGGAGAAAGTGCCGGATGAAGTCCACGGCAGCTTTATGTTGTTCCAAAAGGGATAGCTCCAAGTCATCCGTATCCCTTTCACCATCCGGTCGGACCTCATGATGTTCCCGGTCGTCCGCCCCCGATGCTTCGGCGGAGCGTACCGACCCAGCGCCGTCGGATAATTCTCGATCCGACACCGTTTCTGTCGGCTGCTGGGATGCTGCGATAAGCTGTGCTATCTGCACAAGAATGTCCGGCGTCGAGACCTGTGGAGGCGCAGTCTTTCGCTGCTTCGCCGAGGGCAGCTCCGCATCAGATGGCTCCCGCATACTTTTCCTATGCGAACGTCCGGAGTCCATCGGTCTCGAGTCCCTGGCTGCCGGATGGTGTGACCTGGTCGCCGAAGAATCCTTGATCGGCGAAGCTGGTAATATATCGGCGGTCACGCAGCCAAGGTGCGGTCGTGTGCGCTGACGAGAAGAGGAAGCCTTAACAGTCTCCGCGGACTGCTTATACAACGGAGCGTCCCGAGCGACGGACGTATGCTCCGCTAAAGACACATTTTGTACCACAACATCTGGTCCCAGATGTTGTTGTACGAGAGAGGAGCCTCTCTCGCTTGCGGCCCGGCTGGACCTGGACGAGCTAGGAACCGGACTCAAAGGCTTCCTCCGTTCTCGCTCAATATCCGCCGTCACTGGGTGTGCATCTATTATGTTTATAGTGCTCGCATCACCCAAAATTTCCTCCTGGACCGCATCGGACGTACCCAGCTGCCGATCCATTCGGTGAATGGACGCTACACCGGGCGAGCTAGCGGACGACATTTGTCTAATCTCCATGAGCACTTTTGCCGCTAGCTCTGAATTCATTTGTGACGACGGACGCACACTTGTAGAAGATAACATGGAAACATCACCCTGTTCTGGTTCCTCTGAAATAGAAACTGAGAGAGTAGAGTGACCTTGCGGAGAAAGAGCCGGCATAGCCCTTTCTCCAGAAACAACATATCGTGACACACGTTTCCAATGTTTCTCATCCCAATATTCACATATAGGACAGGGATTAATGCGAGAACACTGACTACAATTAATACAATGATCATGAAAGTCAGAGGAAGATTTCTTCCTATTACAATTTGAACAATGTCCCTTCATTGTGAAAGAACAACAATAAGTCCTAGTTACTCGCAAAAACCCCTGACACAAAGATACATAATAACATGATCCATTAATAAATGAAAAAACAATTGCAAATCAAAATAATTTTGAAAAAATATTTTTTCAGCGAAGCCCAAGTTGCTGAAAAGTAACGTTGAGCCCCGATGGATCCGATGGCAAAGTGTGGTCAAAAATTTTAAATTTATATTAAATAATTAATGAGACACTTACGGATAATATAAATGTATCTTATAGTGAGATAAACTACAGCAAAGGCAAACAGCCCCCCTCAAAAAAGGCTGTTGCCAATGTAAACAAACAGTGTAAAAACACCAGAAAACATGACTCCAGGCACTGAAAAAACTGGCCCGGAATCAGTCATCAAATTACACTCTATCTGATGCAAAACAGAGACTCCCAGGGGAGAATCTGCAGAACATCAGATGGAAGGTGCAGAACACAAACGTTATACACCCATGGGTGAAAACGTAACTATGGGGAAAATAACAGAAAACATTCTGTAACCAAGCAACTCTCCCAGGAAATTTTAGAAATGAAATTTCTCAAAAATATGCCAAAAGCATAGGAGAATTGCAAGGGGGGACTTTAGAAGGCTAGGGGAGAGGAAACACTGAATAAGCAGTGCAACATTTAGCAAGAATGACAACAAGAGGCCCATGCCTCGAAAATAGGCAACTTAACATAATTTCATCAAAAAATTTTAAGTACAGCCCTGATTATTTTTTGTCACTTCTTTTTCCTCTCCTCCTTCTATCCTCCTTAGAATCACATTTTCTCCAAAAATTACGTGTCTGGCATCCTTTAAACTGAGATTTACAAGCACAAAGATCAGTGAGATGTTGACTGATGAAGGGCCAAACAGAGAATGATAATTGGCGCCAATTTCGGGACGTCTGCGTCACTGCGCATGCGCAGTAGAGGCGTAGTATGGAGGTCCTTTAGGACATGATTTCTTTTTGTTTTGGATGCAAATTTTGGGGATTGGGGGGCAAAATTTGTGTTTGGCCCTGGTTTTGTTAGAGTTAGCACCAGCTAAGTCTGGGTCATTGGTACAGTATAAAAATATCAAGTTACAATGAAATCCCTTCATAAATATGACTTGTAGACTGTGCTGATGGTTTTCGGGTTTTGGGCTTGGGCAGCCAGACCGGTTGACCAATCGCGACCAAAAAGACATGACCCCAAACCTGCATATGAAATTTTGTGACGATCAGATAAGAACTACGGGATGTAGCCTGTGCTAAAGGAAAATGTGAACAGACTAACAGACTTCCGCATGTGTGATGGCAATAGCTTATCTTGACTTTGTCATGTTAAGCTAATAAAATGATCAGTTGTTTAAAGTATCTGCAACCTAAAATAGCAATGCTGAATTGAAAGAAATATAAATGAAAGTGTCAATGACACTGTAGCTCAACTTGTCAAGACATGTACATGTATAGTATGTGACACACCAATGACAAACATCTAGGTAATGACCTGATAACAAAGGTACATATAAAGTATTATAACGGTCTGTACATAAATACTGACCGCAGCCTGTAACAAATGTATAGGTAAAGTATTGTAAAGGTGGGTGACAGTCAGAAGCTAAACAAGAAAAGGAAACTTTGAGTCCCAGAGTGGGTCTGACTGAACCCCAAAATATTTGTTCTCATAGTACAGTGATAACAAAGGCACCTCATAGCACAGTGATAACAAAGGCACCCCAAAATACATTCATTCCTGTCCCAAGGTGAAAACAAAGGTACCCAAGAAGTTTCGTGAATATCAGTTCATAAATACGAGCTGTAGAGAAGTTGTGTACAAAAAACTGATTGGACCTAATTTTGGTACAAAATGGCCACTGGCAGCCATCTTGAATTTTGGACCGCACTCAGAAACACTCGTTCTCGTCCCAAGGTGATAACAGAGGTACCCAAAAAGTTTTGTGAAGATCGGTTGATAAATACAGCCTCTAGACCGAGCCGTATTGGCATTTGCACTTACAGTGCCGAAAGTAACACTAAATACATCAAAGTTAGTCTAATTTGCATAATTTACGTACGAGAAAAAAACCCATATTATATGTGATGTATCCCATGGTACTAAACATTCATACAAAAAATTATTCAAATCAGCGCTTTCATATGGAAGTTCAGCGCAAAAATCTGATTTCACCTAAGTCTGTACAAGTGGCCAGGTTGAATTTCGGATCGGACCCAAAAACACTTGTTCTCGTCCCACGGTCATAACAAAGGTACCCAAGAAGTTTCGTAAAGATCGGTTCATAAATACGGCCTCTAGCCCGAGCCGTATTGAATTGTTGACAGACCATGGCATAAGCTCAAATTTGGCTTCGCCAAAGCTGAGCTAAAAAACTGCCAAGAAGTGACAACCACAGGCAGTATTACTGTTTGTATGTCAAGTTCACACAAGTTGTCAACATTTTGAATTGTCAATGCTGGTGGATTGTTTCCAAACAATTGTCAACCAGTCAACCAACCACTCGACTCCTAATGCCCCCGTGAATAAATTGCACAGTAATTTCCAAAATATATATTGAATCAATCTGATTGTGAGGAACACTGGAACCGGACCGTATTTCTTTAGAAACGGAAGAACCAAGTTAACAACTTGCCATTTTTTGTTTTTCTGCTGTCAGGTTTTTATCTTTTTCTCTGACATATTTGCAGCATCTGCTGCTACCTGTCGCATACAAAATTTAGATTTGCACATTTTCTTATCAATTCGATCAAAATATGCAGTCCACAGGCTTTTAGATTTACAATCCACCTTGACGAGTTGACTTTTTGTCAATTTCGTTGAAAAATATAAATACATGTACTGAAATATTTATTTTGATTTGGTTTCGGTGGGGTTTTTGGTATCCCCGTAATACCAAAACCATCCCAAACAAGAGGCCCCACGGGGCCTGAAGTGCTCATCTTGTACAGAACACAATTTAAACAGAGTCCAAGAATGAGTCTACATTAAGCAAGCCATCTCCATAGGCTACACTGTCAATCCTTGAGTCCCCTAGGAGTGACAAAAATAATCTGGGCATCATGCCTTTTCTTCAGTTGATCATAAGTAAAATGTAGAGCTCCCCTATGAAGCCCCTTGATACAACCTATGTGGATTAATCTTAGTACCTCTAGAGGTACTGAATACAATATTTTTAATTCTTCAGTAAAATGGCCAATTCCGGCTCCCATAGAGAGCCCAAATATTAACCCAGGCTCTTGATTTGAACACAGTTAAATCTGACTTCCCTAGAGATGTTATGTACCGAATATGAAAGCATTCTGACCGTTGGATCTGAAGAAGAGAAATTGTAAAGAAATTTCTTCGAATTGCACTAAGTTCAAATTTAGGCTACCATAGCGAGCCCAAATATTGACCTATGGATCCGATTTGAACAAACTTGAATCTGACCTCCCTAGAGATGTTGTATACCAGATGTGAAAGCATTCTGACAAATGAATCTGAAGAAGAAGATTTTTGAAGAAATTCCCTCATATTGTACTAAGTTAAATTTCATGTTCCCATATGGAGCCCAAATATTAACCTAGGCACTCGAATTGAACAACCTGGAATCTGACCCCCCTAGAGATGTTGTATACCAAATATAAAAGCATTCCGACTGGTAGATCTGAAGAAGAAGATTTTTAAAGAAATTTGCACTAAGTAAAAATTTGGGCTACCATAGTGAGCCCAAATATATACCTAGGGATCTGATTTTAACAAACTTGAATCTGACCCCCATAGAGATGTTGCATACCAAATATCAAGGCATTCTGACTGATGGATCTGAAGAAGAAGATTTTTTTAAATTACCCTCCATATTGAACAAAGATAAAATTTGGGCTTCCATAGGAAGCCCAAATATTAACCTAGGGACTTGGTTTGAACAATCTAGAATCTGACCCTCATAACAATGATGTATACCAAATATTAAAAGATTCTGACTAGTGGTTCTGAAGAAGAAGATTTTTAACGAATATACCCCATATTACCCTATGTTAAAACTTCGGGCTCCTGTAGAGAGCCCAAATATGAACCAATGAGCTTTATTTCAACAAACTTTTATCTGACCGCCCTATGAATGCTGTATACTAAATATCAAAAGATTCTGATGATTGGTTCTGGAGAAAAGATTTTTTTACAATTTTTGCAAATATGCTGACTCAGCATTTTTTTCGATGCCCATTACAAAACACCCTAACATAACCGATGGCAATTTTTTTTTACCATTCAATTCTACTGGTCATAAGGATACTTCATACCAAATAAAAGCTCTCTGTTACGTGGGGTTTGGGAAATATGGGCGTTTGAAAATATTTCTATTTTTAGCTCCCAGGGTTCCCATGGGGATGCGAGAATTTTTTTTTTTGCATGGGTCAAGTACTTATGACCCAATACTACCACAAACCAAATTTGGTTCATACCGGACCATCGGTTCAGAAAACAGAAATTTTGGGCAGGGCCAAAAATCTTACCCCTCCTATTACAAAGCCAAATATTACTTCACGAACTTTGTTTGAACAAACTTGATTCTACACCTCATATGGAAGCTCCATAGCAAATATCAAGTCATTGTACACACTGGTTCTTGAGAAGAAGATTTTTAAAATATTTTGGAGCATTTTCCCCCACTCCCTCCCTATGAAGCTGGGCATGCTGAGTGGAACAAAAATGAAATGCCCCTTTGGGACCATCACGCGCACAAACTTTCACTTGAATTGGCCCAGTGGCTTTGGAGGAGAAGACCAAAACATGGTGTTGACGGACGACAGACGGGAAGCGATGAGATTAGCTCAGCTTGACTTTGTCAAGATGAGCTAAAAATCGGAATACCGCACAGCACTAAATATCGATGTCGAAAAACCAAAGCGAACCAATCACTGAATACCATCAACATTTTAAAATTTTCCTACATTTTCTGTTTATGAGACCTTGTTGAAGCTTGATGGCACATGAAGTTTTCATTATCAGGAAAGAAGTGACTTACTTAAGACTACTATTTGTGCATGTCCAGTTGCTTAGCAGTGATTTCTAGTCAAATATTGGCTGCCTGTTAACCCTTTGAGACTTTAATTACTAACGTTCACTGGAAATTCAGTTTCTTCAACGCTTTTCAAAATGCGATGTCAAACGTTGGAAAGTACAAATAAGGCCACACAAAGTAGATCTTCTGTTTCTCGGGCCATTATTTGTGAAATTGCATGCGGGTGAGTGTTTTTTTATTTTATTTTTTATTTCAGTAATTACTTCTTTGCCATTAAAAGTTCATGTTCTTGGTTCAAGTTTTAGGCCTCATAACCTATAGAATAGCATGGGTGGTGGTGTATTTCATCCCTTGAGGGCAAGAAGGCTTTGCAATACTAAAGCATTGCAAAGCCTTCTGGCACTCAAGGGCCAAATTCATCAATTTTTTTAACTTGGGTAAAATATCAGACATAAACCATTTAATTTTAATTTTTTTAAAGTTTAAATTGGTTATAAAAAGAGAGCATGTGGCAGCCAAAAGGACCATGCGGGAGGGCCTGAGAAACAGATTTTTTATTTTTTTAGGCCTAACAAGATATTTTTCACATTAGTGATTATCTGGTTGAGGGGTAGATTATTTTTGGTGGTATGAATTTGTTATTCAAAACTTGTTTTTATACAAATTATTGGAGAGTGCCCACAGGCATTCTCCAATAATTTGTAATAAAACAAATTTATGTAAACAAACAAAATATTATTTGTGTTTGAATATGAAATATAGGCAAGGAGAGTGTTAGTTTTGCTCTGGTATCCTCATTTTTTGAAAGCCCTGATAGTGGCTTCTAGCACTCAACCAGTTAAGAAGTCTTGACAGCAGGATTATATTAGTATTTTAAGCTGCGATAACATTTGGCTCAACGCTTATCACTGAGCAATATTCGGGAGAAAATAGGAATTTGAGGTTAAAACTTTAAATGAAAGTATCAATGACACTGTAGCTCAACTTGTTTAAGACATGTATATGTATAGTATATGACACAGCAATGACAAACATCTAGGTAATGATCTCATAACAAATGTACATGTAAAGTATTGTAAAGATTGGTTCATAAATACAGCCTCTAGTCTGAGCCATACAGAAGTTGTGTACAAAAAACTGATTGGACCTAATTTCGGTTCAAAATGGCCACTGGCAGCCATCTTGAATTCTGGACCACACCCAGAAACACTCGTTCTCATCCCAACAAAGGTACCCAAGAAGTTTTGTGAAGATCGGTTCATAAATACAGACTCTAGCCCAAGCCGTATTGACATGTGCACTTACTATGTATAAGTAGCACTGAATAAATCAAAGTTCCTCTAATTTGCATAATTTCTGCATGAGAAAAAAACCTATATTATATGTGATGTATTCCATGTTACTAAACATTCATTCAAAAATTTATTCAAATCAGAACTTTCATAAAGAAGTTCTGTACAAAAAACTGATTGCACTAACTAAAGTACAAAATGGCTGCTGGTGGCCATCTTGAATTTTGGAACGCACCCAAAACCACTCGTTCTCGTCCCACGGTGATAACAAAGGTACTCAAGAAGTTTTGTAAAGATCGGTTCATAAATACGGCCTCTAGCCTGAGCCATATTGGCATTTTCAGTTACAGTGCTGAAAGTAACACTAAATAGATCAAAGTTAGTCTAATTGGCATAATTTATCCACAAGAAAAAAACCTGTATTATATGTGATGTATCCCATGGTACTAAACATTCACACAAAAAATTATTCAAATCAGAGCTTTCATATGGAAGTTCTGCGCAAAAATCTGATTGCACCTAATTTTGTACAAAATGGCTGCCAGTGGCCATCTTGAATTTCAGACCGAACCCCAAAACACTCGTTCTCGTCCCACAGCTGTAACAAAGATACCCAAGAAGTTTCGTAAAGATCGGTTCATAAGTACGGCCTCTAGCCAGAGCCATATTCGCATTTGCACTTACAGTGCTGAAAGTAACATTAAATACATCAAAGTTAGTCTAATTTGCATAATTTACGCACAAGAAAAAAACCCGTATTATATGTGATGTATCCCATGGTACTAAACATGCATACAAAAGATTATTCAAATCAGTGCTTTCATATGGAAGTTCTGCGCAAAAGTCTGATTGCACCTAATTTTGTACAAAATGGCTGCCAGCGGATAACTTGAATTTCGGACCGGACCCCAAAACACTCGTTCCCGTCCCACGGTGATAACAAAGGTACCCATGGTGTTTCGTAAAAATCAGTTCATAAATACGGCCTCTAGCCAGAGCCGTATTGAATTGTTGACGCACAGACGGCCAGAGACGACTAGCCATGGCATAAGCTCAAATTTGACTTACGTCAAAGTTGAGGTAAAAATTGAAAAATAATAACAAAACAAATGACCACAAAGTATGAACGTGTTGTTTGATTTAGTACATAATAACACATACAAACTTATCAAAGGATTAAATTAAACAAAAGATGTTGTAGGTAATAACACATACAAACTTATCAAAGGATTAAATTAAACAAAAGATGTTGTAGGTAATAACACATACAAAAGTATCAAAGGATTAAATTAAACAAAAGATGTTGTAGGTAATAACACATACAAACTTATCAAAGGATTAAATTAAACAAAAGATGTTGTAGGTAATAACACATACAAAAGTATCAAAGGATTAAATCACTGTCCTGTTAAGACAGCCAAGACTTCACTAGAAATCAATGCCAAGGTGATTTGTCTATTCTAAGCAGGAGTTTGCAGACCTCCTAATGATGGTATGTTTATTAAAGCACATGCTCAGAGATTGCAAAATAAAAAAAAAGCCTGAAATAAGCTTTTAAACATTATTAAGGTGAGTTTGGAACAAGTCACAAAATAACTTCAGACATCATTTGTGTTGGCAATAGAATGCTAATGTTGAGCTTATTAGTAGTGATAATTATGGCACTATGGTACAATGATACTAGACAACTTATTCTGTATTTTCCTGATGTGGGGGGGGGGGGGGAGGCGCTGGCTCAGTTGGTAGAGGTGCAGGCTGCACGCCGAGAGGCCCTCGGTTCGAATCCCACCTGCTGCAACCGCGTTGTGTCCTTGGGCAAGACACTTCACCCCCATTGCCTACGTGGGGGCACGGTGATGCTGTGTACTAAGGTGTACTGCACGTCGATGACGCACCTGTCTTCAACCAATGCTAACCCTGCTTGTGTGGAGTTGGTATGTTGGGGAGCTGACAGTTGCTCGGCATTGCTCGGTGGTTCTCTCCGGGTACTCTGGCTTCCTCCACCCGTAAAACTGTCACGGTCATGGTTAGCCACTGTACAGAAATATGTGACCTTAAACACCAATAAATAAATAAATAAATAATAAATAAATATAATTTCCTGATGTGGATTCCCATTTGGTACAATCAGAAAATGTCAGTTAAGTCAGATATGGAATAATGAACTGATACCACAATACACCTCCCTTAAAATACCAAAATTGATACCGAACTAAAAATTCTAATACTGTCCATCTCTACATATTTCAATATTGATAAATATCTCTAATAGGGACCTGCGAACCGTTCGAGATTCGGCTCGACTCGAAACCATTGCCGAGATTCGATTCGACTCGATACCTCACCGTCCGATTCGTATTTTTCGAACCGACCTCTGTTCAAACGGCGAATTATATGTGCACTCGCTCGCATCAAGAACACGCCGTCATACGCTAACGATAGTGTAATAAATCGCTCTCTGAACGTATTAGCTCTCCAATTTTGTTGATTATTAAATCCCCGGGCAACCGTACGATCTCTGAGGGTCAGGGAAGATTCGTCCCCGGGAATATTCGTCCCCGGGTTTTTGAGAATATTGTATGTCTATCTTCACTATTAGTGCGCGATACTGTGTTTCGCGAGACTTTGAGTTTGAGATTTTTTATCATATTTTCCGACATGCCTTGTTTGCTTTTATAATAATGGTATTTGGTGCTGATGAGGCTGAGCACGAGCCATGACCACCAAGTGGGTAGAATAAAACTGCGAGTCTATGAGTTCAGAATCAATTGGTCTGGAATCGAGAATACTTGATTCCAGACCAATTGATTCTGAACTCATCCAGCATGCAGAGTACCGGTATTGCAGACTATGGAAGCACGAATGTCGCCGTCGCGCCGGTTTCAAGGTTCGAGATTCAACTCGACTCGATACCAGAGGGATGATTCGGCTCGAGATTCGGCTCGAAGTTTTATCCCCGGCTCACAGGTCCCTAATCTCTAACATCTTAATGATTTCTTGACAATTACAGTAAAACCTATCTTGAGAGACCACCTGTCTTGAGAGACCACCTGTCTTGAGAGACCACATTTGCCAGGCACTGACTGGTTTTACTCTATAATGGACCTGCTATGGGAGACCACCCATCTTGAGAGACCACTTTGACCGAATTGAATGGTTTTGCGTGACGAAGGCATGTAGGGACGGTTTGGAGCAAGCCCCTTTCGACCCTCTTTAGCTGTAGGATAGGTTTTGATGGTATGTCAAGGCACGTCAAAGGAGGAAGGTGTTCGGGTTTAGTAGCATTTGCTACGTTTGTGCTTTTTCTTCTTGGAAGGAGGTGGCTGAGATGGCAAAGGATTGGCAGCTGTTGTTTCGAAGTTTTTGCGTTTTAGCCATCTGTGAAAGAACAGGCCGCGGATCCTTGCTGCTTTCAAATGACCTGGTTTGTTGATGAGGATGTCGTAGGTTTCCTTAGCCCATTCCATCTGGGTTGATTTAAGGTATTCCAAATAATCATCCCCAGTTCCATCAATCTCCAGCTTGAGTTCGCTGAAGCGTTCAATGGCACGTCCATCCAACATTTCAATATAGGCCGTCAAGCTAGTATCGCCTTCATCAGAGGGCTGATGCTCGGGCTCCGAGGTTGAAATGGATTTGAGGCCCGATTGGTTGAGGTTGAGAGGAGTCAGGTTTGGATTGGGCGACTTCCATCTCCTCTGCCCCTTCTTCCTGCTTCTCCTCTCCCTCCAACCTCTTTGGTGAAGAGGTTCGGCTTCGGGTTGGTGATACAGGTTTTGGAGGCGAGTTGACGGTGATCACCTTTTCCATCTCCTGATTCCCGGTCTCAGTCCTCTTCCTTTCGAGCCACGCCTCCATTCGCCAGGTGACCCGCCGTTTGGTTGATGGCGATTTCTTCTTCTTTCTTTGTTTCTTTATCTCTGCTTCTTTTGTTGTTTCAGTGGTGGTTGGAGAACTCAATCCCTTATCCTTCCTCTGGTGTGGACTAGTGTGAGCAGACCTGCAAAAGGTGCTACCACTCCCAGAGGTGGGTTTCATCTTATACATAATGGTGAGCTGAACGCAGCCACTCTCAACATGGACATTCCAGTTAAGAAGCGAGCTAGCGTCCAGCACCGGCAAAGAATCCTTAATTTTCTTTGGCAGGTAATCCATGGCTAATTAGGTATGCACACTCTGAAGTCAGAAGTGTGATGAAGGTGTTCGATAATGATCGTGACCTAGTACCAACTTGTATTTTTATGCCATAATGGGCCTGTCTTGAGAGACCGCCCCTTTAAAGACTGAAACTATGACAAACACTTTTTACCTGTTCTGGAAATGGAAAATCCATTGTGGTTATACTAACATAATTAAAAGTAATAAATGCTCTTAACTGGGTTTCAATTGCTAATCAGTTACATAACTCATTAAAGATTGAGATGTTTTTATAAGACACCTGTGAAAAGATTAGGATTATTGCTGAATAAACAATTTCATACATACCTGAAATGTGACAGATAGGATTATAAAAATAAATTTGTGTGGAAAATCTTCAATGAAGATTTTCAACACTAATTTATTTTTATAATTTTTATAACAGTCCATTTCAATTTGTTACGAAAACTTCATAAAAAAGAACAACTACAAAGTAATTACAAAAATCCATTCTTCTCCATTTCTGAATTTTGTGGTTGGTTATTCACTGACTTGAGAAAACCAGAAACCTGTTATGAGAGACTACCTGTCTTGAGAGACCACTTTTGTGTGGCTCAAAGGTCGATCTCTCAAGACAGGTTCTCTCTACATGTTTCAATAATGATAAATATCACTAACATCTTATTGATTTCTTAATAAAACAACTGATAATTACTTACAATCTTGTTTTTCTGTCTCACCACTTCTAATTTTATAAATTGCTCTACAGTTACATCTTCCACCAGAGTGCCACCAAGTTTCAAAAAAGCACATGTTGGTGAATGTTTCTTGTGTTCCTCCCTGTAATGAAAAAGTACATTCATAGAAATACAACTACAATCTGTTACATGTAAACACAAAAAATCTTCTTTCAAGATTAATCTATAAAAAAAAACATTCTTGTTTCGGGAGAACCTCCCTTGACACGGAAAATCTGCCTAATCACTTTTTTACCCGGGGGTTCCTGCAGGCAAGGACTGATAAAGTTCAAAGCAATTCAAAGGTCATTTCTCGATATATTTTAGCATTTTTAAGGCCCTACGCAATGAATATTGGAATTCAAGGATTTTCAAGACCGACCCTGCATTCACTTGTACTAACTGAAACCTCTGGTCATTACCCCCCCTCTCTTCCCTACAAGGGAAGTGTGAGGAGGGATTAATGATTGAGAGGAGCTAGTTAGGACTATGCCTTCACAAAATCTAGAATATACAAGAGCACCGCCTAGCGGGGAAACATACGCCCGTCAAAATTGGAACATGCACAAGTTTCTCTGGGGTAAAGTTTGAAACTTTTGTTGACCCGACTATGTCTGTCCCCCCCCCCCCCCTCCAATCATTGCCTATTCCCCTGCCCTGTCTGGGGTAAAGGATAATTCACCTGTTTTCACATTTTCATATTAGTCGATCTGAGGTCTTCACAAAATAAAAACAAGGCTGCTGTAGAAGATTCTCCTCACCGTTTAGAGTGGTAACCTCCATTCACTGACACGTTAACTTCATTGATAATGATTGACAACAGGTGGCGCCAAGGAAAAGGACATTTTGAGGATCATAATAGCCATGAATGGCGAGGATTCTCGCCGTTTAAAAATAAAATTGTGTAATCTGCTCCTGTCACATGCACAAAGACAATTGATGATCAACATGGGTGCAAAGTTTGAACAATAAAGCAAGTAAAATGTTGGAGTAGGCAACACAATAGTGTAATGTTTCAAATACTAAAAGGGGGCCTAACTCCGGAAAAACAAAATAGAGTTACCTGCTCTTGTCACATGCACAACAGCAATTGGTGATTAACATGTGTGCAAAGTTTGAACAATATAGTATGTAAAATGTTGAAGTAGGCAACACCATACTTCAATGTTTTAAGTACTAAAAGGGAGCATAACTCTGGAAATACAAAACAGAGTTACCTGCTCTTATCACAAGCACAACGGCAATTACTGTTCACCATGCGTGCAAAGTTCGAAAAATGTAAAATGTTGAAGGAGTAGGCGACACAATAGTGCAATGTTTCAAGTATTAAAAGGGGGCAAAACTCTGGAAATACAAAACAGAGTTACCCGCTCTTGTCAAATGCACAACGGCAATTGGTGACCAACAGGTGTGCAAAGTTTGAACAATGTAATATGTTGAAGGAGTAGGTGACACAATACTGTAATGTTTTAAGTACTAAGTGGGGACATAACTCTGGAAATACAAGATGGAGTTACCTGCACTTGTCACATGCACAACAGCAATTAATGATCAACATGTGTGCAAAGTATGAGCAATGTAGCATGTAATCTTTTGGAGGAGTAGGCGACACAATACTTTAATGTTTCAAGTACTAAAAGCCTAAGGAGGCATAACTTTCGAAATACAAAACAGTTACCCACTCTTGTCACATGCACAACAGCAATTCGTGATCAACAGGTGTGCAAAGTTTGAACAATGTAAATTGTTGAAGGAGACGGCGGCAATACTGTAATGTTTAAGTACAAAAAGGGGCAAAACTCTGGAAATACAAAATGGAGGTACCTGCACTTGTCACATGTACAACAACTGGAGATCAACATGTGTGCAAAGTTTGAATAATATAGCATGTAAAATGTTGAAGGAGTAGCCGACACAATGCTGTAATGTTTTAAGTAGTAAAAGGGGCATAACTCTGGAAATACAAAATGGAGTTACCCGCACTTGTCACATGCACAACAGCAATTACTGATCAACATGTGTGCAAAGTATGAACAATGTTGCATCTAAACTTTTGGAGGAGTAGGCGACACAACAATTGTTTACAGACAAGACAGACGAACAATGCCATAACATAATACGTCCGTCAAATGAAGGCGTATAAAAACTATATAGTTATGATTACATACAAACAAGCCTGGACATTTTCTACCAAGACCACCCCTCACCCCCACCCCCACCCCCACATCCATGAAAATGTTTTTCTTGTAAGCTCAATTTTATTTACCTAACATCAGCCTTTCAAACTATAAAATTGTCAAAAACGTTTTAATTAAACAAAAATAGGACTAAATAAAAAGAACTTTTTTCATGGGTTTGGGGAGATTACGGGTGTGTCCTCCAGGCCACTCAACTCTGCATATATATTACAAAGTATCAGATGTGGATACGCATCTTAAAGGTAACAAACTTCCCACATATGATTGCCGACACTAGACCTTCAAATCAGTCTAATTTGGCCACAACGGCAAATATGGATGTGGCCTGCATGGTAGGAGAAAAAGCACAGATATTTTCTTCTTTTTGGTGTCTGTTTTAGGTTTTAGGCCTCCTGTCTTAAAATGCTAGTTTACAACCCATTGTTATAGGTTTTCACCATTATCACTGGTTCCCTCCCACCACCCTTTGACGCAAGTTTACTTGATTAACTCAAGAAGGCTTCTTAGTTTCCCAGTGTCGAGCCAAACGTCTATTTGAATGTAAATTACGCATGGCGTTCACAGAGAGATGCCACAAACATGAATGTAATAGATCTCAGCTCTAAGTGCATGATCATATTGAATTCACCACAGAAAAGCAATCGACGTCAACAGTGTCATATACGACTCAGTCCACACCGATTGCTTTTCTATGGCGAACTCTAGGGGTGTTTTAAAAAAAAGTATTTATCTGTTGCATTGTTTGATTCTAGGGTAAGCTCTAAGCTACATTGTAAGCACTGGGGAAACGGGGCCAAACTATATATTGCCGGAACACTGCAAAACACTGGAAAAAGTTTTAAACTCTGCATAATTTGGGCGCAATGATTTTATTTGGGCACAGCATTTACCGTCGTTAGGTGGGAAGAATTTAAAGGCCTGACTGGTATCCTATGAAGTTATGATCAGTAACACCATTTGAGCCTACTTGTGGAAAAAATGTCTGACAGGTTGGGCTGAGGTAATGAGGTAAATGGCTGTTATTCCTGCCCCAAATGACATTACCATTTGGTGGGGTGATATTTTCTCCAAACATATATACAGTGGATCCCTGTTAATTGAATAGCCACTTTGCCATTGAAAATTATTCAATTAACAGGAGTATTCAATTAACAGGGATTATGTCACTTTCCTGTATTCTAGAGATAAACTTAGTATTTATTCTATCTTGTTTGACAGAGCTCCACGAGCTCTGTCAAACAAGATATAATAGATTAAATGCCTGTATTGGATTACTGTGGCCAAATAGGTCTATAAACAAAGGAAAACTGAGGAGAGTCAGGGTAATTTCTTGACAGGTTACCAGGGTTTTTATTCAATTAACAGGAGTTTACTCTATAACCTATATTCAATTAACAGAGTTATTCAGTTTGTTTGTTTGTTGGTGGTTAACGTCACATATTTATGCACCATGGCTAATCGTGACACAACATGGAGATGAAGTCAAGTTTAGTCAATCGTTGATCAACATGTTGCCCATTTTAGAGGACTTTCACTCCAAGCAGTGGTGACTGGGTCCTATTTTACTAGTAAAGCGGAACTGGTTTACCACAGTAAACAAGTGCTGCTTACTTCCCGGGGTTCCCACGAGGAAGGGTTATTCAGTTAAGAGATATCCAGTTAAGTGGGTTCCACTGTACTTGAAATTGATGACAAAAATGTTTGTCTCAACATATCTGAGCATCAAGTGGAATTGAATGATCAAGAAAAAAATCTTCACAGATGGGGGCTGAAGTAACTTTAAACGAGTTTGAGCTGAGGTAAATTTAAGTTTCATTTGATTAAATCACTAACTGATGTCCTAATCCTATTAATATGCATTTACCAGCAATCTCAAAGTGACAACTTTGTGTTACTATAGAGAAAGCTTACCCTGTGTAGTTTTTTGTAGCTGCTGACTGTGCCATCGAACTATAATTTCAATCATCATTTCATGATTTGTGTAAGATCTTTAACCCTTTAACCAACGCAGACGATATCAAAATTTATTATTTTAAATATTTTTTCAAAAAATTTCAACAAAACCATATCATGTGACCCTTCGTTGGAATGAACTCATTCCAATGAAGGGTCACAATACGGTTTTGTTGAAATTTTTTGAAAAGTAATATTTTTTTAACTGCTGAATTTGCATATTACGCGGACGGATGTGGGCGATTTGTTGGGTAAAGGGTTAAATGCATTACTTATATTAGATGAACTGGAACTGAATTCAAAGATCTTATACGAAATATAAATTGTTCATTCGCATTTTCCAACTGAATTAGCCCTAATAAAGAAGAGTTTAGCGTGTAAACATAATTGTCAATACATCCGATACATTGCATATAAATGTGAATGTCTGTATCTATATCTATCTCTCTTTGTTCCGGGTGAACTCTTCCGTTTCTCGACCGATCAATCTCAAATTTTCTACACAGGGGTAATTCGTCCCTGTGAGTAACACAGAATGGGTGCCGTGCCCGTGTGGAGTGACCTCGACCTTGAAATTGATGATCTTGACCTTTTATTTCAAAAACGGCAGGGCTGATCGGGCTAAAATTTCATATGTGCGGGTATAATGACCCATCGATCATTTTGATTTTATCAGGGTGCCCATGCAGGATGACCTTGACCTTAAAATTGGTGTCCTTGACCTTTTATTTTGAAAATGGCTGGGCCGATCGGTCTAAAATTTCATATGTGCGGATATATTGACCCATTGATCATTTTGACTTTATCGGGATGACCTTGACCTTGAAATTGGTGACCTTGACCTTTTATTTCAAAAAGCGGCTGATATCTTCTCCTGTGCAACGCCGGGTATCACCCGCTAGTCTAATATATAAATGCAAATGTCTGTATGTCTCTATCTCTCTAATTGTCAATACATCTGATATATAAATGCGAATGTCTGTATCTATATCTCTCTCTATCTCTCGAACTTTGTTCCGGGTGAACTCCTCCGTTTCTCGACCGATCGATCTCAAATTTTGTACACAGGGGTAATTCGTCCCTGCGATTAACATGGGATGGGTGCCATGCCCATGTGGCGTGACCTTGAAATTGATGACCTTGACCTTTTATTTCAAAAACGGTTGGGCCGATTGGGCTAAAATTTCACATGTGCGGGTATACTGACCCATCGATCATTTTGCCTTTATCAGGGTTCCCGTGCGGGGTGACCTAGACCTAGAAATTGGTGACCCTGACCTTTTATTTCAAAAATGGCTGGGCCAATCGGGCAAAAATTTCATATGTATGGGTATATTGACCCATTGATCATTTTGACTTTATCGGGGTGCTCGTGCAGGGTGACCTTGAAATTGGTGATAACCATCTTCTCACATGCAACGCCGGGTATCACCCACTAATGTATATATAGTAGGTAGCGATTACTTTTTTTTATATATCTAGAACAGTCTATGGTACAGCAGTATATTGTGTTGCTTTGTTGATTACTGATACAGGAATTCAATTATGAATACTCAGGTACGGAAAAAGAGATAATACTCGGCTCCTTTACTGACCTTCAGAGGACCTGAACTAAGATTAGAGAGAGACCTGCACTAAAATAGAGAAAAAATTGCTTGAGTATGTGTACATGTATCTGATGAGAATTACATATGAATCAAGATTTTACAGCTGTGGAGGTTTTATCAATGCAAACCTTTAAACACCATTTTGTGCTCATTTGAGAACATTAAAACAGGAAATAACAGCCTTATCCTGTTATGTTTTATTGTCATGCCTTCCTTTTGTGTTTCTATGGTCATCTTCTGATGGAAGTTATTCTCAAACGTACAGTACTGCCCACAATAAAGTGAAAATCTGGACATGCTAATAATGTGCTATTTGGGCAATATTATTTGTGTCACATTCGTATCTGAATATCACAATATTTTATAGCACCTCTCTTGTCAGAAAAACTGCCCTGTCACCTATTTTACACCTGGAAATCTCTTCTTTGACACTATTTTGCACTTGTTTGACGAAGATTTAACCAACTATGCCTTGTTTGACAGAGCTCACAGAGCTCTGTCAAACATGATATAGTTGGTTAAACTTTCAACTACATTATGGGGAAATTTTCACTGCTGATCACATTGGTTTGCCACATAAAGAGTGGGTTTAATATCTTACTTCAACCATTTTCAGAACTGTTTACTGAAGAAAAAAAAAATACTTCCTCCCTCCCTCATAATAAAATAGAGAAATGAAAGTGTCAATGACACTGTAGCTCAACTTGTCAAGACAAAGACATGTACATGTATAGTATATGACACAGCAATGACAAACATCTAGGTAATGACCTGATAACAAAGGTACATATAAAGTATTGTAACGGTCTGTACATAAATACTGACCGTTGCCTGTAACAAATGTATAGGTGAAGTATTGTAAAGGTGGGCTACAGTCAGATGCTAAACTGAAAAGAAATCTTTGAGTCCCAGAGTGGGTCTGACTCAACCCCAAAATATTTGTTCTCATAGCACAGTGATAACAAAGGCACCCCAAAACACACTCGTTCCTGTCCCAAGGTGAAAACAAAGATATCCAAGAAGTTTTGTGAAGATCAGTTCATAAATACGAGCTGTATCGAACTTGTGACAAAAAACTGATTGGACCAAATTTTGGTACAAAATGGCCACTGGCAGCCATCTTGAATTTTGGACCGCAACCAGAAACACTCATTCTCGTCCCAAGGTGATAACAAAGGTACCCAAGAAGTTTTGTGAAGATCGGTTCATAAATACAGCCTCTACCCTGAGCCGTATTGACATGTGTGCTTACATTGTCTAAGTAGCACTGAATAAATCAAAGTTCATCTAATTTGCATAATTTCTGCACGAAAAAAAAACCTTACAATATGTGATGTATTCCATGTTACTAAACATTCTTACAAAAATTTATGAAAATCAGAACTTTCATACAGAAGTTCTGTACAAAAGACTGATTGCACTAATTTTGGTACAAAATGGCTGCTGGTGGCCATCTTGAATTTCGGACCACACCCAAAAACACTCGCTCTCATCCCACGGTGATAACAAAGGTACCCAAGAAATTTCGTAAAGATTGGTTCATAAATACGGCCTCTAGTCTGAGCCGTATAGAAGTTGTGTACAAAAAATTGATTAGACCTAATTTCGGTACAAAATGGCCACTGGCAGCCATCTTGAATTTTAGACCGCACCCAGAAACACTCGTTCTCGTCCCAAGGTGATAACAAAGGTACCCAAGACATTTCGTGAAGATCAGTTCATAAATACAGACTCTAGCCCGAGCCGTATTGACATGTGTACTTACTGTGTGTAAGTCACAATGAAAAAATCAAAGTTCATCTAATTTGCATAATTTCTGCATGAGAAAAAAACCTGTATTATATGCGATGTATCCCATGGTACTAAACATTCATACAAAAAATTATTCAAATCAGCGCTTTCATATGGAAGTTCCGTGCAAAAATCTGATTGCACCTAATTTTGTACAAAATGGCTGCCATCGGCCATCTTGAATTTCGGACCAGACCCAAAAACACTCGTTCTCGTCCCACGGTAATACCAAAGGTACCCAAGAAGTTCCGTAAAGATCGGTTCATAAATACGGCCTCTAGCCCGAGCCGTATTGGCATTTGCACTTACAGTGCTGAAAGTAACACCAAAAAACATCAAAATTAGTCTAATTTGCACAATTTACGCACGAGAAAAAAACCCGTATTATATGTGATGTATCCCATGGTACTAAACATTCATACAAAAAATTATTCAAATCAGAGCTTTCATATGGAAGTTCTGTACAAAAAACAGATTTCTGCATCGTCGGTACAAAATGGCTGCTGGCGGCCATCTTGAATTTCGGACCGCACCCAAAAACACTCGTTCTCGTCCCACGGTCATAACAAAGGTACCCAAGAAGTTTCGTAAAGATCGGTTCATAAATACGGCCTCTAGCCCGAGCCATAGCAGCTTGGCACTTACAGCTCTGAAAGTAACACTAAATAAATCAAAGTCAGTCTAATTTGCATAATTTACGCACGAGAAAAAAACCCGTATTATATGTGATGTATCCCATGGTACTAAACATTTATACAAAACTTTATTCAAATCAGAACATTCATACAGAAGTTCTGTACAAAAAACTGATTTTTGCATCATCGGTACAAAATGGCGGCTGGCAGCCATCTTGAATTTCGGACCACACCTAAAAACACTCGTTCCCATCCCAGGGTCATAACAAAGGTACACAAGAAGATTCGTAAAGATCGGTTCATAAATACGACCTCTAGCCCGAGCCATAGCCAATTGTTGACGTACGGACAGACGGACAGATGGACGGACGGACGGACGGACGACGGGCCATGACAATAGCTCAAATTTGACTTCGTCAAAGTTGAGCTAAAAATTGCTTGAGAAACCAAAATTTTTCTTAAACAGTTAAAACTAGAAGTCCTGTCACGAATAGTGTGCTTATCTAGGCTTAATTGCGCATTGGAATTGCGCGCAATTGCCATATCGAATGGAATCCAAAGCACGGCAGGTTCTCTTGGTTACTCATAGCAAACACATGCAATGTTTCTGCCAATGGACCTCCGGGTTACCCGGAGGTCCATTGGCCGAAACATTGCTTGTGCACAGGCCATATGTACAGAATTTGATAGCTTTACTTGGGCCATAACGTGTACATTAACGCACATATGAACGTGCTATATGTGCGCATTTCATGACAGGACTTCTAGTTTTAACTGTAGGTGTTACTAAATATATATTTTGAACAAAAGAGTAAGAATCACAAAACAATACCAAGGATCATCCTCAGGCTCCCACCCATCAAGTTCTTTGTAGCACACAAAACACCTTGCTGCATCAGGTTCTACAGTTGTTGGGCAATGATAAAATCCTGCGGCAGCCATCTGTAAAAAAAAAGCATATGAAAAATGTCACTAAAGTTGTCTTTGATGGATTATACCAGGGGTTAAGTAGTAATAGGAAAATGTAACGGGTTTCAAAACTTTCTCATTATATTGGTAAGTTTTGCTGTTGGAATTTAGTGGAAAAAGTGATTTTATTACTTGTGTCTTGGTCAAAAGAAACCAACAACATCAAATACGAAAACATACGCAATAAAATGATGTTCTAGAAAAATTAAGTTATTGGAGTTAAATGGGTTATTTTGGTAAGTTCGGAGAGTAATATGCAAAGGCTGCAATCCGAAAAAATATTGTCAATATATATATATATATATATAACTTCGTCAATTTGCCATCATGCTCGGAAGATTACTTCCTTCTAAACGCCTTTCATTTTTAACTGATACTTCTTCCGTTACAGTACTGTGATCACAAAAGCAGTCTTTTAGTCGATCGGCTCTCGATCCGACTTCGGTTCTGTCGCGATTGAGAATCGCGGTTCTGTCGATAAAACGCGGCAGAATGGAGAAAGAATCGAGACAAAATTTAGGTAGAATCGAGAGAAAATCGTAACAGAAACACCAATACATTGTGAGATGATTTGTTACATGTATTCCTCGACGGTGAAAACTTCGAAGTTTGGCGTGAACGGATCGTAGATTCTAAGATTCGTTCGATGTATTCGTATGTCGCAATTAAAAAAAAAGAAGCAAAATCCAGTCGAGTTACAAACCTGAAGATATTTTCCGACTCGCCCCCTTTTCAAATCGACAAAAGTAAAACTTTTGAAAGAAAAGTGTGCGGAGATGTAAATGGGTGTTAACAAATCAACACTATCATAAGAATTAACCTGGCCTGTGCTTGTAAATCCTCAGCGCATCAAACTGAGATCGAAAAGTATTAAGACTACAGTCTTAACTCCACCTGTCTTTTATTTTATTGGTACCTTGCGAAATCCCTGGTAGCTAAAAGAAGCAGAGTATTTCAAGGTCCATCAATGAATGTCATGAAGGATTCAGCAGGACAAGTCCCCCCCCCCCCCCTCCCCAACAAAACGTCCATCAATATAGTTTGGTGTAGCCAAACAGGCCAACTTTGCTCAGAGTTTCGGTTAAAGTGAAAATGAAATCATATAGGCTTAATTTTTTTTTTTTTAAATTCAGAAAGTGATGGCCCGACCCCTAGGCAGATTCAATTATTTTTTTTAAAAATGATTTCCTGAAAAAAACGTCTGTAGCCTCCTAACTGGAAAACACTCGGTCAAACGACAGCTCACGACCTGAGCTATAATTAAGTTGATGCAAAAAAAAAAGAAGATTTTTTTCAGTTGGACTGGGCTGAGCTTTTTACAGAACTATCTGTTTAACCTACCATTGGATGCAGCCAAGGGTTAACAAATAATTAAATGATTAAAACTACTTCCATTTTCAAAAGTGGGGGTTGGGCAAAACAAATTGTATCTGAATTGACCCCCCCCCCCCCCCATCTCCCCCCGTGCCACCGTCTGGGTGTCGATAGAAATATTACTGTCAATTGGTAAAATTATTATAAAAAATAAACAAATAAAAAGACATTCTCTCACCACAAAGTTGGGGTGAATCGATATTCTGATCGGACATGCATTTCTGAGTTAAATGGTTCAAGAAAAGTGCATTCGAATGAAAGAAAAACAGTCATCATACATTTTGACTATTTATTCATCAATATCATATGAAAGAACACGCCATAAAGTGTGTTTTTTAAATACGAGGGCATCATTTTTTCACAACTTTCAAACAACACGTGTTTGAGGAGTCAGACATTTTATCGTTTGAATGTTTTTCGCTCCGCACAGTTCGCCCCACTGGGTTAAATTAAAGTGATATAACTTAGTATTTTGGTCCAGAGGCTTTGAAACGAATCCTGGAGTCATTCAAGTTGAAGTATGTCTCCAGTGTGCTGTAAGCGTTTTTCACAGAACCTGAACACACTGTGTGAGTGGAAACTCCACTACATGAGTGTTTTTATCGTAATTAACCAATTTATTTATTTATTTATTGGTGTTTAAGGTCACATATTTCTGCACAATGGCTAATCATGACCATGACAGTTTTACGGGTGGAGGAAGCCGGAGTACCCGGAGAGAACCACCGAGCAACGGCGAGCAACTGTCAGCTCCCCAACATAGCAACTCCACACAAGCAGGGTTAGCATTAGTTGAAGACAGGTGCACCATCGACGTGCAGTACACCTTAGTACACAACGCCACCGTGCCCCCAGGTGGGCAATGGGGGCGATGATGGGGGTGAAGTGTCTTGCCCGAGGATTCGAACCGAGGAGCACTCGGCTTGCAGCCTGCACCTCTACCTACTGAGCCACCGCATCTCCAATCAACCAATACTTACCTCTCTTCTAATCCCAGCCACTCAGTGTGTACTGTAGGCAAATTATGGCAATTGTGAATCATCAACAGGCACAGTCGAGCACTGCATCAACAATGCTAATGTTGGTGGTTCGCATCATGGTCGGGTCCTGGTCCAAATCCGAAGTCTTTTTCAGGCACGTAGCCTAGAGTCTACAATGTCATGTGTAGAAGACCGGCGGAGGGGGGGGGGGGGGGGCATGGGGGCATTTGTAACCAGTAAAATTCAGTTTTGTTGTTCCCCCACCAAAAAAACATTGACTCTATGCAAGACCCCCCCCCCCCCCCTCCCCACCCCCCGCGACCCCTGAATGTGCACCTGGTATATTTACATGTACATCCCCTGCAGTTAAATAAATAAAAGTTCCGTCAGAGGCTTCACACTTTCATAAAGTGCCGTACCAATGTGTTACAAATCATGTGGACGGAAAATTTAGCGTCACACTTATCCTAATTATTAAATGGGAATTATAAAATTGATCGAGATGCTGATATACGTATGTCTTACAGGTTGATTTATTATTTGGCAAGTGGCCGCCTAGCTCCTAATCACATACCCATTTATAAAATCGCCGTTTCATATCTTCCTAGGTGGCAACAAGCAAAGATATGTTCCGCATTTCACGTTGTTCACTGTATTTAAGTGTAAATTATGGATAAACAATATCGTATCATATCTTCCTTGAGTGGTACCAAGTGAAGATATATTCCACCTTATTACGTGCAAAATTTGTTCTCAGCCTTATAATTATGAGCATTCAATCATTTCTCTCAACCTCGCCCTGGTACCAGAGGCAGAAGCGAGTTCGCATACAATATTCACACATTCAACCATTCCTTGACCCGAATTGTTCACTGCGTTGTTCTCCATATTCGAGTGTATTGCTTGTAAAATCACCGCATCATATCTCCCCTGGGTGGTCATATCTTTACACGTTATTTTGGTATGCTGGGTGGTAGGGTCATTATATGAGGGGTTTAGGCTAGTTCAGCTATCCAATGGTGGAGGCTGTTCCACTGTTTCCAATTCCTTCCATTCAAATCAACACAAATATTTTTTCAGTCAACTGACTGAGAACATTCACACATGGTATTTGTCAAACATATTAACCTTGTGTCTTTTTTAGGTATACGGAAAAAAACCCTTAGAAAAAAACCCCTAGGAAAAAAGCCCCTGAGAAAAAAAACCCATTGTAAAAATGATGTCTGAGAAAAAAAACCCACAACCCAATTCATTCATTTTTCATATTTTATTTGTTGATTGTTGGATATTAATAAAAAAAAGTTTGGGACAATTAATGATGAGCTTGTATTTGTTTTGCAATCAAAACAATCTTCTTGAAGTTGCATTTTCATTCAATTTCATTGTCTTGTAAGTGGCTTATGTTGCTTATTTCATGTGCTGTTGCAAAATAAACATAAATGGAGCTGGTGTTTTTTTCTCTATATATCTATTCTTTTATCCAATGGATCAAAAAGTGAGTCTTTTTGTATTGTTATGTTTGGGTGTATACTCTGCAATAAAAATCGCGACATCGACGCCGTAGCTGCGACGGGTGGTGCATTTTCACAAAATTCTAAGTTCATCAAGGGCCATAACTCCAAGAAAAATATTTGGAACAACACATGCATTGAACAGTGGCTAGACATCAATAAGATACACTTACATGCCAAATATATAGTCATTCCTTCAAGTATTTCAAAAGTTATTGAGTTTTGAAACTCGTTGGTCACAGACAGACAGACAGACAGACCGACATTGCCACTTATAGAGCTGCTAGTCGCAGCTAAAAACATTGCAAGTGACTTGTATATATCACGGATAATGTCTGAAATTCTTCATTCAATCTTAACATTCCATAATCAAGGAACTTATAAAGAATAACAAGGATGGCCATAAACTATCATATGAAGGTTATATGTATACCAAGAAAAGTACAACAAAAACAAAAGTCAACTGGGAATGTAGTAACCGGACAGCTTTTTCCTGCAAAGGAAGATTAACAACAAGTTTACAGGTAATTATTTAGTTTAAACGATATTTATTTTAGTAAATAACTACAAATACACATGCTTTACAGTTGGACAAGATATTAACATGACAAGAGATATAAATATAACATTATACAAAACACAACTAAAGCATTACCAGATATTATTATGATCGGGGGGGGGGGGGGGTGTCTGATGGGGGAAGGGGAGAAGGGTGGCTGTCTGTCTTCAAGTGGGAATGTAGTAACCGGAGAGTTTTAAGATTAACAACAAGTTTACAGGTAATAACTTGTCAAAGTAATGTCTGTCTGTGTGTCTGACTGTCTGTCGATAAGGAAAGGGACAGAGAGGAGAAAGGCTGTCTGTCTGATAGGGAAGGGAACAGATGGGAAGGTGGGAGGAAATGTAGGAACCGGACAGTGAGAGCAAGAGGGAGGAGTAGTGTGTACTAATGTGTGTCTTTATGACTGTCTGCCTTGCCGGTATTAACAATTTTTTAATTCTGTATTTTCAGATGGACGCACCAACAGTTGTGACACCTCACAGCCATGGGTCCGATAATGCAGCTGTTGAAGCAGCCAAGATACACACAGAACTAAAAGCACGGGCTTCTGTTTCTCGTGCAAAGCCATCACAGCTTCTGGCTGACACTTTAATGGATGTACCAACAGAAGTGAGGGTTGCTCTTGGTCAGAAGCAATCAGTGAAAAGAAACATCAGAAATTGCCAATTGCATAATTTTCCCAAAAGATCCAAAAACACAGAAAGATTTTGTTCTTGAAGGAGACTGGTGCAAAACATTTGGGTGTGACAAGGAAGAGTTTCTCATACATGATTCAGGGCCTGGCTCCTCCAATCGTGTTATCATTTTTTTATCTCATGACTGTTTGGAACATCTGGCAAAATCTTCAATGTGGTTTATGGATGGAACATTTTCAACTTCCCCCAGTGTTTTTAAACAAATATATGTAATCCGTACACCTCTTGAAAAGACCTACATAACATGTGTTTTTGCTCTGTTGTCTAATAAACAACAAAGTTCATACGATGAAGTGTTTAGAACTGTTCTGGAAAAAGCAGAGGAGTTAGGCTTTTGTTTAGATCCAACATTGATTGTGACTGATTTAATCCCATCAGATATGTTAAAACACAGGGATGCTACTACCACCTCACACAGGCCACATGGCGCAAAGTTCAGGAGATGGGGCTCCGTGAGGTCTATAGGGAGAACAATGAGGTTAAACATTGGTGTGGAATAATTGATGCGTTAGCATTTTTACCGGTGAGTGATGTGAAGGACGGCATGTCATGGGTTAAAGACAACTGTCCAGATGTGTTGGGTGACTTGGTGGCATATTTTGACTCAACTTATGTATCAGGAGGTTATAGAACAGTCACCAGTTCTACTTCAACGGTTAACATTCGTCGTCTGCCGCCTCTCTTTCCCATCAACATCTGGAATATACATGAGGCAACATTCAATGATGAACTGAGGACAAACAATATTTGTGAGGGGTGGAACAACAATTTTCAGCAATTGATAGGACACAAAAATCCCTCCATTTGAAAGGTATTAATGGCTTTCCAGCAAGACAATTCCAATGCAAGGGATGCACTTCACCAATGTTTCATAGGTGAACCATCTAGTAAACGTGCACATAAAGGGAGTGTGAAATTGCAAGACAGACCTCAAGAAATTACAGTAGAACCTGTCTTGAGAGACCGCCCTTTGGGCCACACAAAAGTGGTCTCTCAAGACAGGTGGTCTCTCATAACAGGTTTCAGGTTTTCTCAAGTCAGTGAATAACCAACCACAAAATTCAGAAATGGAGAAGAATGGATTTTTATAATTACTTTGTAGTCTTTTTTATGAAGTTTTTGTAACAAATTGAAATGGACTGTTATAAAAATTATAAAAATAAATTAGTGTTGAAAATCTTCATTGAAGATTTTCAACACTAATTATTTTTATAATTTTTATAACAGTCCATTTCAATTTGTTACAAAAAGATTTTCAACACAAATTTATTTTTATTCCTATCTGTCACATTTCAGGTATGTATGAAATTGTTTATTCAGAAATAATCCTAATCCTATCTTTTCACAGGGGTCTTATAAAAACATCCTCAATCTGTAATGAATTAGCAACTGAAACCCAATTAAGAGCTTTTAATACTTTTAATTATGTTAGTATAACCACAGTGGATTTTCCAATTCCAGAACGGGTAAAAAGTTTTTGTCATGGTTTCAGTTTTCAAGGGGGCGGTCTCCTCAAGACAGGTCCATTATGGCATAAAAATACAAGTTGGTACCAGGTCACAGTGGTCTCTCAAGGACAGGTGGTCTCCCATAGCAGGTCATTATAGAGTAAAACCAGTCGGTGCCTGGCAGATGTGGTCTCTCAAGACAGGTTTTACTGTATGTGTAGCATATAAAAATGGAAGAAAACTATTCCAGATTTTCTAAAGGGTATAGGTTACAACATTAGGTTCTAAAGATCATAGCTACATATTTCTAATACGTTTTAGTGCTGCAAATAGAGATAGGCCTGATATGTACTTTCATATAAGCATATATAGAATATACACAAATTGGTAGTAATAATAATAACTCTTTGGCCAGCCGCTGATTTGTCGCGGTCCCTCATAAGAGAAGGCCATCATTCCCCCTGCACCCCCACCCCCTCTTCCCCTCCTCTCCTCCCAGCATTCAGATATAAACTGCTTAATAGTGTCCCTCACTTCCTCTTTTTCAATTTCTTCAATAAGCATTCCTACCCTCTCCCTCGTGTCCCCCCTTCAGCCATCTATCCTTTGTTTCTTCACCCCACTTCTGCATTATTCTTCCAGTAAATTTTATTC
The DNA here is from genome assembly GCA_031216915.1 of Pictodentalium vernedei. Lineage (NCBI taxonomy): Eukaryota > Metazoa > Mollusca > Scaphopoda > Dentaliida > Dentaliidae > Pictodentalium > Pictodentalium vernedei. The sequence continues at coordinate 852,469,607 of CM062296.1, read as the reverse complement.
TATGAGGTATATACTGTGGGCATTCCAAGAGAAAATGTTCCAGGGTCTCCACTACTCCAGAGTGCACATTTGGCATCCCTTTTCCCCCATCTCTCCCCAATTTTTCCCCGAAGCTCCAGTGATCTTGATCTCAGTTTGAACAGCAGTGACCCTCCAAAGGTGCCATCTAGGTACTTCTCAAAAGCTGGCTTTTCTTTATATTGTAACCCCTGCAGTGATCTTTTCACGCTAACCCCTGCTCGCCAGTTTCGATTGCAATCTTCCATGGACTCTCTCTTTGACAAACCTTTTGCCTTCTTTCATTCCTACTTCTATGTTTGTGACCTCTATAAAGTAATTGTCCATTAGTTCCCTCACATGTTTTGACCACCCCGTTTCTATATTAGAATTCCAAATGGTACGAGCATCAATTTGCACCACCGGGTGTCAGGCAGTTTCTCAAGTAGTTAAAGTAACACAGTTTTCCCAATCTACCCTGTCCTTGATTTTCATCCACCCAAGCTCCCCCCTTACTGCTTCCAAAGCTGCAGCATTACTCGACCCTGTTATCCATCTGCCGGCATCATTTTGAGTATTTTCCAACTTCTTAATAACGGTTTGGTTTTAATGGAATCACGTCCGTGCCATACGTTATACTTGTAAACCCCACCCTCTCCCACAGTGTTTTCCCCACAAAGACCTTGTTGAAACTATTTTTCCCTAAAAGTTTTAGTTGGTTCAGAATTCTTTTCCCCTTCAGAATCAGTTTGGCTGAGTAATTTCTGTACACCCCTCTTCCCGTTATATTTATGCTTACCCCTAGATACTCATACTCTCCCCGTTTCTCCTACAGTGATTTGTTTGCTTTCCCCTTCGGGGATTGAGAACTCCCCCACTCTCCATCTCTTCGTCATATCTACCTTGCGTCCAACGGGTATTACCTTGCTTTTATTTTCATTTAGTTCTAGCCGCCAAGTGTTCCCCATATCTACCAACAATTTCCAGCAGTTTCTCTAGCCCCTGTTCAGTTCTAGACATTAACACCATGTCGTCCGCAAAGAATAAGCTGGTATCTTTATGTCTCCAACATTACCCCCCTCCGCACTCTGAATTAGTTCGTCCCCTAAATCTTTAACATACAATGCAAACAAAATCGGTGAAAAGATACACCCTGCTTGAGGCCTATATCCATAGGGACTCGTTTTGTAGTGATACTCCCTAGACTGAGTTGGCTTTGCACATCTGTATACAGTGCTTTCATGATTCCCACAAAGTCACCCCCCAGTCGATGCCCTCGAGCTTTCGCCACGATACCTTCCCTCCACACTCGGTCGTACGCTTTTTTCCACATCTAGAAATGCCAGAAACATCTTTTTCTTTTCAGCCTTTGTTGATTCTATCAGTTGGGTGAGTGTAAATAGGTGATCAGTGACTCTTCGTC